>JBBCBC010000017.1:11683078-12135976 GCA_037126765.1 Stenogyne calaminthoides | reverse complement strand
TAATAATGTTGAGCGGATTAAGCTACGAGGATAAAAGTTAATTAATGGAAAAGTATTTCCGGTGGCGGAATTAATTAATGCTAGATAATCTTAAACGAAATAATAACGGAGCCATATTAACTGTAATATGGGTTAAGATGGATAGTCTGATATTAATTATGTAGTGGGATTAATTAATATTTATGGGCTTGAATAAAATTGTGGCTCGATATGATAATTGAAGAGGTCCATTGGAAGGTCCAATCTTAATTCTCCTAAAGGCCCCCCCAAGTAGCCCAAGATAAAGTCGATAAGCGAAAAAGGTGTTTAAAAATAAAAATAAATTTGTTTGCTTTATTTTTCCTTTTTTTTAAAAATTATGAATAAAGGGAGAAAAGATTTTCTTTGAATTTTTGTTATGGAATGAAGATATGTATTCTTGGAATACAAAAGATTATCTCATTAAATTCAAAGAATCTTCCATGGTTATTCATATAGATGGTCGAAAATTTTGAAATATAAAAGGAAGAAAAGATTTTCTTGATTTTGCGAAAATATATTATGGAAGATATGTATTTTTTGAAAGTCTGAAGTATATCCTACGTAAATTCAGAATATCCAAATCTTGGAATCTTGGATCTGTATTTAGAAAATTACCATAACAAATGAAGTGTGATTTTTTGTGGAATATTTTAATTATGGGGAAAAAGAATATAGGAGATATGTTAATTTCTTGGAGATCAAAAAAAAAGATTTTCCCACATTTTTTTCCCCAAAATCGACCACCGCCCCATCTATAAATAGGGGATAATTCTTTCATTCTCAAGTCTTTTGATTCCATGTCTTTGGAAAAATTAGTAAATCCACAAAAAGTGGTGCAACAAAGTTTATTTTTCCTTTTGTTAATTATTCGCCGAAGTATCCTTTCACGGATTTGTCGGCGAGGACTATGGGAATACTTAGGAAGGACTTTTGTTGTGTTTTTCACATACGAGACCATTGCCATTCCAAGAGAATACGTTCCGTAAACTTCGTAGTATTTCGCATGCATAGGTTCACGTGAATTGTTTATATCATGATTTGTTGTTGAAATTATTATTTGAATTAATATGGGTTAATTAAATGCTTTAGTAATAATTATTAGAATTAAATTTGTATTTAAATATTCATCGAATAGATCCGATGCAAATAATTCCCATGGTAGTATCGAGCCTCGGTTTTGAGACTTTGAATTTTAAATTAATAATTTAATTCACTTTGTCATTAAATTTGAAATGGGATTGTAGAATTGTTAAATCTTTTTCAGGGTATCCAATTGTCATGGAATTTAATGTGTTTATTTAAGCGTGCATATAAATTGTGTTTTTTTTTTAATTCGATTAGATTCGAATTCGTTTTGCCTCGTGAGAAAATCCATGAGTAGTTTAGGATTTGTTTGATTTGATCAATGTAATAGACTAGTCTAGATCCTAGGTTTATTTATTTTGTAAATAAATTATAACCGGATCGGAAATGGAATGACGAAGAATTAAAGATGGGATCAAAAAAGGCGTGGGCGGTGTGTCGTCCTTGAAAATGCCAAGGGAGGCATCTCCTCGTAGCGACGGCGGACTTGAGGCGGCGCCACCAGGCGTAGGGCGTGGCCCGGCAACCTTGAGATCCGTCCGGCGTCTGGTATGTGAGGACAGGCGATCTTACTAAACACACGTGCTGAAGGGCGCCCTCCGTGACAGGCATCTTGTGATGGCGTCTGCCGCCCTAAACACTGTGGCCCGTATGAGGCCGGCTCTCTGCCAAGGCGCCCGTGAAGCGTCTGGCTGACGTCTTGTTGTGGTGACTTCGGCGTCTTGTCTGGTATGGTCGACCTGGCGGAGTGCTAAGCGGGCACTCCGACCCTTGGCTGATCGATGGCGTGGCTTGCCAAGGCGTTTTTTAAGCTGTCAGTGGGGAGCTTTTAAAGAGCGAGCGATGAAATTCATGAAGGCGATTTCTCAAGATCAAGATATGAAAAATTAACCATGACAATTGGATAAATTATTGATATGTTTAATTTTTTCTTGATGTTTATGCATTATTTTATGCTTATTTAATTTGTTTAAATTTTTTGCATGAGAAAATATTTTGAAAAAATCTCACTTTCGAAAATTACTAAGTATGTTTAAATAATTAATTGATAATTTTATTAGGATAATAAAATTGAATTAATTATTGACCTCCATGATTTATTTATTTGTGAATTCTTTTGGAGAAATTTCCCCAGGGATGTCAAAGAAAAGATAGCTTTCACATGAATAAATTCCTAATGGATGATTGTGGATTATTCTTAGTGGCGATGATGACCCTCACGAGGCTCGTTTAAAGCAAAATAATAATTACGTATTTAATCATGGTTATTACTTAGGTATAAAATTGATATGCATATACTTCCCCAAAGTCCTGTCAATTTTATATTGGTCAAGTGGGAGCCAACTATTAATCTGGATATTAAAGGTTTAAAATGTTCTTGTTTATAACTTTTTTTGAATGTGTTTAAATAATGACCCATTGCGTGACTTATTTAAAAGCTGTTTTGAGATGTTGGGTGATGCATGTTCATATTTTTTTTAGATTTTAATATGAAACATGTGATCGAACTTTGTGATATATTTGTGCTTATGCATTATTATTTATTTTAGGTTCATCATCATGTCGCAACTTTTTAATCCTTTTTATATACACTCAAAGACACCCAATTAACTTGGAGAAAACTATGTTGTTTGAAAATGAAATATGAGTTTTGTCCTCACAAGACAAGAACATTATTGGGTTCTCCTGTACTCAACCCCGAAAAGCCTGATGATGGATCAACGATCGGAAAAGGCACTTGTATAATATTTGGGAGTTCGATGAACCCATAAAAGTGTAATCTTGACTTCATGTCGATGATTTAAGACACATTCATGAAGGTGTTGAGTCCTTTTGAGAAATTATACAAAGTCTTGAGGAAATGTTTTTAACAAAAGACCGCATGATCAATCGGTTTAAAATCGGCGGACGTCTAGCTAGGCTAAAAATGGTGGAGGAACACCCGTAAAGGGAGCATGTTCTCGGATTAAAAATCCATTTTGATAAACTTGCTTATCTTGGTACTAAGTATTGTGAAAAAGAGACTCAAATCAATTTTTTCCTAACTCTACCAAAAAAGTTTCGATGAGTTTTAATGTAGTTTTGTGATGGCGATCACATGTTTACTATGGATACTCTACAAGAAGCCTTGGAGATAATAAAGCATTTAGGAAAAGAAAGCCAAACATTGGTGACGAAAAAGACTTTTCTCAAGTTAGGCGCGGAAGGTAAGTCTCAAAAAAAAATAAAAGGTTCGATCAAAAGCAAACTCATCACTAAGAAAAGTAAGAAAAGATAGCTAGTTGGATGGGTGTCAAGAAAATACCAAAAAGGAAATGCTTCAAGTGCGGTGAAAAAGGGACATTGGAGAATTGACTGTTCGAACCCAAAGGAATGGAAAGAAAGGTAATTCTCGCACTAGTTGTTTGAAACTTGCTTTGGCGGCGTGCCTCCCATTTATGGATGGTGGATCTGAGGATCACGATCATGTTTGTTTCACTTTATGAGGGGTTCAAAAGCGGACCCGAGCAACTTAGTGGAGTGAGATCCTCGTCCACTTTGGGCAATCTTCTAGAGTGGCGATTGAAGCGATGGGAGAAGTGCACTGTTTTTTTGAAGATAGAGTTTTAATTTTAAGAGATGTTCTTTCGTTCGAATTTTAGAAAGAACTTTAATTTAGTTTCTAAACTTTTTCTTGATGGATATTCGGTTACTTTTGATAAAGTTGTTACCATTTCTCTTTTGATAAATTTATCTATCATGGAACATTGTCAAATAACCTCTATCTGATTAACTGTGCACACCACTCCGCGAAATGCATCCTATAACACATCAATTGTTTTTAAAAAAAAGCGTTCATCGGGCGTGAACAAAATACTTCTATGACATCTAAGATTGGGACATATTAATCGAAAAGGGATCGAAAGGTTGGTGAAAAGCGGTTCACTAGAGTCTCTCCAAGTTGAACCAATTCGACTGCGAATCATGTTTGGAGGGTAAAAAATGACCAAGAAGGGCATTTGGAGCCAAGGGAATAGAGCGAAAGAAGTGTTAGAAATCATTCACCTGGGATGTATGTGGTCCAATTTCAACCATGGCAAGAGGAGGTTATGAGTATTTAAATCAACTTTTATTGATATTTACTCAAGGAAATGCGGTTATATTTTCATTATGAAGCATAAATCTAAGACCTTTGAAATTCAAAAATTTAAGGCTCAAGCGAGAGAATCATAGGGAAAATGTATCAAGTCTCTGATCCGATCGTGGAGGCGAATGCACCTCAAATATGAGTTTTTGAACTACTTGTCGGATGATGGGATTGCGTCGGTATTTTAATTTGCCGAACCCTCGACAAAAGCGGGGTTGCGAGCGAAAAACAAAACTCTTTTGGAAATGGTTAGATCAATGATGTGTTATGCGGATCTTCCCAAGTGGATTACGGGGTCATGCCTTGGTAACATCGGCACATTACGAACTTGGTGCCATCGAAATCGGTTCCCAAAACTCCCAAAGAATTGTGGACCCGGTAGACCCAGGTATGAGACACATGAAATTTGGGAGTGTCAAAGCCTACGTGTTGGACAAGGGAAGCGGAAATGGATCCTCGTCGAAATTAAAAAGTTGTTTTATAGGATACCCGAGGAACAAAAGGGTGTATGTTTTATGGTCCCCAAAAGATCAAAAGGTGGTCATAAGCACCCACTTTAGATTTTTTGGAAGAAAGTATATGAGCGAAAGAAAACCCGTGAGATTACCTTAAAATGAGCTAAGGGGCTAAGCTCATTGCCAAATGTACAAGATGATATACCAAGCGACACACTTTTACTGGCAGGAACCTCGTCGTAGTGGGAGGGTTGTGAGACAACCGAGAGATTCATGGGGATAGGAGAGTCCTCGGACTTGATTCGGGATAATGGAATCCCGTTGGACATATGATGAGGCAATCGAAGATAAGGATCGGTTTCTTGGCAAAAATGATAATGAAAGCGAAATGGGTTCTATGGATCATAACAGTGTAGGAGCTAGTCGAACCACTTAATGGGGTCAAACCCATTGGTTGCAAGTGGGTATACAAGAAAAAGGGCCGGACGGGAAGGTGGAAACCTTCAAGGCAAGGCAAGGCTTGTGGTGAAAGGTTATACTTTCGGAAAGAAGGGATCGACTATGAGGAAACCTTTTCACCGTGTACAATGCTCAAGTCCATCCGTTCTCTCTTATCGATTATTAAAGATCTCGATTTTGAAATCTGGCAAATGGATGTCAAGATGACTTTCCTTAATGGAAGTCTTGATGAAGAAATCTATATCTGAACAACCCCAAAACTTCATTGAAAAAGGGCCAAGAACACCTGGTTTATAAGCTCATGGAAGTCCATTTACCCGGACTCAAAGCGGGCATCGAGCTTGGAACCAATGTTTTGATCATGTTATAAAGTCTTATGGGTTTGATCAAAATGAGTTTGAAAGTTATTGTGTATAAAAGTGTGTCGGAGCGCATTGGTATTCTTAATCTACTATTTAGATGACGACATTCTCATCGGGGAGCGATGTAAAGGTGTTATCGGGCGTAAGGGCATGACTTTCAAAATAATTTGATATGAAGGACTTAGGGGAAGCGGCACATCCTTGGGATCAAGATCACTTTCGAGATCGCAAAAAGGATGATAAGCTTATCGCAAGCTTCATACATAGACAACTGTCTTGAAGCGATTGACATCTGAGAGGATTCGAAAGGCTTTGTACCTTTTTAGGCATGGAATCCGTCTATCGAAAAAATGTGCCCTAAGACCTGAAATGAGATAGATGACATAGAGAGGCATTCCTTATGCTTGGTTTGTCGGAAGCCTTATATATCTGATGTTGTGTCTGAGACGGGATATCTAACTTTGCCGTTGGCATACCAAATATCGTAATAACGAGGAAAGAATATTGGGCCACCGATTAAAAATATTACGAAGTATCTAAAAAGAACTTCGAGATAGAATGTTGGTTTTATCGGTCCGGATAGTCTAATCCCCATCGGTACACGGACTCCGTTTCCAATCGAACATAGATTCGAAAAATATACCTCCGATAGTGTGTTTTTGCATGGGGGAGGAGCCATGGCGTGGAGCGTTAAGCATAAATGCGTCGCAGATTCTACCATGGAAGCGAATATGTAGGCTAACTGAAGCGAAGAAAAAAAGAACCGTTTAGCTCAAGAACTTCCTAGTGGACTTGGATTTAGTTCGAATTTGCCCAAGCGAGAATCAGCATTTTTATTGTGACAATGCGGGCGATTGCAAATTCAAGGAACTAAGAGCCCACAAAAGGCCGGCAAACACAATGAAAGGAAAATACCATCTTATCACGAGACATCGTTAAGAGAGGAGATATAAGAGGTGGCAAAGATGGCGTCGGAAGACAACCTAGGCGATCCGTTCACAAAAGAGTCTGTATCGAGAATACATTAGAGACATGTGGAAAGGAATGAGTGTCAAGACCGTTTTGCTAATTTGCTTTGAGTATAAGTGGGAGACATTATTAGGTTAGTGTAGGTGGCATTAGATGTCACGGGCTACAAGAGACATCTTGTAGTATACTTAAAAGGACTTTGAGTATAAGTGGGAGATTGTTGGGATTATCTTTGGAAAGTATGCTTTTTACTTTGTTTAATCAAAAGCTGAATTTAGGACTTATTCTTTGAAATAAATTGTTTATCATTTGATGCTTTAAATATCATTGAATGTTACATATATTTCTTGCATAACTGTTCATTAAATAATCGTGTTACATTGTAGTTAATTTAGTGATACCAAGATCACGAAAGATTAAATTAACGTTCCTTGTAACTAAAAAAGGCACCATTCACGACTAGATGGAAATGAACAATCCATACGTGAAAGGTTGAAGTGTAAAGGCTCGGATTGACATGTCTTGACCAAGAGATTACACTAGTGCATGGTGATGCATTGAATAGGACCTACTGAGAGGACAAATTCTTGAGCCCGAACTAGGAAGAATTAGACCTCGGTGGTTAGTTATTTCTTAATCTTAGATCCTTTAAATAGGATCGCGTGTGGTTGGTAACTATTGCTTTGACTTATTATGGGAAGATAATCGGTGAGATTCAATACCCTTATCTTGGGCAATATTATTGGTCACATCGATTGCTAAGATTTATCTGAGAAATCGTGTGCAAATATGCAGTTTCGATTTTTTACCTTAGGAGGTTCATAAGTTTTATCATACCAAATCTTGCAAGTGGAACTAGTTTCGGTATGGATAATAATGTTGAAATGTTCCTTTACCAAGGAAAAAATATTAATTAATGGAAAGCTATTTCCATTGGCTTGAATTAATTAATGAGCTAGATAATCTTAAACACGGAAAATAATAACAAGAGCCATATTAAGCGTAATATGGGTTAAGATGGATAGTCTGATATTAATTATGTAGTTGGATTAATTAATATTTATGGGCTTGAATAATATTGTGGCTCAATATTGATAATTCAAGGTCCATTGGAAGGTCCAATCTTAATTCTCCTAAAAAGGCCCCCAGTAGCCCATAAAAGTCCAATAACCTGAAAAAAGGTGTTTAAAAATAAAATAAATTTGTTGCATTTTTCCTTGTCTTTTTAGAAAATTATGGATAAAAGGGAGAAAAGATTTTCTTTTGAATTTTGTTATGGAATGAAGATATGTATTCTTGGAATACAAGATTATCTCATTAAATTCAAGAAATCTCCTACTTGGTTATTCATATAGATGAATTTGAAAATTTTTTTAAATATAAAAAGGCAAGAAAGATTTTCTTGAAAAGATATTATGGAAGATATGTATTTCTTGAAATGCAAGTATATCTCATAAATTCAAGAAGATCGAATCTTGGAATCTAATATTTGAAAATTACCATAGCAAGATGAAGTGGGATTTTTGTGGAATATTTTAATTATGGGGAAAAAGAATATATGAGATATATTCAAGATTTCTTGGAGATCAAGAAAATGATTTTTCCCACATTATTTTTTCCCAAAAAATTGACCACCACCCCATCTATAAATAGGGGATGATTCTTTCATTCCCAAGTCTGATTCCATGTGGTGGAAAAATTAGTAAATCCACAAAAAGTGGTGCAACAAAGTTTATTTTTTTTTGTTAATTGTTCCCCAGTATCCTTCCACGGGATTATCGAGCAAGGACTAGGGAATACTTGGGAAGGACTTTTTTGGTGTTTTCATCATATGAGACCATTGTCATTCCATGAGAATGCGTTCCGTAAACTAGTAGTATTTCGCATCGTGGATTTCGTGAATTGTTTATATGCATGATTTGTTGTTGAAATTATTATTTGAATTAATATGGGTTAATTCATTCTAGTAATAATTGTTAGAATTAAATTTGTATTTAAATATTCATCCCGAATAGATCCGGGCAAATAATTCCCCAACAAATGTCGCCTTTTTTCCGCTCACTCTAGGCGATCAAACTTCTCCGATGGTTTAACTCCCTTACTCCCTCAAGCGTCCATAGAGTCTTTCCACCAGATGGCTCGATTGTTCCTCACTCACTTTCACCTCGTGACCTCCACATCAATGGAACAAAGGGCGTTTAAATCAAATATCTATCGATTCGTGGAGGAGTCGACCGGCATATATTGATCGAATAGACCAATTTCATTATGGAAGAAAAAGGCGACAAAGCCAAGGTGTTGGGAATAGTGCATGGGTTGAAAAGGGAATGAAACTACGGAAAATGATGAACAAGGATTACCCGTCGAGCTACGGATTTTAAATCTGGGCGGGGTTATGATCACCAATCTTAGAGATCTTGCATCAAGATTGGGCGGCGGCGACCAAGCGAGGTGGTCGAGAAGGCAAAAAGCCCAATCAAAACCGAGAAACCTTCAGGAGGCGGGGCCACAAGCTCTGAGCCCCGGAACTTTCAAGCGATTGATAACCCTGCGGAGGTGAAACTCTTGGAAAAACTAACCATGAATGCGACTCGGGTGTTCGGTGATCGAGGGCAAGCATCATATCCCACCACCCAAAGAGATGTACCGGACCCTTCGGACTCAACCCAGCGAAATTTTGCGATTATCACAACTCCATTGGACATGACACGAAACATTGTCGCGACCTTCAAAGAGCTCTGGAGATGTACAAGGAAGGGAAGCTGAAGAACTTCCTCAAGCCAAGGCGGCCCGACAAAACCGGCGACCCGGCCCTTCGCCCGAAACCGGCCCGACCAAGGAAAGCAAGGTCTGCAGATCCCCAGGGAAGGGAGAAACGAGGGGTCATCCACATGATCTTCCCTTTGGGGGACCCTTGGTGGATTCCTCCCCATTTGACCTCTCTGTCTCACCAATGCGGAAGGCCGAGATCACGAGATCTCGACAATGCCGTCTTTGAGTTGCCTTCGATCAACACCATCGCCCCAAGTCGAAGCGGCTCACTTTCACCGGGAGGACAAAGATGGGGTGGTGTTTCCAAACCTGGGACCCACTTTCGTGATCTCGGCCCGAATAATGGGGCTCTAGTTCATTCGTCATGATCGATAATGGGGCTTTTACGCAACATCCTTTTCAAGAAGACTACTGGACACCTTTCGGTGATTTCCACTCTAAGTCGAGCCTTGTGAGGTCGGATTTGAGGTTTAAAGGAACCCGACTGTTGAGGCCTATGGGATGATCACTTTATCCAATCGAGATCACATCAACCTTGGACATTGAAGTGAAGTCAACGAAGCGGTAAACTTTGTAATCATCGATGCTCCATCAAATTTTAATGCTTTCTTGGTGGCCTTTTCGAACATGAGTTAAAGGGCTACCTCCTCATCCTACTTTTTATTGTATTAAGTTTCCCGGATCGGCGGGAAGATTGGCACCATCAAAGGTGACGGATTGCGGAAAGAAAATGTTTAACTTACACCTGTGTCGATTTAAATACTGCCTTTTTATTTTGGTAGAAAATCCGAGGTGGGGCTAAGTTGTACGAGCCGAACTCCACCTCGGAGAGAGAAAGAAAGTGGTAAAATGAAGATAGACAGTGTAGTAGAAACGAATGTAACACCGATGGAAGTTGACATCATAGCTGAGAAACCTTCTTCAGATTTGATTTTGGAACCTCGCCTTAGGTTTGAACCAATGGAGGTCGACTCAAACAACGAGAGTCCAACCTTGATCCAGAATGGAAAAGAAATGATCAACGAGCAACCCCTATCGAAGAGCTCAAAATAATCCAATCGACCTCGATCGATCGGAACTAAAAGCGTGACCATCGAACGCGAAATTCCCGGCGATCTGCGAGATCAAGCGATAGATTTCCTCAAAGCGAGAATCTAGGCGTATTCGCATGGTCACGTGAGGACATGGTCGGCATCGACCAGGGTTGCATGCCACCTGGCCCGAACATCGATCCGACGAAGAGGCGGTGTCCCGAAAAAGAAGGAATTTTGACCCCCAGGGAAAAATACCGGCCGTGGCCGGAAGTAAAAAACTATAGATAACAAGTTGATCGAGCAAAAGCGGATCGACGCAGATGGGTGGCCATGCGGTCTTAGTGAAAAAAATAAACAACTCTTGGCGACTATGTATCGACTTCACCGACCTCAATGAGGCCTGCCCAAAGGATTACTTTCCAATTTCGCACATTGATCACCTCGTAGATATACGGCCAGGCGCGAGATGATGACATTCATGGATCGTTCATGGGTATCACCCGGATCGCCATGGATAAAATGATCGACACACATCTTTTTCACGGAAAAGCTTATTGTTGGAAAGATGCCATTTAATTGAGGTATACAACCTACGACATTGTGGTGAAAATGTTCGCCGGCGAGAAAGACCATGGAGGATACATCGGCGACATTGTCTTTGAAAAGTGAGAAGAGAGGACCATCGCCTCGGACCTTTGACATCTGAGAAAATACAACATGCGCCTGAATCCCAAGAAATGCAGTTTCGGAGTTGGTTCGGGAAAGTTCCTGGGCCATATAATCAGTTAGCGGGGTATCGAAGCTAACCCTTCAAAGATCAAAGCCATCATGGACATGAAACCACCTCGCAACGTGAAAGAAGTCAAAAGATTGACCGGCTGTCTCGTAGCTCTCAACAGATTCATATCCAGAATGGGGGATAAGTGCAAGCCTTTTTTCGAAGCCATGAAAAAAAGAAAGTTCTCATGGACCCGCAATGCCAAGCCGCGTTTCTGAAGCTCAAAGTGTACCTCTCCGACCCCCAAGTCTTGGCAAAACCCATACCAGGCGAGAAGTTATTTCTGTACCTCGCGGCCTTGGAATCCGCTCTCGGTAGCGGTGTTATCTGAGCGAAAGGTCGATTACCATTTTGGAGGCTTTGAATGATCTTAGAGCTCAAGTACCCACGCCTTTCGGCTTCGCCCTTTATGCTTTGATTATGAGCGTCCGGAAGCTTTGACAATATTTTTTCGATCACCAAATAGAAGTCCTAACTACCATGCCACTGAGACAGGTTTTGCACCGACCTGATACAACCGGAAGATTGTTGAAATGGTCCATTGAGTTAGGACAGTTCGGGATCACCTTCGCACCCCGAACTGCGATCAAGGCTCAGGTCCTCGCCGACTTTCTCACCGAGCTTACCTTTCTAGAAAAGACACCGGAGACGGCCGATATCCCATGGACATTGCACGTCGATGGCTCTTCGACGAGCACCCGAGCAGGGGCTGGAGTGGTCTTAATCAGTCTTGAACAACAATCCTTCACTACGGCTGTGAGTTTTGATTTTCATGCCACCAACAACGAAGCAGAGTATGAGGCCTTGATAAATGGCCTGGAAATGGCGATGACCATTGGTGTGCGAAAGTTGAAAGTTTACAGTGATTCCCAGTTGGTCGTATGCGGATGTCGAGGAGAATCTGAAGCCGCAGGGGTGAACAAATGATGAAATACCAGCTGATAGCGAAGAGCCTCATCGAAAAGTTTGAGGAAGTGCAAATAGAGTTGATACCTCGGCGAAAAACACATAAAAGATCTACTTACAAGCTTCGCCCGGAAGGCGGTCGGGACAACATAGATATTACAAACAACACTCCCTTACTAAACTCAACACTCATCATCGACATAAAAAAATAACTTGGGCCAATCATGCAAGTCCATCAAACATTCGTAGGAAGTCTTTCGGATCGCGACCACGGAAAACAATTGGATGACCAAGTTAGAGACTACATCGAAAATGGATAATGCTTAGAGGATAAGGTCACCGCTCATGATTACAACTAAGAACGGCCGAGGTACACCGTCATCAACGAACAAGCTGTATAAGCGAAGTTTCTCTTTGCCACTTTTGAAATCGTCACCGGGAAGAAGGCCAAGTGATCACGAAAGAAATCCACGAAGGAGATTGTGGAAATCATACCCCGGTCGGGTCTCTCGTCTACAAGATGATCGAGACAAAGGCTATTATTGGCTAACTTTAAGGAAAGATGCGATTGCATATGCAAAAAGTGCAGCAATGCCGGTTTTCACCCGATGATTAAAAGCGAGCTCGGAGGATCACATCGATCTACAACCCATGGCCTTTCGCGAGGTGGGGAATCGACCTGATTGGTCCGTTCCCAAAAGCCCCAGGTAGTTCGAAGTTTGCAGTGGTCGCAGTAGACTATTTCACCAAATGGGAGGAAGCGAGAACCTTTGGCGACCATTACCGGGAGAAAAATCATTTGATTTATATGGAAAAACATCATTTGTCATTTTGGCTTACCACAAGTAATCATCATAGATAATGGGAAGCAATTCGATGGTTTGGAGATCGATGCCTTTTTTTCGAAAGTGGAAAATCATAAAGCTTCTCCACCCCTATCACCCCAGTCGAATGGGCAGGTTGAAGCTGTGAACAAAATAATCAAACACACCCTAAAAACTCAACTCATTGGGTCAAAGAGATTGTGGGCTTTCAAGCTTCCAAGTATCCTATGGTCGTATAGGACTACTTTCCGAAATTCGACGGGGGAAACATCGTTCGCCTTGTCCTTTGGGACAGAGGCGGTCATACCCGCGGAGGTCATAATCAGAAGCCACCGGACATTGCAAACAATCACAGAGGACAATGATCAAGCCATATCTCTCCCACCTCGACCTCGCCGAAGAAAAAAAGATTGGAAGTCAACTTAAGAAACATAAACTACAAACAAAAAGTCGGAAATATACTACAACTCAAAAGCAAAAATCCAAAGATTCAAGGTCGGCGACCTCGTCTTAAAAAGGATCCTCGGTGTCAAGAAAGGAGTTTTCGGTCCAACTTGGGAGGGACCCATGAAGATTTCGAAATGCCTACCAAATGGGGCTTACCAGCTCGAGGACTTTGAGGGCATCCCCGCAGATGTATCCGTGGAATGCGACCTACCTGAAGAAGTTCTACCAATAATTATGAGTTGTAAAATCCAGATCGATTGTATATTTCTTTATGAGTTATGACTTATAACACAAACTTGCTCCATCTTTTTACATTTACGAACTTGGGGGACTGGTCCCCGACCTCGCACGAGTTCGATCAGAAATAGATTCGCAAATGAAAAAGTCTAAGTCGTCTAAGCCAAGAATATGTGAAGGCTAGCATGTCGCATACCCAGCCTAAGTCGACCTCGGTCGCATACCCAGTCTAAGTCGGCTAAGCTAAGAATATGTGAAGGCTAGTATGTCGCATACCCAGCCTAAGTCGACCTCGGTCGCATACCCAGTCTAAGTTGGCTAAGCCAAGAATATGTGAAGGCTAGTATGTCGCATACCCAGACTAAGTCGACCTCGGTCGCATACCCAGTCTAAGTCGGCTAAGCCAAGAATATGTGAAGGCTAGTATGTCGCATACCCAACCTAAGTCGACCTCGGTCGCATACCAAGTCTAAGTTGACAAAGCCAAGAATATGTTAAGGCAGTCATGTCGCTCACCACGTCTAAGTCGACCTCGGTCGCACGTTCTGTCTAAGCCGACAGTCAAGTCGCTATCAATTAACAAATCTGTTGTCATTATGATTTTTTATCCAGATGTTCGAGAAGACAAGATACACAAAGTCACCGATCTCAAAGTGTTGGCGAGAAATAAACAAGCATTCAAATCAAGAAGCGAGAAAGATAGAAAGAAAAAGAACAACAATTCCATTGATAAAGACCCGAAGGCAACAAAGTACAATTGCCCGGAGGCAGCAAAACACTTACACACCCCGAAGGGCGACCAAACCACTTGATTAACAAACCCCGAAGGGAGATTACATAAGAACGCCCGAAGGTAAATGACATACTGCCGCAAAAAAACCATCCAAGAAATCAGCTCAGTGGAGCATCCGAGGTCCCCTCAACAGGGTTAATCGACACTTCTTGTTCAACCTTGGGAATCTCAACGCTAACTCGATTCCCTTCACCATTTCCACCATCATCGCCACCAACAACCTCGTCATCACCACCATCCTGGCCACCCTCTATCTCGTCATTCAGCAACCCGAGAAGCTCCTCGGGATCATAAAGATTGGCGCTGGGGGGAAGGAAGCTGAAATCCACACTGTAAGCGGCGAGGTCTTTGATGGGAAGATCATCCCCCTCCCTAACAGGGTTGTTGCGCATATAGGCCACGAGCATCTCGGTTATCGCTGACTTGGCCCCTTCGAGGCCGCCAGCCCGGTGCAGGCCCGGTGGCAGGCCCTGACAGCATTAGAGAAGGAATGTATATAGGCCATGTTGGAGGCGTGATAACGCTCCAACTTGATGGTGACAGGGAAGTCATGGACCTCAGCTTCTAACCGGCGACACCGATTCTCCACCTCGGCGGTCTTGTCCATGCCCTCCTTCATTTTCTTATCTCGGAGCTCGAGATCTTTCGCCATCTGCGAGAGTTTCTTTTCCATATCATCCCGCTCCCGAACCACCTCTTTCAGCTTTTCCTCGGCTGCGACTTTGGTACTGATGGCAATTTCCCTCTCCTTCGTCGACCTCGCCAAATCCACCTTCATCAGCGAACAGGCTGCCTCAGCTTTCTGGGCCTGGATTTTCGCTCGGCCATACTGCTCCCGGCTCCTCTCGATAAATGCCAAGGACCGGCACATATGGGCGACCCTCGATGTCGGTTCTCCGGAAGTCTTTGGGTGTGAGCCTCTCCGTGAAGATCCAAAGTCCAGGACTTCGGGGCATCGACGACGATCTTATGGAGATAAGTGGGTTGAGCGTCATTGGCAGCAGGGTCTCGCGACCATAAGAAGTTGCGAGTCGCCTCACCTCGAAAGACCCCATCATCTAGGCTGTATCTGCAAAACAATTATACGTGAACACGAGGTCCTTTACCTGACGAACAAAGAAAAATACAGGATGATAAAGTATTTACCATCGGCGGAAGTCCGGGTTCCAACCGAGGAAAGTGCGATCCTCGACCTCGCGGTTCCATCGCTGTGTAATTTCAATGATTTTATCCGGGTTCCCCAATCGAACCCGACAACATCATCTCCCTTCGGGGAGTTATTAACATCCATATCCATGGATGTTTGGGCTGCTAAGAACTCCCCATTTACTCACACTTCGAACCCACCCTCTTCCGACCTCGCCGGCGGCGCTTTTTGTCTTTGGAGGCGGAGGTTCGGTGGCCCCGCCGCAATGTTCTTTCTTCCCCGTCCGGATCAAGCTACCTCGAAAGAGCCAAGACTCGAGCAACCTTCTCGTGCATATCCTCGGAGTTAAGGTTCTGCATCTCGTCAAGAACTTTGGTAGAATTGAAGTGTATAGGCTCGATAAAGGAAACTGGAAACAGATGAAAAGTCAGGCCAGTTAACAAATGGACAAATAAGGAAGTCTGATCGAATGATGTCCAGATCACTTACCAGGAATATCGCCGACCAGCGAGGAACGAGGTGGGAATGTCAAGCCAGCAAACTCCAAGCACTTCAACCTTTGCAGAATGGTCAAAGATCGCTCGTCGGGATCAATAAGACACACCTGAATCAACCCGAGCGAGAAAGGAGAGAGAGTTCGGAAGTCTTGGAGTTCTTGGGAGCTGCAATAAGGGGGAAAAGTTAAATCAGTATAATGTATGAAGGTAGATTCAAAAGACTTACGTTTAAACGTCATGTAATCACGAGGTATCTCGCGATATCCGAGAGAACCAAGGGCGAAGACCGGACTTTGCCACGCTCCCCCGACCAACCACCACTTCTCTTTCCAGTCTTGGACCTTGTTCGGAAGGTCCTCGACCAGCTTCATGTGGGGGCGAGCTTTCACGTAATAGTATCCCCGACCTTTTCCCCACTTCGCCAGCGAGATAAGAGAGTTCATCTCCTTAATGGAAGGGAACGCACGGGGATGAACCCGACCAAACAGCGATAAGAGCCCTATAATTGTGCTCCACCCATTTGGAGCGATCTGCGTAGGCGCAAGACCCCAAAACTGCAACAGATCGGTGATAATGGGATGAAGCGGGAAACAGAGCCCCGCCTTCATGGTATCGTAGTTCATCGCCACACAACCATCCGGCACCTGATCGGTGAAATCGACCTTATGCTGAGAAACCCAGAAATGAACATCGCTCGGGACTTGAAACCGGTCCCGCCACACGAAGAGTTCGACCTCAGTCACGGTACTATTCACATCGGCCACGAATGAATGGTATCTTCCCGAACATGAGTCGGTCGAAAACCATTTAGCGAGCGACCACGTTTTCCCGGGCCGAAACTGCGGTCCGCCGTCAACTTCATCATCCTCGCTTGGGACATTGGGGATAACCTCGTCCGAAAGAATATCGAACTCGGCAGGGTCCACTAGCTCAGAGATCGCGATAACGGCCCCATCTCCCGCCTCTTCTAAAATTTGAACTTCGGGATCGGCGAGATTAAGGTCTGGACACGGGGGCTCATCCGTGTAACGACGGCGCAAGTGGCGCCGCTTCTTAGATGTAACCTCCCCAGGAATAGGCACGTGTATATCACTTACGGTCTCGGAAGAGACGTCGACCCGCGGATGGCTTCGCCCCGCCGTAGCCTCGCCTTGCCGGGCCTGACGGAGGGAAGCGAAACTCCCCGCTACACTTCCGGGCGGGCTATTTTCTCGGAGAATCCATCAGCGAATAAGCGAGAAAAAATGGAGCAAAGGGAAGAAGGAATAAAAATTTACCTAAGGAATCGCGAAGCCGGAAGTCTCCTTTGAAATCGCGGGAGTTTCCTAATCGAGATGGGCGGATTAAGATTAATTTTTGAGAATTGGAAATGGGAAAGGGAGGAAAGGAAACAAAAGGGGTATTTATAGAGGGGTTTAGGGCACAAGTGATTGGACCGCGGCCTTTCGCGTCCAGCGCGTGAAAGCCACGCGCCATCATTGCCTACTAAGAGTAGGCACAGCAGACGAGGCAAACAGCCGTTGCATCAGTGATTTCCAAGACAACAACCACGCGTACTCAAGAAGCCACCGAATATCGCACCTCGCGTTATTGACTGGAAGGATAGCTCGTCCCCCTTGACAAGCATTGGCGAACGAGCTAGGGGCTATTGTTGTGGACATGTAGCGCGAGGTCGGGCCCGACCTAAAAAGAAGTAGAAGAGAACAGGGCCAAGTTTTGCACGAGTATGGCACCTCATAAAGAGATGGAAATGAAGGCGCGCCCAAGCCCACTAAGATCGACACGGATGCACCTCGCAGTATGGCACCTAAAGTACGGAGCATTAATTGAGATGGGACCCGGGCGGACTAGCAAAGCCGAGCCTTACCCTAAAGAATAGCCTTAATCAGAGATGTGTCAGTAAAGGACGGTAATGATGAGTTGCTAGGAGTAGTTAGACGGCTAAATCCCTGCAAATCCGGATTTGCCTCGGGCGATGTCCCAGCGAGGAGCGCGAGCTCTTGATCCCTCGAGCGACCTCCCAGCGACCTCCGACCTGGGTCACATCAATCATGTAACATTTAATGTTTTGCAGAGCTATTTCCGGCTACTTGTCCTTGTAAATCGGGAGAGTGAGCTCCACTCTCCCAAACCTTATAAATATGGGTCATTTATGACCAAGAAAAGGGGAAGAAATTAATACCTTACCAAACCTCTTGCAAATTTATTGCTCAAACTCTTATTCTCTCAAGCAATCATATAACTTAAATACACTCCACTTTACACATTTATTGTTTGTGTCACTAAGATCACTAAGCCACATCTTAATCCATAATCCTCATATTTTAGTACACAACAACTTCTAATATAAATATGCAAACGAGCATAAATGAATGCACACACTTTGGAGAAAATTTCTCACTCTTTCGTTTTATCATTCCATCGTTCGTTCTAAATCAATAATTACATGCAACCTATTCATAGCCTCATAGGCACGTCCATCAGGTGAGAAACATAATGACATTTAACTCGGGTTCATAATTAATGTCATTTATAGAAATTTATTTTCATTTTGAAATATGTTTAATAATACACATAATGTCATCATGTAACATTTGATGTTACAATCTAATTCACAACGTCAATGAATTTGGAAATCCCTAATGTCTATGTTCATAACGATTTAAACTCAAATTCGTGGGTTGAATTAATTCAATGTGGGATAACTAACTCTCATTTAATTCTCACATAAAGTGTCTTGTAATGTCTCCACTTCGTGATTTAATTTTTCAGTCACTAAAACAAGATTTTGAGATTATAAATACACCTCCGAGAATAAATCGATCTTATACCGTTTAATTTTCCAAAAATCGAACTTTACGACCTCGTTTAGTTGGTAAAAAATGAGTGTCCCACCCTCTCATTAAATGACAATTAGAATATTTATTTAATTGATTTTAAAAGAAATTTCCCTTTTTATATTCAATGCAATGGTCTTTTGATCCTCGAAAGTCGAAAAAAGACATGAAATTTAATTGATTCTCAAATGTTGTCAAAATCGTTGATGGTTCTTACCGAAATTTGTGTCAAGTGTATCTCAAACATTGTAAGAAATGTAAGAGTTTTTCTTGCAATAGTTGTACATGTGACATCTCTGTATATATATGTATGTTTGCTCCTACTGTTACATACACCACCACCATTTTGTTTGCATCAAGTTATACTCACAATGTCAATATATTAGCCTAAAAATATTTATGAAGTAGAATTTTTGCTATTTGTATAATATATTTACTAATAAAGATGGAAAATAGTAATATACTATATTTCTATATATAATATACTTCCTATGTTCCTTATTATCCTTCCCATTTTATTCATTCACACGGACCAATTTTCGCATTAATTAGAGTTTAGAAGACTTTTATATTCTTATATTTCTCATTAATTACAAGATGATTAGTATTTTAAAGTCATTTATTAGGGTTAATTTTAGAAAAAAGAAGATAAAATTGGCATTCATATTGCCACAGTGAAAAATAAAAAGGAACACAATTATGGATAAAATGAGACAATTAAATAGAAACTGAGGTAGTATATATTAAAATTTTAATAATGTACAACACATTAGATAGAGACGTGGTAAAAGAGTTGCTCAAGTTCATCCGGCCACGGAGCAGACACAAACATTTCGTGTCAGTTTTGGAACAAGTGAAATTGTCATCTTTTGCAAGTGAGATTTTGAGATAAACCTACAATCGAGTCAGTTGAATCGTACAATTAAAGGAGAATAGGTTTTGTTGTGAGACAATTTGGCATAATATTTTAAGACTAAAGATGATTAATTCCCATTAAATGAAGTCATCACAAAAGTTGTAAATCTTAACTTGCTAAACTTTCCCTTGTATAAAAAGGCAAGACGTTGAGGTATCCCAACACAAGGAAGACATCGATAAGGAACAGAGAAGAGGAGCAAGGGTCCATTGCCACAAGATGGGAGCTTCTGAGTGGCAAAGACAAGTGGAAGGGTCTATTAGAACCATTAGACATTGATCTTCGCCATTACATAATTCATTACGGGGCGATGGCTCAAGCAACCTACGACACTTTTAACACCGAGAAGGCGTCTAAGTATGCCGGTAGCAGCAGGTATGCGAGAAAAGACCTTCTCTCTATGGTTGGAATAGACGAGGGAAAACCACCCAAGTACAATGTTACAAAGTACCTTTACGCGACATCATCATATCAACTACCCGGTGCCTTCCTCGTCAGGTCAATGTCGAGGGAGGCGTGGAGCAAGGAATCCAACTGGATTGGGTATGTGGCTGTGGCCACAGACAAAGGCAACGCAGTTTTAGGTCGTAGGGATATCTTGATCGCCTGGAGAGGGACTGTTCGGGGTCTTGAATGGGTCAATGATCTCGAGTTTAAAATGGTCTCAGCTCCAGATATCTTTAAAGGGAACACTGATCCTAAGGTGCATTATGGATGGCATTCAATTTACACTTCTAATGATCCAAAATCACCCTTCAACAAGGCCAGTGCCAGAGACCAGGTATATATTATGATTTATTCACTCAAATGATAAGAATATTAGTTTTTTAAGTTTTGTAAGTTACTCATATTTCGATTTCAGTCATCTCGTTTTTTTAAGAATTGAAAATAGTCGTTTAATTTAATTTGTCAACATTTTAGTATAGTAAAAAAAAAAAGTATTTTTGGTCCCATAACTTATCTACTGTCCATTTTTTGTCCCAAAAAATTTTAATGTCCAATTTTGATCCCATAACTAAATTGATTGTCCAATTTTGATCCAATTTTCACAAAAAAAACACGAAAAACATCATTTTCGGTCATACGGAAGCCCTGTCCCGATAAAATTTAGTCATTTTTTAATTTGTAGATTTTAATTTGAGTTTTGAATTAATTTATTGAGTTATTTACACATGTATAATTTAATTGATTAAAAAACGTAAAAAACAAACTAAAAGAAAAAGAACGTCAGAGTCCACGTCTGTGACGATATAAAAAATCATCAAATTTTGCCGGGACGTAACTAGCACTTGACCTAAATGACGTTGTTCGAAATTTTTTGTCAAAAATTGTGACCAAAATTTGACAATTAATTTAGTTAAGGGACCAAAATTAGACAATTAAATATTTTGGGACAAAAATGAACAATAGAATTAAATTATAGGATCAAAAAACTTTTTTCCTCAATATAGTAACCAATTGTAGAAGGTGAAATATATAATATACGAATCAAACTCTTTCAAGTGAACAAAATAAAGACACTGTCACGTCATCGTCACTCGGATGTTTCACCTCCTATAGTCATATATTCACTAAATTAAAATATTAAAATTTATCAAACTTTAAAAAAACAATTTCCCCCAAATAATAAAAAGTTTTGTCAAAACTATTTTGGCATGTGTTTAAGGCTGTTGACGAGGTGAGGAGATTGGTGGAGCAGTACAAGAATGAGGAGATAAGTATCACACTTACGGGCCATAGCTTAGGCGCAGCTCTGTCTACGTTGAGCGCTGTCGATATCGTTGTCAATGGATACAACAAGCCACAAGGCATGCCTCAAAAGGCATGTCCCGTCACGGCCATTGTGTTCGCCAGTCCTCGCGTTGGGGGCAACAGCTTCCGTGATCTCGCTTCTAATTTGAGCGATGTTCGTGTTCTGCGCGTAAAGAATTCCGGCGACGTTGTTCCAAAGTACCCCTTCTTAATCTACACCGATGTTGGGGAAGAGTTGCCCATTAATACGGACAAGTCGACTTACTTGAAACCATTGAACGTTGGGAGTCGGCATCAAATGGAGGTTTACTTGCATGGAGTTGCGGGAACACAAGGGGAGAAAGGGGGTTTCGAACTCAAAGTTGACCGTGTTATCGCCCTTGTCAACAAAGAGATAGATGGTTTGAAGAATGAGTATTGTGTGCCTGTTTCTTGGTGGTGTGAGAAGAATAGAGGAATGGTTGAACGGGCAGATGGATCATGGGCGTTGATGGATCATGAGCCTGATTTTTATTGATCCAATAAGATCCAATAAAACGTAAATAGAATTACAAAATAACTGGCCTTATATATGTCGATGAGTTGTGGAACTCTTTGAAAATAAAGTACAAAATCGAAATCTCAGAACTAACAAGTTCGTGATAGAAATTTTTTAGCGTTGAAGTTGTACTTGTAATATACTTAAATAATTCTCGTGTATTGTCTGTTCAAATTAAATAATTGCTATGATTACAGCGACATTATGAATAAGATTGCATTTTGTTTATGCAATTAAATGTTCCTTTTAATTAAAACTAGTAACTGAACCCGTGCGATGCACGATTATGATTGCACAATTAATTTATATTAAATCTATATAAGTATTCGTATTAAAGTGTTTTTTCAATCTGAAGAGACAATTTTTTTTATTGATGATTTTTTTATATATAGAATAAATATTAATCTCTCCAAAAAATTAAAGTTAATACAAAAAAGAAAACATTTATTGTTGTTTGAAAATTCAAATAAAAGTTTAGTTTTGTAGGGAAGGGAGATAGATAAATAAATATGTATTCAACTAATCTTTCTCATTCTTGATTTTGATCGTCTTTAACTTCATTGAATTTGAATTTTCTTATCATTGCCAAAATTAGAGACGGGTTTTTCTTTCGCTCTAATTTTAATAATATTGAAAGTGTCATTGTTTGCCAATTTAACATTAGAGTTTGTGAAAATATACATATTTTCCCCAAACATTAGATTTTTTTTCAATAATATATTATATTATATATTAATATTTATATTTTTTCCAAAAATTTGTTTCCCATTTTGGCAATAATTTTTACCCAATGGGAAAAATTCAATAGTTTTTTCTAAATGTATATTATATTTATGTTTCCCATATTGGCATAATATTGGTATATATATATATATATTTATGATAGCATAAATTTTATGCTATCAAAATTGGCCTTTTTGTACTCAAAATTTTATATCAAATTATTTGTCCTTTTAACTATTTTGACCCTATTTCTTCTCAATATACCACGCCCAAAGATCTATGATATTAATGTACAAGGATAATACTAATATACAAGGAAAACAATTACGTTAGATATAAAAGGGGAAAATTTTGAGAGATAAAAGTTAATCAAGAGTAAAATGGTCTGAATTTGCAATTCCTTAATTTTTTTTTTTTTAAAATAGCTAAATGGCCAACTATTATGAAACAAAAGGAGTATAAAATGAATATGAGTTTACTCAAACCCTTACAAAGACGGAGTCGTGCAAAGCGAAACAATCTACTCGAGAACAACAAGGAAACACCCAAATGGTAAGTACACCTATCATGAAGAGAATAAGGAAAAGAAAAGCGAATAATGAGCGAAACCACTTCCACGAATGAAGCTTAGAACCTTCCATATTAGGGTTTATCTCCATGAAAATAAGACCATTTCTAGCCTTTCACATGCTCCAATAAATGCATTGCCACACCGGTATGACGGTTAACCGGTGAGCAACCGGCTTAAGCCTAGTGCAAGTCCGCCCCCATATCCACTAAATATATATATATTCTAATAAAAATTAATTAAAAGTTCATTCTACTTAATTACTCAAATTTCATCCCCAATTAAATAGTCATTTTAATTAAATATCACGTGATCATGAGCTCAACCCATTACAATTTCCTGGATCCGCCACTGGCCACACCAAATTTAAAACGTTCCTAACCACCATGACGTGTCCAATGTAGATCAACTGAGAAAATTAATACCTGAGAGCATATTTTGTTTGCAAATTTATGTCCAACCACCCTTGAATCTTATGCAAAATTTTGATCGATAGAGGGCATGAAAAAAAAAATGGTCGACAGTTTTCAATAAGAAAATAGCAAAAGGGGCAACAAAAATTTTGATAACACCTCTCCTTGCAAGATTTAAATTTTATATTGACATCCTGTTATAATGTTTATATTAATTAATTAAGATTTTAATATTTTAAAATTACATTTAATTTTATTCATAGCAATGTGATATGTTAAAGAAAATTCTTTGAAAAGAAGAATTAATATTATGATTAAATTTTTTTATGGTCCAGTAACTTTATTTCGTTTTGAAATTGGTCCCGATTGTTTTGACTTTTCGATTTTGGTCCTGTAATTTTAATTTTTTTTAAAATTGGTCCCGATTGTCCTTGGCTTTTATATATAGACATATCATATGAAACAACCTACGAAAATTATCTCCGTTGAAATTTTGAATGACAATGTATGACCAGAATGAGTTAACATAAGCCTAGGTATCAAAATTAACTATTCGACATTATTTTCTGTTAGAACTTTAGATTCAAGAATTATATCACTCATCCTCGTAATAATCAATCTATATATTGGAAAAAATATATTTCATTAAAGATTTAATGAATTAATACATATTCAGCTTTAAAAGATGATAATTTTTTTTTAAAAATAAAATAAAAAATATTAAAAGTTCAAACCTGGTTCTATTCACAAACCCCTTGAGTGATCAATATTTCTAAATAACATTATTATTGTTCCAATTTTGAAATTTAGTTCATGATCAAGAACACCCGAACACTTTAACTATTCAAGAGTTTAGGAGTATGCATATCAGAAAGATGATAAACATTTGAATCAACATGACAAGGACTGCCAGAGCTCAAATAAATACGTGATTCATTTTCATTAACCTAAATCAAGTAATCGTTTTTGGACATAACAACATCCAACATAGTATTAAAAATTGCTCTGTTATGCAAATAATCGTGATCTTCCGTCATGTTTTTAAAATCAGGATAAATACTATCAACAATAGGACCGATCAGATCATCACTACCTCTAAAAGGATTATCATCCAGAATTTGTACATCAAAATTATACTCAGTTTGCGATCCTTCACTTCAATCTTCAATAGATGTTTGCCAATTAAAAAAAAAAAACTACCAATTTTTGTAAACCATCCATCGATTCTAAATTCTGCAACCGCATGTTCCTTGTAAGTTTCAGTAAAATACAATCCTTTCCACAAAAGAGATGAACTTATTGTAACATGAACAATATCATGCCTCATTCCTTTTGGAATAACCTGCAATATATGTCAGAATCGCCTCCAAACACAACAATCTTATCACCAAAAAAGTAATCCAAAAGATAACGGACCGGACAACAACATAATATCATTCAAAGTAGTATCAAGAGCTTCAATACAATATCTATATTGTTGGGGTTATACTGAAAAACATGTTTTTACTTTGTACAACCAAACTGAATTTCTTATTTATTTTACTGAAATAAATTATTTATCACATGCTGCATTAAATATGAATGAATGTTATATATATTTACTGCATACCCGTTCAATAAGTCAGTACGTGTTACGTTGTAGTTAATTTGGTGATACCAGATCACAGAAGATCAAATTAATAGTTCCTCGCGACTAAGTACAAATTCACAACCCAGATGGAAATGAACAACCCATCATGAAAGGTTGAAGTGTAAGGCTCAGATTGACTTGTCTTGACCAAGGGATTACACTAGTGCATTATGATCTTGTTGAAAAGGACTTCTGGGAGGATAAATTTTTGATCTTGAATATACAAAAATTAAACCTCAGTGGTTCGTTATTTCTTAATCTTCGTCCCTTAAATAGGATCGCGTGAAATTAATAACTATTGCTTTGACTTATGATGGGAAGAGAATCAATGCGATTCGATACCTTGTATCTTGGGCAATATTATTAATTACATGACGATTGCTAAGATTTATCTGACGGAGAATCGCGTGCAAGTCTGGCTTGCTTGATTTGTCCTCTTGGTGGGCTCAGAATCTTTATCATACCAAATATTGCAAGTGGAAATTTATTTCCGATATGGATAATAATGTTGATCTGTCTTTACTCCAAGGACAAAGATATTAATTAATATAAAGTCTATTCAGTGGCTTAATTAATTAATGGACTAAGATAATCTTAAACGCGGGAAATGATGACCGGGAGCCATATTATTGTGAAGTCGTAATGTGGGTTAAGATGGATAGTTCAATATTAATTTTATAGTGGAGTAAATTAATATTAATGGGCTTGAATAATATTTTGGCTAAATATTAAAGCTTCATAGCCCATTGAAGGTCCAATCTTAATTCTCCTAAAGGCCCCTCAAATAGCCCAAATTAAAGTCCAATTAATGAAAATGAGAAAAAAATATTATTGCCTATTTTTCCATGATATTTTCGAAAATTATGAGTAGGAGAGAGAAAAGATTTTCTTGATTTTCTTGGAAAGATTTTATGGAATAAGTATTCTTGAGATACAAGTTTATCCCATAAATTCAAGAAAAAGTCAAAAGATAATTTTTCTTCCCTATTTTCATGAGATTTTTAAAAATGAAAAAGCGAATGAGGAGAAGATTTTGTTGGGAGATATTTTGGGAAATAGAATATATTGGATATATTCTAGATTGTATCTTGAGGAAGAAGCAAAGAAATTTCCCATTGCCCAACTAGGCCTAATTTTCGTCCCCCCTTGCTCTATAAATAGGGGATGAATTTTTCATCCCCAATTGCAAATTCATGTGTTGGAAAAATTAGAAATCCACAAAGGTGGTGGCCAAATATTTTATTTTCTCCTTTAAAAATTAAAATCGTTCGTTGATAATCCTCCCACCGGATTACGTTCGTGGACGTGGGATATATTTGAGAAGACACTTTGGGTTGATCCATCGTCTCAACGGTTGTCTCTACGAGAGGTTAGTATTTACGTTATTCCTAGATTCCGCATACTGAGGATTTACGTGAATTACTGTACGCATGATTTTTATTTGCTTATTAATTATTATGTTGAATTGATATATGATTAATTCATGTTAGTAATTAATTAATTAATTTAAATATGTATTTAAATTCACCTCGAATAGATTTTCGGACACCCCTAATTTCCCAACATATATACCATCGGAGCTTCATCCTATATAATAAAATCAATCTCAATTAATCGAAAAGCTCGGCACGATGACTATCCTAATTAATATTGTAAGTAGAATTTTTGGTAGCATTAATTGGAATGACAAACCTAGAATTGAGGACTCACCAACCAACATTCATTTTGGAGACCAAAATCGTGCACTTGTTTCTCCTTTTCATGGGCACAAAAAATCAAGTGTAACTTGAATATTTTCTTAGTGTCTGAAGGATCAAAATCTCTCGATCCATGCGGCAAATAAACCACAAAATCGAAAAAAAAAACATCAATTTATGTACTGAAATTGAAAATGCAAATCGACACATACATGATTATAAAATGGGAAAGAAACGTACAAAGATGAAATTAAGTGTATCTATTCTCAAATTTGACACAATTTAAATCATTTAAATCAATCCCGATAAAGACCCTCAAGGTGCAACGTCGGCTTTAAAAAAATTTGTAAATAGATTCATTGAAACTTCCAAGTCATAGCCGCACAATCAATCATTAAAAAAACTCCAAATTGAGAAGATTTATGCGGATATCACCTTTTAGGATGAATGTAACAACAGTTGATATTTCTGCACAACAAAGATGATATTAGGTGAAAAAAATCATCCACTTAGTACACTGATCTAACATACAAAACAAAAACAAAAGATACACGATTCATAAATAGAAAAATAGACAATTGAAATCATTCACAAAGAAGAACATGAAAAAACATGTAACTGAAATCTATAATGGATGTGCAATTGAAAAGAATTGATAGATAATCCAAATTCTTATTTGGTCATACCTGCAATTCTTCGTTCCATCTTCCCATAATTTAATGTTTATCAGGTTATAAGTAAAATATTTTTTATATCTCTCTTCTTTTCATGAAAAATAAAATAATGAACCCTCAACAACATGTCTACAAAAAAAGAAAAGGTTACCAATAGTAACATTTTTTTTTGGAAAAGCGAGGTCCATGATCTAATTCTTGTGTCAGCAATAATGACAACTTCACCAACAAATGCTTCCCTTTTTCTTTCTGGAAATGTTCACAAACACGTTCTTCAAGCTTACTATGAGGAATTTTGATTCTAAGTTTTCCTAAATATGAGATTGCATTTTGCGTTCTATTTGAGGAAATGAAGCCTAAACAAATTGAGCACAATTGAAAGATATAATTATTCAGAATAAAGAATTCAAATTATTTTTCATAAAATTCAATAAAAATATAATGTTGCATCATACATCTTGAATTTGAATATGTTCGATATCTTGAATCCCTCCATAAACGGATCTTGATACTATGTAAAATACCAAATTTAGAAAGACACAATTAATTATGAACATTAAAATTTATGTATCGATAAATTCTCATTTTAAGTAGAGATTTTAGAACATGTTGAGTACAAACTGTTACTAAAAGAGGACATCCCTTCAGAGAGTTTGCAAGATAAAAGTCTTGTAAATCAAAACCATTTAGTATATTACTATATCACTTTGACTTATTTTTAGTAGAATCATTGAAATTTGTTCAGCAGACATATTCCCCCAATTTAATAGTTATCGTAAGAATTAGAATAGTTTACTACAAAACTTATTAATAACCAAGTTATGAAAGTGAGTAACTATACAGAAAAAAATGTGTAGGTCCCGAACGGGTTTTGGGAGGGTGAAAGTCTAGAGGGGAGGGGTGAATAGACTTCCAAAACTTTTCGTGAGGATCAGGTGTGAACTACAGATTACCCGATCAGAGTGCGAGTGTATCAGTTTAGACTGATGTTCAATCTTACTGAGTGCCTGAGGGCAGATCAGTTTGATATCTGTCAGTTTAACTGAATGGTGCGGAAGCTTGTTTTTACCCGTGTGAAAAACCAGTTTTATCAATCAGATTCTTAAGTCAGTTTTCAACCAGTTGACTGAAGTGTCAATATGATCAGATCAGTTGCTTGGTGCAGACTGATCTTAACTTTAGAATATGTATGCAGTTTAAACTCAGTTGTGTGATTTGTGTAAAGCGATAAGAAAGCAAGTAAATGCACACAAGACTTTTTATAGTGGTTCAGACGAAACCCATCCTACGTCCACTCTTCCCTTAACACAGGGGAACCTTAACCTACTTTAACCTGCGGGACTTATATCCTTTTCAGGATGGCTGAGATGTTTACCAAGTTCTCACTCTTACAAACTTAACCTGCGGGACTTATATCCTTTTCAGGATGGCCGAGATGTTTACCGAGTTCCCACTCAAGCTTAACCTACGGGACTTATATCCTACAAAGAGGATAGCCGAGATGTTTACCGAGTTCCCACTCTACAAACGTAACCTGCGGGACTTATATCCTACAAAGAGGATAACCGAGATGTTTACCGAGTTCCCACTCTACAAACGTAACCAGCGGGACTTATATCCTACAAAGAGGATAGCCGAGATGTTTAATGAGTTCTCACTCTACAGACTTGACCTAACTTGCGTTTGGGTAAAGAATGTTTGAGGGTTCCAACTGGAAATCTATCCTGGTGCTTTTAGGTAGCCAAAATACTGGTGGATAGGATTTCTTGCTAAGACCTATGGGATGAACACTCTTAGAATAATCTTCAAATGTAGTGTTCTTTGAACGGAGAATTTGTTGTAGCTTTAGCTTCTTCGGCTTGTTCTCTCTTGATGGTTCTTTTGTTGGTCTTTGCTTGTTGAACTCTACTTTTTAAAGTATAGATCGATCCCATTTTATAGACCTCGAAATCAAAGAGCCGTTGGAGAGCAATTTGAATTTTGGGCTATATTAGGTAAAAATCAGAGGATATGATTGAGGCGTCTTTCAGATTATCGGCGTGGCCGTAGGCATGATTAAGCGTCGTTTTTGTCTCTGTTGTCGTATCCCGTATTGTCAGCTCTTTTTGTGCACGTGTCGCTTTCTCCTTGGCTTCGCGAGGCCGCACTTTTGAAATTTGTTCATTAGACGATTGATATTCCTTTGTAGAGGATTCATCTTGTCTGGCGTATCTTTTTGATTGTCACCAGGTATGAGCTGACTTGATCAGGTAACTGATCAGTCTACCTTGTTTGAGTCTTCAGATGCACATTGTCTTAGCTCAATATCGCATCTTCTGAGTGTAGGTCTTCAGGTCTTTTGATCTTCAGGTGTCTCTGATACTCAGTGTATTCAACAGACTTGAGTCTTGAGTTTATTCTTGAGTCTTCAGTTTTATCTGAGTCTTCAGGTTCTTCTGAGTCTTCAGTGTCTATCTGAGTCTTGAGTTCATCTCGAGTCTTCGTGTTCTTCTCGAGTCTTCGCTCTTCTTGTCTTCACTTTGATTTTCGATTTCTTGTCTTCTGATTTGTGCTTAGCCATCTGATCATCTAACCTTATCTGGGTCATCTTATTCTTCGACCTGGCCTATACATATTGAGTTCCCCCTCAATATGTGACCTATCTTTTACATCAGCTATATATACATTTCAGCTGGTCATCTTAATCTGATTCTAAGTCATCAGTCAGCTAACAGGTCTGGCTGGTCCTATTACAACCTGTTTTGGAACTTCCATCAAAACTAAATTACATATTTCCCAACAATTTTCCCCTTTTTGATGGAACCAAAACACTTAATTACACTTGATCAGAAAAACAGACACCATGAATGGAAATGTAGATAATGCAAATGGTACATACCTCAGAAGACAATGAGATGATTGTCTTAGAATCAGTGGGATGGAAATTTTATTCAGATAGGTGTGTGCATTGTAGAATATATGAAAAACGTACCTATCATATGATTCCAAGTTGTCTTCTTCAGGTGTACTTGAACATTTGCAGTTCTTTGGGGATGCCAAACATCTTGTACATCCTTTGCATTAGCTTGTCCAGCTCTTCTTTTCTATGGATTCCTCATTTTTCAGCTAGTCCATAGTAGATGTTCTTGAATTTAACAGGATCTAGCTTGTTGTCTGGACGCAAAGGTGGAAGGAGTAGTTCAAAGGGTGGAGCTTCTGGTATTAGTGACATGATCTTACCTTCTGTCATCACTGTCTGGTAGAAGTCTGGATACTTTGTTTCTAACCTGTTCCGAAATTCATCATCATTTTCAGTGTGATCTTGATAAATTGGAATCTTCTCCAGGATGTGGATGTCACATAACCATTCTCCTCTGATTTGATCCCATTCTGGAAGCAAATCTTGTCGTGCACAGAGGATGCCTTTAACAGGTGCCGGAAGGGCATTCTTCTCCCAAGCAATCTCCTCTGCTGCAGCTTCGGTCTTCCTTTTCCTTCGGATGTAGGCAATGTTCAGCCCCTTTGCCTCTGCTAACTTCTGCTTCTTGATTGCGGCCTCTTTTATTCTCTGTCTTGTCTGCTCTTGAACTTGTTCAGAAGTCATTTTTGCTTTCGGTAGAGAATAACTGGCCCTGTCTCTGATTTTCCGTTGTTGCTTTCATCATCTTGCCTTTGCCTTTCTTCCTCCTCAGAGTCTGCTCAGGTTCATCTCGTTCGTCTTCTTCAGCTAATTTCTTAGCAAGTTCAAGACTCTTGGCCTGATCATCAGTTTCCATTCTTTTCTGAAAGATCGAAGAGAAGTCTTCAGTTTTGTCGACTCTGGCAGTAATCTCTGAAAGAGCACTTTTCTGCTCAGCGATCTCTTTACTGTGTTGCTTCACAGTTTCTTTCATTTCAGCAACGAGGTCGGTAGATGGAGTGGCTGGCAAGTCAGATACAGTGGTTTTTGGTGGAGATGAAAATTTTACCAACTGTGTCTGAGTCTGTTTTTCTTCTTTCTCTTTTTCTTGAGTCTGTTTTTATTTATTCTCTTTTCCTTCAGACTCTTTTTCTTCAGACTCTTTTCCTTCCCCCTTTTTGGTTGCATCAAAGAGGTTGGGCATCTTGCGGTTCAGAGTAGTTAATTGCGGTGAGATCTCCTCTCTGAGTTCCTCGACAACAAGAGGAGTGATCTGGGCGGTGGCAGAAGATGCAGGTGTATAGAAGCGTCTGAGAGCAGTTTCGATTTCTTGTCTTGCCTTTTCTGTAGAAGCTAGAAAATGTTTCCAACCCATATCCAAGTGGTTGTTGGTCTTGTCCAAGGATGCCCAGACACTTTCTAAAAGTACCTGTGTCTGATTGAGCATCTCTGTCTGAACTGTGAGTTTGTCAGACTGGAGTTTGAGCTTCTCAGCAAGAGGATATACTAGTTGCATTACTTCAGCAAGGATGGCATTGTGCATCCCAACTGTGTGATTTCGTTCCTTGTCAACTAGTTTTGCTTGCTCATCTTCGAATCGCTTCATTAGATCTGCTGTGAGCGCTGCGAATTTGTCTTCAAATGCAGCCTTGATCCCTTCCTGAATCGTCTGAGTATGATGATCTAGGGTATCAGAGCTCATCGTAGCAGTCTGTTCAGATGTTGAAGCCTTGCCAAATTGGGTCTCATCCGCAGCACCCATTCTTGGTTCATCGGCAATTCCCTCATGATCTGTAGGAGGTTGAACAGTTTCCTCCCTGTTATCAGCAATACCGAACCTTTCGTGAATCAAACATCTGATATCATCATCAGATGCCAATTCAACAGCACTCTTAATCCCAGCATTGTTTAGACATTTCAACTCCAAGTCTACAAAGAAATATGATCCCAGAGTTGTCATTAGAATCAGGAATTCTTCAATGCTCTTTAGTCTGATATCCCTCCAGAACACTATCTCTTCTATCTGTAACTGGATGTCAAGATGTTGATCCAATTCAGGGCACAGATCCAGCATATATCCCTTGATCTGTTGCTTCATTATCCTTATGATGGGGTTCTCTGGAGTAGGTGAAGCAAACACTGTTCTGGTGTTGAAGGGATTATGAGAGATGGACACTCGTTCGTCGGATCTCTCAGGTTCTTGAGACTTGATTTGGGATTGGGATGTTTGTTGTTCAGGTTCGTTTTCAGCGTTTTGAGGGTGTTCAGTTTCCTGAACGGGTTCATTGATTGGTGGTGTGGGAGATGTTGTTCTGATAGGAGATGGTGAGGGTGAGAAGGTTTTGTGGGGAGAGGATGGTGGTGATGATTTTTGAGGAGAGGGTGATGGTGATTTGGAAGTGGGCGTTGGCGATCTTGCTCTCTGGAAGATCTTGGTGAGAGGCAGAGAATCAGATGGTGATTCTTCCTCAGGTAGCTCCACTTCTGTCCCTCTGACAGATTTCTCTCCTTCTGCAGCGATCATCTGCTCTTCCCGTACTTCTCTGATAGTTGGCTCAGAGCGGACTGCTATCTCTCCGTCTGATCTTACTTGCATCAGATCCTCTGTTCTGCTGGCTTGCTGGGCAGAACTTGGAGCAGTTTTCAGAGGAGATGAGACTCTCTTCTAACGTTTCCGCTAAGCGTCTGGTTTCTTGTCCAGATCCTTCCTCTTCATTCTCTTCTCTGGAATGGCCCTTTCCTGCACTTCAGACGATGCAGTTGCCTTATCTTTTCCTTTCTTTTCTCCCTTGGGTTTGGGCACATAAGGAGTCGAATCCTCATCAGCTTGTCCAGGTAGGGACTCATCTTTGCCCAGTATGGCCTTGTGCTTTGCTTGGTAAATCTTCGCTCCATTCTCGTTCCATTCATAATTCTGTGGCAGCTTATCTGACAGAATGATAGAAATTTTGTGTATGAATAAGCACTTCGAAGATAAGCACACTCCATTGCTCTGGTTCAGCTCGAACTTTCCGGAGTCATTTCTCAGTCTTGCTTTGACCATACCAATCCAATCAATATCTGAAGCCTTCTTGATTATTGCAGCCATTACACTTATCTTGTATGAAGTGACTGCATTAAGGCTGTAAGTCGAGCACATGATCACCTTCTGAACGATCTCAAGAAGAAGGCGATACTTTCTTTTCAGATAGGAGGCTTTGACGTTCGTCGTGTTCTCCTTGTTTGCTAGTCTCAATAGCTCGGCTTCAAGAAACTCCTTTTCTCCTACAGTAGTCGTGTAGGTCTCTAGATTGATGCTTCCTCGAGTTAGGCCGAATAGCCTCTGTAGATCGTCATTTGACACTCGAACTTTCATTCCGCCAATGGAAGAAATTAGGTCAGCATCATTATCTTCATCCCTCTGCAGATTGTAAAGAAACTCCAGGGCTTCATGGGTGTGAACGATGTTCTGATGAGTATAGCAATATAGTTCTAGTCCACACGCTCTTAAGCACTCCAGAATTTCCAGCGATTCCGGATCTGAGGTGATATTGAAGATGACGTACTTTTCATCAATGATGTCTTTCTTCATCGATGCAAAGTTGCAGTACTTTTTCCCTTGTCCCGGTCTTGAAACAAGATGTGCCATTTCTGTAAGATATGCAAATTGATGTTTTAGTTTGAGTAAGATATTTCAATAAATTCAGCCAAACTAGCAATTTCAGCATCAATTTAGCAAATAAGCGTTTAGATCATAAAAATTGCAGAAATACAACTTGTAAACCTAGGTACCATAGAGAAATTGAGATCAAGCAATTAATTAAAACAAGAGATTACCAGAAATTGATTCGAAAGATTTAGAAAACGGAAGAATAGAATCAAAAGATTTTGAAGGTAATTCTCTGAAGATTTTGAAAAAAAATATGATCTCTTAAGAGCTTTTGAGAAGACGAAATAGCGGAAAGCGGTTTTCTGAGAAAGATTTTGATTTTATAGAATACGAGGAAAAACCTTTTTGCACAACTTTCCAAAGTACTCAAGTATCCGTGTTTTGAAATCGATGGCTGAGATTAGTTGGCCAAAAAGTATTTTGATCGCACGGTTGAGAAAAGTAGTATTCTCATTTTCCGGAGTCGAAAAATATCAATAAAACGTTTTGAAAACATTTTCCAGGTCCGCATTAAAAGCTTTGCAGAGCATGCGTCATGAACAGTGTAAAATAAATCAATTTAAATAAAATAACGATACAAGGTATTGAAAAGAGATAAATAAGAGAGCGTATCTGACTGATTGATATTGTAATCAATCAGTTACCCCGGTGATCTAATCTGGTACTTTGTTGACTTATCTGATGGTTGCCTTATGCATTTCCCAACAATATCTCACTTATCCGTCGATTCTTGCTTGCAAACACTTTTCCACTTATCCGATCCTCTTTTTTCGATACTTTTTTATACTTCATCTTCTTGATCAACCGCGTTAATCGAAGTCAACTCCCGCCAAATCTTTTACTTCGGGGAGTCCAAAAGTCGCATTGATTCACAAATCAGCGCGATTTGACATTCCGTAATAATGTCATAGATACGCTGTGATTTAATCACACCGTTAGCTCATCCAACCATTAGCCGCGTGTTCCTAACGCGTTGTCGATGTAAATTTCTCTTAAGATCTTCAGAGATGATAAAATTTACATTTATACCCCTAATTTCCTTCTATAAATAACCTGGGGTGTTAGGCGAACAACACAATCATAAACCATTTCATCTTGTTGGAAGATGAATTTAATAAAGATATATGATTTTGATTAGATCCCAAAACCCCTGAGTATGACATGTTCAGAATAATCTTGATAGTTGAGTCAGGATTCAATTTTAGAGTATTCAGGATGATATCTGTAAAATGTATAGTCAGCAGATATAGATCAGGTTAGGATCTAAAGATTCCAAGAACTCAAGATATGTTTTACAAGAAATCAAGTTTGAAAGATGAAACTAAAGAATCAAGACTCGATTGAAATCGAGATATCAAGACTTCGAGTGAAATCGAGATATCAAGACTCGAGATGAAATCGAGGAATCAAGACTCAAAGATGAAGAGTCAAGATATCACCAAGATATCTGTGAAGACTCGAAGACTCAAGATGTAAGATCAAGAACTCAAGATCAAGAACATCAAGACACGGTAATTACTTGAAGACTCAAGAATGTCTCAATGCTTTCGATAAACCCCAATGTTCCGGGCAATCGAGAATATCTATCTCAAAGATGCAATCATCGAGAAGATCGCGATTCCTTAGAAAAATAGATATTTGCTAAGACATTCAAATGCGCATAAAAAGGAACTAAGACAAAGTGTTGTTAAGGTTATATCAACTCAGAGTTTGTAACCAAAAGAGCCGTTGAAGGTGTCTACCTTTAACTGGAGACAAAAGTCAAAAAGAGGAAGACAACATCGTTGTACCATCGGACAATCGACAAAGGATGTGTCGCCGAAAAAAGATGTCGGCACAAAGTTCCCGATCGCAAAAAGTGAAGACCGGCTACATGAAAGGCTATTGCCTAAAAACGTGTTAGGGAGTTTCAAACCCTAAATATAGCCGTTCTCACACACCATAAGAGGAAACTCACGGGCTATCTCCTCCAACGGATAGTTTTTCAAGAGTGACCTTGGTGTATGCCTATAAATACTTGTGACCCTCTACATTGTAAGGTTACGGGAAATTTGTAAGCAACTCAAGAGCTCAAACTTATTATCGCAAAGTTAAAGCACTCGAAAAACTTAGAATTTTCCAAGTGCTTTTAAATCGAAGAGATCTCATTCCACTAAGCCTAGCTTGATAAGATATATCCAAAGCTTAGTCGAGATATCCTAGCCTTTGCATTGTACTTCATTGTAAAGGATATCTCATCCTAGTTGGAAACCAACCAAGAAACCCCAAACCCTTTAGAAGGTAGTTTGAGTGTGATTGTTGGTGAGAAGAGTTGTAAAGAGTTAGTAAACTACCCGGAGTAGTCAGAAAGCTCTAGAGGTGAAGTTAGTAAGCTACAGAGGTAGTCTGAAAGCTTGTTTCTGTTTGAGTAAGTAAACTACGGAGGTAGTCAGAAAGCTCAAGGTCGGGTTGAGTAAGTAAACTACGTGGAGTAGTCAGAAAGCTCAGGAAGTGATTAGTGAATTTCTCTGAGGATCAGAGAGAGTGGACGTAGGAGCTTGAGTCTCTGAACCACTATAAATTGCTGTGTTGTTTATTGCTTTCTTTATCTGTGCTTAACTGTTGCATTGACTTAACTCTGAAAGCATATTTTCACTGATATTTCAGTTGGAATCAATCCACTGAAGGTTGCATATAATTGAATCACAGCCTAATCATTATTCCATTCAAAGGAAGGTTTTCAGCAAAGCTTAAAACGAGTATAAACTAAAGGGCCAACCATTTCGCACATCTGAGTAGCTAGAACAGATAGTTACCAAACTGAACTTACTCTTCTGAGGGTTCAGTAAGTTAGTTATCTGAAGCAACTCAGGATCTCTGAAAACTCAGGACTCAGTTGGGATTATCTGAGGTTTCTGAAAGCAGCTCAGGATCACTGTCTCAGTAGACTTTGACTCAGAGCGACTTGTGCTTCTCAGGACCAAATCATCTGGACAACCTGACCCAAACTGACCTCAGTAAGAAAAAGTTTTAAAAACAATGAACACGTGTATTCCCCCCATACACGTGTAAGACTCGTTTGCACCGGGACCAACAAGTGGTATCAAAGCAGTGGTTCAACTTGACCACGTGCTTTGTTGACCAAAGTTTTATTTGCTAAAATACTTGTGGTCTATCTGAACTGATCTTATTTGCTGAATTCTTAAAAGACTCGGATAAAAATGTCATCTAAGAAACTTCCCATGTTCTCAGTGGAGAACTATGATCTATGGAGATTGAGAATGGAGGCTCACCTGTATTCTAAACATGAGCGTATGTGGAGAGTGGTCTTTGGAGGACCATTCCAATTTACTGTGGTGAATCCCAGAGGAACATAAAATGAGAGAAACGATCCTAGAGCAGAATTTCCTAAGTCTGATGACCAACTGACTCCTGAGGAGAGAAAGTTAGTCAATCTAGACTATATAGTTAAAGACACACTATACAGTACAATTGATGATGGTGTGATGGGAATAATCTCTCACTGCAATACTGCAAAAGAAATTTGGGATACACTAGCTGTAATGTGCCAAGGCACATATCATATAAAAGAAAACAAACTTTCAGTTGCAATAGGAAAGTTTGATAGTTTTGAAATGGAAGAAGGTGAATCAATTGACAAATTGGAAGTCAGATTCACTAGTATTATGAATGATCTAAATGCACTTGGTAAGAAATAGCCACAGAGAGAAGTTGTATTGAAAATTCTTAGAGGTCTTTCTAAGAAATGGGATATACATGCAGTGGTGATTGAAAACACCAAAAACATTAATTCAATGCCCTATCAACAAGTCTTCTTTGAGCTGAAGGCCTATGAGTTTGTAATTGATAAGAAATCTAAAAAGGCTGACAACAAAGATGATTCATCATCTAGTAAGAATGTGGCTTTTAAGGCCAAAGATAAAACCTGTAAAACTAGAGAGTCTGAGAACTCCCTTGCTAAGAATCAGGATGAGCTTGAGGATAAGCTAGCACTGATGGCAAGGAGGTTTGAAAGACTTAATAGTCGATATGGAAAATACAAAAGCTATTACAGGAATCACAGGTACCAGAAGAAACCTGAGGACAAACCAACTGAGAAGAGAAAGGACCAGAAAACTGAAGGACCTTCATCCAAAAGGAAGGACTCCAAGTCCAAAGAAGAAAGTGATCAGGATGATGATGCCAACATATGCTATAATTGCCAAAAGAAAGGTCACTTCCAGTATGATTGTCCATATCTGAGTGCTAAGGAGAGAAGAGAAAGGCAAGCTAAAAGAGACAAGAAGTTCTCTAGCAAAAAGGCCATGGTTGCAGAAGAAGAACATTCTGAGGAGGGATCTAGCTCTTCAGATGAGATATTCTCAGACAGTGAAAGTGATGACATATGTCTGATGGCCATTGAGGAGGTAAACTCTTCTTTCTCTGTTGTTGCTCCTACACTAGCACAAGAGTTGTCAAGTTCAACTGTAAACAGTCAATTTGACCTGATGGATTCTTTTGAGAATCTAATGAAGGACTATGCTATTTTACAAGAACTGCTAAATGAAACTCAAGAGCAGAATAAGGAACTGAAGGCTGAAAATCTAAAATGGAAAGACTCTAGCAAAACTGAGATCACTTCTCAATTAATGGGAGCTACTGATGAACTGGATGTTCTGAAAGTACAACTCTCAGAGAAAGAGAAGTTGATAATGACCCTAACTGAAAAGCTAGAGAAATTCACTGAAGAGATTCAGCTGATCAGAACTAAGTTCAATGACCTCTCTGAGAAGCATGAAACTCTACAGAACTGTGAGGATAGTGCACAGAAGAAGCTAACTCTATTGAATACTGCATCTAAAGTAATAGATGAAATTCAGAGTTACCAGAGATCTGCCACTATAAAATCTGGATTAGGATATATTCCAGGGGAAACCTCACAAGGTCATCTGAATGTTGCATCAAGTAGCAAGAAGACAATCTTTGTAAAATCAGTGGCACCTACACTTCAAACTGAATAAATGCCCAAGGTTGTAGACAAGGGAAAAGGACCCATGGTTGCAGTAAAACTGAATGATTAGGTAGGAAAGCCCAAACCTCAGGTGAAGGCTAGAAAACCTGAGCACTCAGTTGGAAAATTTCAGGCAAGTACTTCAAAGCCTCAGGCTAAGAATGCAAACCTGAAAGGATCTGCACTGAACCATCAAAGGAATCTTCAGAAGAGAAACACTCAGCAGAGACATTCTCAACTGAAGAGACCAAGTTCTCAGTATACTGAAAGACCCAAATTTCAGTACAGACAACCTGAACCCCACTTGCCTAAAGGTAAAGGTTATCTGAACCCGAGTCAACAAAGATTTAGACCGGCTGCACAAAAGCCAAAGCATCTGAATAAAAGGCCTGAACCAAAGAAAAATTCAAAGGCTCATGTTCATGCTAAAGCTAGCACACATACACAGTAGACTGCTAAGGCACCCAGAGTAGTGAATGTGTATGTTGATGTTTATGGAAGACAAATTAGCCACTCTAAAGTGATTAGAGTTGTCAGGCAGATTTGGATTCCGAAAGGTACAACTAACCTTGTAGGACCCTAGACAAATTGGGTACCTAAAAATTGATCTGTTTTTCAGGAGGAAAACAAGGGCACTGAGCTGATTAAAGATCACATAGCACTGATGAGCAGAGATGAAAAAGCCCCTGATGTATGGTATCTTGACAGTGGATGTTCAAGACATATGACAGGGTTCAAGAAGATACTCAGTGACTATGTTGAACAAAGAGGCCCACAGATCACTTTTGGAGATAACTCCAAGGGACATACTGAAGGATATGAAACTTTGGAAATTGACTCAGTTCTATGTATCTAGATTGAAGCATAACTTGCTTTCAATAAGCCAATTCTGTGATAAAGGTTTTAATGTTGAGTTCTCTAAGAACTTATGTTATGTGAAAGATGATACAACACAGAAAATATTACTGACTGGTACTAGAAAAGGAAATGTGTATCTTGCTGATTGGAGTTCAACTCCTAAAGATACATGTTTGGTTGCTAAAAGTTCCATAGATACCAGTTGGTTATGGCATAAAAGAATGAATCACCTAAATTTCAAAACCCTGAATAAACTTGCAAGATTAGCTCTTGTGAGAGGGTTGCCTAATGAAGTGTTCAGTAAGGAACATATGTGTGATGCGTGCCAAAAAGGAAAACAAGTTAGAGCATCATTTAAAAGCAAAGTAGATGTTTCTACTGAAAGAATACTTGATTATTGCATATGGATCTTTTTTGGTCCTATAACTCCGATGAGCACTAATGGCGGAAATACACATTGGTAGTAGTTGATGACTACTCAAGATATACTTGGGTCATATTCTTACTTCGAAGAAAGAGACTCGAATAAAAGCGCGAATTCTTGAAAAGGCTCGGTATTGAGAAAAATCGAGTGTGGTCAAAATCGAGATCGACAAAAGGAACCAATTTATAAATCATATCATATCGATTATTGTGCGAAGAAATGATAAATTTGAAGTTTATATTCCTAAAAGGTTTTGGGTTTGGTTTGTCAACACTTACATCTACTCTTAGAAACAGATCCATCTTGACCAAGAGTCAAGGCAAAACACCTTATGAGCTTTGGAATGAAAGGAAGCCTCTTGTTTCTTTCTTTTCGTGTGTTTGGTTGCAAGTGTTTCATACACAATAATGGTAAAGATCGGTTGAAAACATTTGATAGTAAAGGCGATGAAGGAATATTCTTAGGATATTACAAGTCGATAAAAGCTTCGAGTTTACAAGCGTAGGACTCTTATTGTGGAGAAAACACCTCATGTTGTTTTTGATGAATCTACTTGTGTTCGGAAGAAACAGGAACATGATCTTGATGAACCCCGACCAAGAGGATCACCAGATTAAGCTGAAAAAGAATGATAAATCATCCATCGAACACGAAAAGAAGAAGTCCACCACTATCTATGATTGGGTGACTTCGGACTCGAATAAAGAAGTTCGGGATGGAACTCGGGATGGTGAGACTCGGAAAGCCAACACACCAAAGGTGACCAATCTGAACAAACACCAGTTCAGACTCAGGTATGTGATGCCAATGAAGATGTGGTCACGGTGAGGCAAATTCTCGAATCTATCAACCAAAGGGGAACAAATGTATCGACAATGTTCTCGAATAGAATTTCCCAGGAGGAAGATGATTCCTTTCTCCTTTTCTGTTGTTCCCTGAGTTTACTGAATTAACTGAACCTAACATTTCAAATGTTGAGGATACTATTGAAGGGGGAACATCAAAAAGGAAATGATTAGATAGTCATCCTACAAGTCAGATTGTGGGTGATCTAACTGAAGGTGTTAAAGCAAGAAGGTTCCATGGTGAGAGTGCACTATTCTGCTTCGCTTCCTATCGGAGAAAGAACCTCTGAGATTGGTGAAGCTCTACAAGATTCTCATTGGATTCTTCTTTATGCAAGATGAAATTTGAATCAATTTTCAAGGAATGAAGTATGGGAGCTAGTAGATAGACCTGAAAGGCACAATGTCATTGGAACCAAGTGGGTTTTCAAGAATAAAAGAGATGAAAATAACAACATTGTAAGAAACAAGGCAAGGCTAGTTGCACAAGGTTATTCCCAAGAAGAAGGCTTGGATTATGATGAAACTTTTGCACCTGTTGCAAGACTAGAAGCCATCAGATTATTTCTTGCATATCTTTGCCCACATGAAGTTCACATCCTATCAAATGGATGTGAAAAGTGCATTTCTGAACGGCGTGCTTAAAGAAGAGGTTTATGTGGAACAACCTCCGGTTTCAAACAGAATGACCAAGTTCTGGTGCTCGGAAAAGCTTTGTATGGTCTTAAACAAGCACCCCGAGCATGGTATGATACTCTTTCTCGATTTCTTCTTGACCATGGTTTTGTCAAAAACTGTTGATAGAACTCTGTTCGGGATAGAAGATGGGGAAGATATCTTCTTGGTTCGGATATATGTTGATGACATCATTTTGGATCTCCAAACCATCACCGTGTGTGAAAAGTTTTCAAAAGCGATGAAAGGCAAGTTTGAGATGTCAATGATGGGAGAGATGAATTTCTTTCTAGGTCTTCAAGTGAAACAATCAAAGGAAGGAATCTTCATCAACCGAGCAAAGTACACCGTAGATCGATTGCCAAATATGGTGTCTGCAATTGCAATGCGATTAGGATTCCTATGAATACTAAGCTGCAAGATGGATCCCCGATTACGAAGGCAAATCGATAAGTCATCTTGATTATAGAGGAATCATTGGATCATTGCTCTATCACACAGCAAGTAGGCCTGATATAACATTTGTTGTTGGGATATGTGCAAGATACCAAGCTAATCCTAAGGCTAGTCACATGGAGGTTTGCCAAAAATCTTGAAGTATCTTAAGGGCACGATGAATAGAGGATTATGGTATCCGGTGATGATAACCTTGAATTAACCGGTTACTCGGATCTTGATTATGGAGGTTGCGAGATTGACGAAAGTCCACTACAGAACTTGTCAATTTCTAGGAAATAAGGTGATATCTTGGTTTTCGAAGAAAGCAGGACCTCGATGTAACCAATCTTACTGAAAATTTGAATACATGTCTGCGAGGGAAGTCTGCTTGTGCTCAGATTCTTTGGCTCAGACAACAATTAAGGGATTATAAAGTTGTAGCAAATGAAGTACCAATATTTTGTGACAATAATAGTGCCATTGCTATTTCACAAAATCCGGTATTGCACACCAGATGCAAGCATGTGGATATCGACATCACTTCATCGAGATCATGTCGAGAAAAGGACATAAGGATGGAGAAAATTCATACTGATAACCAGAGAGCTGATATCTTGACTAAACCTTTGGCTGAATCAAGATTTCAGGAACTTTTAGTTGAATTAGGGATGTTAGATCCAGGTGTATAGAGTAAAATCTAAAAAATTGAAGGTTTTCAGATGCATGAAGTTTTCTCAGAATTCTACTGAGAAGCTCAGGGTAAATGGAAATCTTGAATCGAGTCTCGAAACTTCGGATGTCTTGAAGGTCAAGATTTCGGTAGCATCTTGAACCCATTCAAGATTACCAGATATCATATTGACATTTTATCAAGGTCAATACTCAGTAAGACTGATAGAGGAAAATTAGTCTGAAGAAGTAATGACTCATGCGACTCATTTATTGCTTAAGTGAAGCTCAGTAATCATTTGCAATAAATACAAAACACCTAAGGAATGTTTTTTGGGCGGGATCTTTTGAAATTCCGAAGAAGGTCAACAATCATTTAATGCTCTATTACATTAATGACCAATAAGGATAAATTGACGGCTTACTTTTCGGAAGATCGAATGTTCACATACCCGATTAATCGGCGATTAATCTCAACCGTTGCTTTTCACCTAACCAACGTAAATTCCCACGATCTCAAGCTATTTAATCCTTTGAAGCCATTCAAGCTAAATTTTATCAAACCCTTCGTTCCCAAATCCTATGCAAGAAAATCCCCTTTGCCCAGAAAACCTAAACCCTAAATCTTTAATCTCTCAAATGGCTCCTACCATTTTTGACAAATTAGCCAAAACCAATAAACCTTGGTACGAGTTCGTTGCCTCGCTCGATAGCACAACCAACTCTAAACCAGAAGAGGAGGCTCTCCATTTGATCCGTTTGGCCAAGCTCACCAATCTCGTCACAAGCCGACCGGACCAAGAATACGCGAAAGAGGTAATCGAGTTCATCTGTAATCTGAAGATAGATGAAGAGGATGGTATGCATTCCGAGATTACTGTATCACATTTAGAACACTCGTCTAAATACATTGACTTTGAAAGGGAATTGTATATAATTCCGAAAAATTTAAACGATGTTTTTGAGCTTTGTGATAGGGGAGAGGATCCTGCTGTATATATGTTGGGTAGAGAGCAGGAGTATTTAGATAGGATTGCTGAGAATCCTGTAAAATTTGAGGCTACACTGCATAAGATGCATTTGAAGCCACAATATAGAGTTTTGTTGGATATTGTGAGCATATGCATCATGAGTCATTCGGGGAGTTTTGAGCAGATTAGTACCCCGAAGCTCCGATTAATGGCGGCGATCGAGGCTTCACCCACCACCGACTTCAACTGGCTCAGATTCTTGATTCAGATGGTGAGTGAGCAAGCCAAGGTCATAAAACAGGTTGACGAGGCTATCTCAATCAAAGGCAAGATCCACCATGCCACCAAAATAGCATTTATTTTGGAGATGTGCAGAGAGATGGAGGACATCTTCGCCAGTTCGACCCCATTTCCCAAGTCCAAAGTGATGTTCAAGCCCATTGCTGCGAAGAGGACTATTAAGGGAAAGAAAGAGAAGAAAGTGGAATCACCAATTGCGGCTGCTGAAAAAGAAACCCAACAAACGAGGGGGAAGGTTTTGTTGGATGCCAAGAAGGAGCAGGGTGAGAAATTGAAGCAGAAAACCCTTGCTCCAAAGCGCAAAAGGATGGTGGTTCTCACTGATGATGATGAAGAAAGTGGGACTGAGGAGATTCAGCCTGAGAGCCAAGCTGCTCAAAAATCGCCCTTACTTGTATTGGCTCAGGCTATCTCAAAGGCACATGATCAAACTGAGGAGCAAGTCTTCTCTGAGGTTCTTGAGACTTCACTTAGCTCAGATAAATTTTCTCAGGAAATTTTTCAAGGACCTCAGACCTCAGAAAATGTTCAGATTCCATCTGAGGATGTGGCGGCTCAGACCACAGAAGATGCTCAGATTCCTGCTGAGGAAGTGTCCGTTCAGTTCTCAGAGCAAACTGAAAATCCCACTGAGGAGGTGCCTGCTCAGACCTCAGAACCAAGCCAGATTCAAACTGAGGAGCAGCCTGCCCAAACCTCAGAGTTTGCTGAGCCTCAGGAGCAAGTGAATTTTGATGAGCTCATGAATGAGCTCTTAGTATATCTTTCAGCAGATTTTCCAACTGAACCTGAGAGCCCGATTCTCAAGAACGGTGAAGCTAAAGAAACCGAGTGGAGGAGCAAGGGGGAACGATTCATCCTTGACCGCTACCCTGAGCTCAGCTCATACCCTGATCTGCATGATATCTTCTTCAGATTATGGTCGACGGTTTTCATCCTCAATCAGACTCTTCCGGAGATGCTTAATATTGCTGCATTTAGAGGGGAAGACTGGTGGAATGAGGAGACAACCTTCCTAATTGAATTCTCAGGATTCAGAAAGACAAAGCTCAGGATGAAAATTTTCGATTTTGATGAGCTAGTTCATAAGAAGATCGCTGAGAGGAGAGCTACTGAAGTTGGTGCCCCTAGCAGCAGAGACAAATCTCAAGATGGGGACCAACAGGGAGATGCTGAGGATCAGTCTCAGATGGAGAAGGAAACTTCTTGTGCTGATCAACCTGAAATCATTCAACCTCAGACTGAAGCTAGCACTCTTCAGGTACCTTTTGGCACTATTAACAATTATGCCAAAGTTACTGAAGTTTCTATCTTTAACTCTGAATTGTCTGATGTACAGATTGAGGCTCAGTTAGAGACTGGAGCTCAGGATGAAGCTGATGCTCAGGTGCAGACCGACCCTCAGGTTGTGTCTGAACCTCAGGATGATCAATCAGCACAGAAGGTGCAAAATGTTCCTGAGATCGACCTCACTCCCTTGATGGAGAAGCTTGAGAAGGTTGAGCCAATGCTGAACAAGATCGCTCAGATGGAAGAGACATTGGCCAGCCAATCTCAGAAGATGGAGAATCTGAGTTCATCTTCAGAACTGGTGCAACTTCAAGACACTCTGACCTCAAAGATGACCTCCATGGAAGACAAGCTGAATGAGAAGCTGGAGGGAGTCAAGGCTGAGCTGAGTGCTGAACTTAAACAGAAGCACCAGGAGAGAACTGAGTTTCTAGAGGTGAAATTGGCAGAGAAGAACGAAGTACTGATCAAGTCTGCTGTTGAGGAAATGAGCTCAATGCTCATGACCAAGATGACAGAGATGTTTAAAGATGCTCTCTCTGGCCAGTTTGCCCATCTTTCTGAAGAATTCTCTATGGCAAAGAACCACCTCAGGAGGCTAGAAGATGAACAGGATCAGTTAGCAGGAGAGGTGCGCTGTGTAAGCAAAGAGCAATACCATATGGACACAGCACTCTCCAGACTCCTTCCAAATTACGGTGCCAAGAAGGGGGAAAGGCCAGGTGAAGACCTCAGGAAGTTATTGGCACGTACTTTGGAGAAAAAGGCGCAAAAGGAAGCTGAAATGAATAACCTATCTAAAGCCTTGAAGGAAGTCGAAGCTACTGACAAAATGAGTTCAGTAAGGTGGAGAAGCCGATCTACACTCAGGTTTCTGAGGAAACCATGCTTGAAGTTGAGAGAGAGAAACTGAGTGATAGAGCTAAGGTTGGAACAAGCCAGGCTGCTGCTGAATTGCCTATGAAGAGGAAAGCCTTGGGCATTGTTGAACCTGAGAGCAAGCGTGCTAAGGCTTCTAAACCAGTGCAAAGAAAGTTGATTGAAGATTTAGAAGAGTCTGCAGGTCAACCTCAGAGAAAAGTCTTCAACACAAGGAATGCTCTAAAGACACTCCAGATAGAACAAGCAAAGAAAGCTGCTGCTTCGGTCTTAGGCGTGCCTATAATCAGGAAGAAGGCTGAAGAAGAGCAGAAACAAAGGAGTGGATACAAAAAGTTTGCGAGCAAACGGAGAGGGACTTCAAAAGCACAGAAATGGCCACACGTTGACAAATGGATGCCCATCCAACTCAATGATAGTTGGGAAGAGGTCAAGAGAACCTTCTGGTTCTACTATGATGTGCTCAGAGAATGGAGAGGGGAAAGCTCAGATCCAAATGAAGCATTTATTGAATATCTCCAAACCTTCTATCCTAAATATCTCCAAAGGTGGATAAACATTGCGGATGAAGGAAAGGTGCAGATAGTAGCCCCCGGTCCATATACCTACCCTCCTCCAAGACTTGGTAATGGCTTGGTGAATGAAAAAGTCATTTCTCAAGAAATTGCTCAATATGTTGTTCAGTTGGGTTTGACAGGAAACAATCTGGATATCATTAAGGAAAGAAATGCACTGAAGAAGAGGTATTTCGGAATGTTCAACCTGGAGGTGCCCGCTGATGAAGTTGAAGAAGATGCAAACTGAAGAGCAGAAGACTGAAGAGCCAAATCTGAAGACTGAAGACTGAAGACTTACCTGAAGACACTTGTAATTTTTCTATCTTTTTGTCTTTTATTTTTTTTGTTCTGATAAGACTAATTGTAAACTGTAACAGTCTACCTATCATCAATGAAAACTTATCATTTGTGCTCAAAAGATAATATCTCATTATCTTATTTACATGTCTTTTACTTTTGATATGCCTGTATGATTGTCTCAACTCTGATTGTTTGTTTATGAGGGAAATTGTTTTAAGTATTTGGTGATGAATTCTTTGAGTAATTCATTACTGAAGAAATTGTTGGGAGATTAACTGATAGGAGATTCTCTACTTAAGAAATTGTTGGGAGATTCTTTGTTCAGAAACCAATCTTGTAATAGGATAAACTGAAACCTGAGTTTAGGTTATATGTTTGTAACAAGATAGGTTTTGGCATCATCAAAAAGGGGGAAATTGTTGGGAGATGAATTTAATAAAGATATATGATTTTGATTAGATCCCAAAACCCCTGAGTATGACATGTTCAGAATAATCTTGATAGTTGAGTCAGGATTCAGTTTTAGAGTATTCAGGATGATATCTGTAAAATGTATAGTCAGCAGATATAGATCAGGTTAGGATCTGAAGATTCTGAAGAACTCAGTATGTTTCTGAAGAAACTGAAGTTTCAGTATGAAACTAAAGAATCTGAAGACTCAGTGTGAAACTGAGATACTGAAGACTCAGTGTGAAACTGAGATTCTGTAGACTCAGTATGAAACTGAGGAACTGAAGACTCAGCATGAAGACTCAGTATATCAGTCAGTATATCTGTGAAGACTCTGAAGACTCAGAAGACTCTGAAGACTCAGAAGACTCTGAAGACTCAGAAGACTCAGAAGACGCAGAAGACAGAAGACTGAAGAACTGAAGATCAAGAACACTGAAGGCACAGTAATTATTGAAGACTCAGTAATGTACTGAATCCTCAGTATAAACCTGAATGTTCCGAAGCACTGAGAATATCTATCTGAAAGATGCAATACTGAGAAGATCGCGATTCCTTAGAAAAATAGATATTTGCTAAGACATTTAAATGTAGACAAAAGGAACTAAGACAAAGTGTTGTTAAGGTTATATCAACTCAGAGTTTGTAACCAAAAGAGCCGTTGAAGGTGTCTACCTTTAACTGGAGATAAAAGTCAAAAAGAGGAAGACAGCACTGTACCATACTGACACTGACAGTGACAGGTCGCTGAAAAAGATGTCAGAAGTACAAAGTTCCAGACTGCAAAAAGTGAAGACCGGCTACATGAAAGGCTATTGCCTAAAACGTGTTAAGGAGTTTCAAACCCTAAATATAGCCGTTCCTCACACACCATAAGAGGAAACTCACGAAGCTATCTCCTCCAACGGATAGTTTTTCAAGAGTGACCTTGGTGTATGCCTATAAATACTTGTGACCCTCTACATTGTAAGGTTACGGGAAATTTGTAAGCAAATCAAGAGCTCAAACTTATTATCGCAAAGTTAAAGCACTCGAAAAACTTAGAATTTCCCAAGTGCTTTTAAATCAAAGAGAGCTCATTCCACTAAGCCTAGCTTGATAAGATTTATCCAAAGCTTAGTCGAGATATCCTAGCCTTTGCATTGTACTTCATTGTAAAGGATATCTCACCCTAGTTGGAAACCAACCAAGAAACCCCAAACCCTTTAGAAGGTAGTTTGAGTGTGATTGTTGGTGAGAAGAGTTGTAAAGAGTTAGTAAACTACGCGGAGTAGTCAGAAAGCTCTAGAGGTGAAGTTAGTAAGCTACAGAGGTAGTCTGAAAGCTTGTTTGTGTTTGAGTAAGTAAACTACGGAGGTAGTCAGAAAGCTCAAGGTCGGGTTGAGTAAGTAAACTACGTGGAGTAGTCAGAAAGCTCAGGGCCTAGTTGAGTAAGTAAACTACGCGAGGTAGTCAGAAAGCTCAGGAAGTGATTAGTGAATTTCTCTGAGGATCAGAGAGAGTGGACGTAGGAGCTTGAGTCTCTGAACCACTATAAATTGTTGTGTTGTTTATTGCTTTCTTTATCTGTGCTTAACTGTTGCATTGACTTAACTCTGAAAGCATATTTTCACTGATATTTCAGTTGGAATCAATCCACTGAAGGTTGCATATAATTGAATCACAGCCTAATCACTATTCCATTCAAAGGAAGGTTTTCAGCAAAGCTTAAAACGAGTATAAACTAAAGGGCCAACCATTCCGCTTTGTCCGAGTAGCTAGAACGGATAGTTACCAAACCGAACTTACTCTTACGAGGGTTCATGAAGTTAGTTATCGATCCAAGCAACTCGGGATCTCTGAAAACTTCGGGACTCGGTTGGGATTATCGAGGTTTAAAAGCGACTTCGAGGATCACTTGTCTCGGTAGACTTTGACTCGAGCGACTTGTGCTTCTTAGGACCAAATCATCAGGACAACCTGACCCAAGCTGACCTCAGTAAGAAAAAGTTTTAAAAACACTGAACACGTGTATTCCCCCCATACACGTGTAAGACTCGTTTGCACGGGGACCAACACATCTTCTTTAGCATATCCTTCATGCTTTTCCGATGAGTTCCTTATTTCCGGTGAAACTTCCGGTGGGAACTTTTAGCCCTTTTCCAATGAATTCAGCTTCTCAGATTAACCCTGTGTGTTCCTTCACGTTGCTTTCGTCGTCATCTAAGATTTCACATACGATCAATGCTAAGCTTCTTTACCACCGTGGAGGCGGATCTGCTAAGGCAAATGAGAAGGCACTTCTCCTAACCGTATGCACCTTATGCGCCTATCGAGATGACGGTATAAGCATCAACAGATTCAGTTTGAAATAAAACATGGGTTTGATATACAAAATAGTGTATCAAACTTAATATTTGCATGAGACACTCATGGCCATATGGTCTTTGTGACCAAACCTGTGGCACTGTGTCCCATTTAACAGCTGGAGAGCCCATTGATTTTAGGTCTAAGGGCTCCTAGCTTAAAGATCCTTCAAGGCTCGCTCTCGCTTCTTGCTCCAAGATTCTAAGAGCGAACTTTTCGGGATTCTAGAAGCTTCTCTGCCTCCTCGGTCGAGAGAGTCCGAGAGCATCGACTCTTAAAATCTCTCTCTCCTTCCTGCCTAGGGTTGTCTTAGGGCTGATGGTTTATGTATTGACCTCCGGGTCTTCTTGTACTTGTAATACCACTTGAAGATAGATGTAGCAGTTGTAGCTTGTGATATCACTTGTAACTTGTAAATCTGACCTCCGGGTCTTTATCAATGAAAAACTCTGTTATTCCATTGCTGTGTTGTTTTCTTCTAACTTATGCGATCTGTAGCTTTACTCTTGATTTGCTTGTTGACTGCAGCTTAAATCGACTTATAAAGTAATCTTCCAATCTGATCAGTTCCCCCTTAATCTGATATATCTTGAACCGATCGCCTTTTGTTACGAACTTCGGATCGGTTTTTATCGACTTTATGTTCTCGCTCCTTACCACGAACTTCGGATCGGCTCCTCATCTCCAGTCGTCGATCGGTTGAGATTCCTAACTCAAGCGATTCCACTTAACTTTGGTTAGTCTTTTAACCAACCGGGTTACGGAGATCAATCCTTCACCATATCTCGTGTATTTTCTCCAAGATCCGAAGCCCTAACTCGTTGCATAACTCTCTCGAATCGATCTCTGCTAGCGGCTTGGTTAAGATATCGACTTTACGCTTGTCGATCTGGATCTTTTCCATCCTGACGATATTCTTCTTTTCAACGTGATCTCCCGATAAAATGGTGTCGACATCCACATGCTTTCATCTTGTATGTAGAACAGATTACGAGTGATTGCAATAAGACTATTCTTTCACACGAAATATAGAATGCGTTCTTAGCTACAATGTTGTAATCCTCACCGCCGACTTAGCGGAGCGATTTGGGAACAACGACTTCTAACGACCCATATATTACCTTGATAGTAGATGTCGCGAATCGATGTTTGCTTCTTCGAAAACCAAGAGATCAGTTTATTTCCCAGAAACTGACATGAACCTGAGGTTGACTTCCTGTCGATTCTGCAACCTCCGTAATCTGGAACAAAATACCCACTAAGCTCTAGATTGTCATCTGATGGGTAAAATAAACCAAGGTTTACACGGTCCCCCAGATACTTGAGAATCCGCTTAGTCTTTCTTCTAGGTGGCTTTTGCATTGGATTTGCTTGAAATCGGCACATAGCACCTCTTGCAAAATGTAATGTGCAGTCCTGGCGACGATCGGTATAGTAGTGATCCAATTAGAGCTCTATATTCCTTCTGATTCATTTTCTGACCATCTTCATCTGGATCCATCTTGAACCCGGTCATCATTACAATTCTGGCTTCCTTGCAGTGTTGAACTCCGAACTTTGCCAGTAGATTCCTTGTGTCTTACTTTGGCGAGATGAATATCCCTTCTGTACTATGTTTGACTTGTAATCCCAGAAAGTAATTCATCGACCCATCATGGACATCTCGAACTTCCTTGCATCAACTTGTTGAACTTCTCACATAGCTTCTTGTTGGGAGATCCGAAGATGATGTCTTCCACGTGATCCGAACCATCGAATATCTTCTCCATCTTCTATTCTCGAATAAGGTTACGTCCCATTTGTTCCTTTAGTGAACCCTCCGTCTGTCCCGAAGAATCGAGAGAGTGTATCATACCAAGCTCAAGGAGCTTGTTTTGATCCGTAAAAGATCTTTCCTTAAACGATACACTTGGTTGCCTTTTTTTCAAAGCACGGAGGTTGTTAGACATAAACTTCCTCTGCTAGTACCCGTTTTAAGAATGCACTCTTTACATCCATCCGATACCTGATGAACCCTCTTGTGGGAAGCATATGCGAAAAACTTGACCGAATGGCTTCTAGGCGAGAGACCGGGTGCAAAGGTCTCATCATAATCAATTCCTTCGATTGTGAATACCCCTTAGCAACAAGTCTTGCCTTATTCTGGTTATGACATTTTTCTCATCTCTCTTGTTCTTGAATACCCACTTCGTGCCAATTACGTCTTGATGAGTTGGTTACGTCCCCCAATTCCCAAACTTGATTCCTCTCAAAAACTGTTCGATTCTCCCTGCATAGGCTAGAATCCAAATTGTCTCTTGTAGAGCTTCCTCTCATCAGAAGTTGGTTCCTTCATAGACGAATAACAACGATACATGGCACTTTCACCAATCGATGTCTAGTTTTGACTCTATCGATGGGTCTCCGATATTCGAATCGGTTGGATGACCTGGTAATCCAGTCCTTCGCTTACGATGTCGCGTCTGTTGGAGAACATCATCCATATCGATAGTTCATTACTAGTGATTGGGAGTGATGCGGAATTATGATCCACTTGATAAGAACATGTCTCAGCTGATGTTGGACTCATCATGTGCTGAAGTCTGTTCATAGGAACTTCGAGTTCCCCCGAACCCGATGGTTCGATTGATCTTTATCTCGGTATGAATGAAATTCTTCAGCGGTTATGCGTACCTTTAGATCCGATAGACTGTTGAATCGGCAAGATCGAGTTACGGTATGTACACTTTTTCGTGTTCGACTTTTTCTCCTTGATGCTTAGTGATCCATTTTTTCGCATGTCGGTATCGGTTGATCCCAAGACGACTTTGTTACGAGGCGATTTTCTCTTGTTCAGAAGATGTCTCATCAAAAACCACATGGGGTGTTTCTTCCACAACTAGAGTTCGTTTGTTGTAAACTCTGAAAGCCTTGCTGGTCGAGGAATATCCTAAGAATATGCCCTCATCTGACTTAGCCTCAAAAGTCTTCAACTGACTTTTCCCATTGTTGTGAATGAAACACTTGCACCTAAAAACATGGAAGTATGAAACACGAAGTTTTCTGTCTTTTCACAGTTCATAAGGTGTTTTGAAGTGAGTCTTAGTTAGAGAACATCTGTTCTGAGTATGGCATGTTGTGTTTATTGCTTCTGTCCAGAAACGGTTTGGTGTGGCATGTTCAGCTAACATAGTGCGAGCAGCTTCCTTGAGAGTTCTGTTTCTCCTTTCTGCTACTCCATTTTGTTGTGGCGTTCTTGCAGCTGACGTTTCATGTTGTATACTAAACTCAGTGCAAAATTCAGTAATAAAGGTGTTCAGGAACTATGTACCTTTATCTGATCTGATCTTTACTATGCTGACACCCTTCTCGTTTTGTAGCTTCTTGAGCAGTTCGGGTATCTTAGTCGCTGTCTCATTCTTCTTGTATAAGAATACAACCTAAGTAAACTTGGAATAATCATCCACGATTACAAGAGTATATTTGCGTCCACTGAGACTGACTGGTGTAACTGGTCCGAATAGATCCATATGGAGCAGTTGCAATACTCTACTGGATGCTGGTCCAGGTATTCCCTTGAATGAGGCTTTAACTTGTTTTCCCATCTGACATGCGGCACATGTCTGATCTTTGGAGAATATCTCATTCGGAAGTCCCTCAACCAAAGACATCCTAGCGATCTTGTTAAGAGTCTTGAAGTTCAGATGACTCATTCTTTTGTGACAGAGCCAACTGCTACTTTTAGAACTCTTAACAATTAAGCATGTATTCTTTGGGCAACTGTTCTAATCTGCTATGTAGATCGTCCCTTTCCTTGAACCAGTTAGTAAGATTTGTTGAGTGGCTTGATTCCTTATCGTACACTTGTCGCTCGAGAACTCAACGCTGAATCCGTTGTCGCAGAATTGTGATACTGAAAGCAGATTGTGCTTCAATCCTTCGACGAACGAGACTCCAGTTACTTGTACATCATCATTCTCTAAGGTTCCGAATCCTTTGGTAAACCCAAAGTTATCATCACCGAAGAGTACACTTGGGCCTTCTTGTTATTTGTAAGAGCTAAGGAGATGTTTGCTTCCAGTCATGTGCCTTGAGCATCCACTATCGATGTACCAGATAGTTGCTTGTGCACCTCCTTTGTTGGCTAGTCCCACGCAAACCTGCAATCAAATCAGGCTTTAGGTACCCCTTTGGAATTGGGTCCTGGGGGGTTAGTGGTGATCTTAGGGATCCACACAAACAGAGCACTTCTATGAAAATCTGAGAGATTAGAAGGTCTGATTTGTCTCCCATACATATCAACATAATCATACGTCTCTTTATATGCTTTCTGATTAGTATGATTATTCGTGTGAGCCTTGGGTGACTTAGAAGACTTGGGATTTTTCTTTACATTTTGTCTTCTTTTAATCCAGTGTGGCTCAGGTGCAGTAGCCCTAGATCTCTGGTTATAAGGGTAGGTACGACTGCTACCATCAAAAGATTCATATCTTTTTGGCATAGGTGGTTTTTGCAGTTTACCTATAGCTTGCTTATTAGGCAGCTGACCTTGATTGGATCTCAGATTATATTTCCTTCTTACATGTTGTCTCTTCTGATACCTAATCTGCTGATCAGGTTGAGGTCTCTTTAGAAGAACTGGGTTATTCTGTTGATTCCTCGGCTGATGCTTTATCAGTTGGGTCCATTTCTGTTCCCTTTCTGATTAGGCACCTGCCTTACTTGCTCAGCAGGCCTTTTTCCCTTATCAAATACAAGTTTAGCTTTTAGTGTATCTTTGTCAGAGACTCGTTTGATTACACCCTTCTGAAGTGAATCAAACAGGGCTTTTGAGGATGTAGAAGGGTTCTCATACCCAATTCCCTTCATGTTAGTCGGTGTTCGAAAATAGATGTTCATTTCTTGAACAATTTTAGATGACTTCGTGAAAACCTCTATTTTCTTCCGCAGACTATCCTCAGTAGATTTAAGACTCTTATGTAGTCGAAATAGCTCATCAAATTTAGCTTGAAGGATTTTGAAATCATCAGCTTGCTGTTTGTTGATTGCTAGTTGATCTTTGATCTGCTTCTCCTGATCAGAAGTTTTAACTTTCAGGATGTTAAGTTCCTCAGTTACCTTCTGAGCAGTTTCAGAGGATTTCAGTTCAGTAGCTTTACTGAGAGCGTTCTCTTTAACAAGCCGATTATTTCTGATCCTTAGCTTGTCATTTTCAGCTTCCACTATAGTATAAGTGTCTACTGCATCAGAGAGATCATCAAGCAATTGCTCAGAGTAGAGCTGCAAGTCAATCTCTCCAGCAGGTGTGCTAATAATAGCAGGTGTGGAAATTGAAAAAGCAGAAGGTTTGGAGGTTACCTCAGATTGGTCCTCCTAGGCCATCATGTAGACTTCATCGTCATCTGAAGAGAATATCAGATCTTCTTGCTCGTAGAAGTCAACAAATACGCTTATCGAACGAAGTCTTCTCTGGATGAGTACCCGAGTCCTCGGGAAAGAGATAGGAATCATCAATTCGGATGTTATGGCGACCCGGTGCTTTCCTATCTCTCGAGGCATTGCTCTCTTTTGTTCCGTTTCTCTTCTCTTTCTCAGGAGTCGGTCGGGCGTCCGGTCTTTGTAGTGACTGGTTTCTCCTGATTGAAGCATGATCCTCGATCTCTGGAACTTCCTCTGCCCGGGTGAGTCAACTTACGTCTGTAGGATCTGTCGGTGACTTCCCTTCGATAATGTCAGAACTCTTTCTGTCAGATTTGTTATCCATTCTCTCATCTGTCAGATCATCTCTTTTCTTTTCTTCTCTGTGATCTCTTCGATCATCAGATCTGATTCTTTCTCGTGATCTGTCAGTTGACTTCCTGTTTCTTTGATAGTCATTGTAGAATCTCCGATACTTACCAAGCTGAGTGTTTGTTCTTTCAAGTTTTTACGTAGCGAGCGATCTGTTACCTTGACTTATTATGTTTCCAACGAGTTCGGGCCTTCGATTTGCTACTGGTTGCTTTAAACGCAACTGATTTAGACGTTGAGGCTTCAGCAGGTGTCTCGTCTTCATCTGCTTGTCCTCTTTCGATTAAGTCAAACTCGTGAGCTTTTAGGCTTATGAACAAGTTACTCGTCTTCATTTTTGAAATGTCTTGACAATCCTTGATTACCGTGACTTTCATGTCCCATTTCTTGGTGAGAGATCTTAAGATCTTGTAGTTGATATCTTTGTCTGACATCTCTCTACCAAGTTCTCGTAGCTTATTCACCGACATGGTGATCCTTCCATTGAGCTCGTTGATGGTCTCGTTGGGCAACATCTTTAACTTTTTGAACTTCACCAGTTCGGCTTGTAGTCGGCTGTCTTTGATCTGATCATTTCCTTCGCATATCTCAGCAAGAGTATCCCACATTGCTTTTGCGGTTTTGAGATACTTTATCTTCTCCTTGGTGACTTTATCCATTGTCTTCATGATTATATGCCTGGCGATTGTATCTAGAGTATCTGACTTTCTTTTCCTTTGGGCTTTTTTTCTTTAAGACTTCCCGGGGCAAAATCGGATCTCCTCCAACTATTTGGGTTGTCGTGATATATGATGATGGGTCCTCGTTCAATGACTTCCATCATTCTGCCGCTTATCGATCCTAGATGGTTGCACATATATATGGCCCAATCTGCATACTCATCAATTGAAAGCTTAGGCAAATCATGATATATACCAGAGGTATTATCCATGCTGAGTGATTTTGAAAACGAATGAGTTTTATAAAAATGGTTTTTCAAGATCTGTTCAAATGACCACAAAGATTATTCCTCAAGAATCGATGATACTCAAAGCCGATTATGCAGAGAACCACCGCTCGATACCAACATGGGTCCCGAACGGGTTTTGTGAGGGTGAAAGTCTAGAGGGGAGGGGTGAATAGACTTCCAAAACTTTTCGTGAGGATCAGGTGTGAACTACAGATTACCCGATTAGAGTGCGAGTGTATCAGTTTAGACTAATGTTCAATCTTACTGAGTGCCTGAGGGCAGATCAGTTTGATATCTGTCAGTTTAACTGAATGGTGCGGAAGCTTGTTTTTACCCGTGTGAAAAACCAGTTTTATCAATCAGATTCTTAAGTCAGTTTTCAACCAGTTGATTGAAGTGTCAATCTGATCAGATCAGTTGCTTGGTGCAGACTGATCTTAACTTTAGAATATGTATGCAGTTTAAACTCAGTTGTGTGATTTGTGTAAAGCGATAAGAAAGCAAGTAAATGCACACAAGACTTTTTATAGTGGTTCAGACGAAACCCGTCCTACGTCCACTCTTCCCTTAACACAGGGGAACCTTAACCTACTTTAACCTGCGGGACTTATATCCTTTTCGGGGATGGCGAGATGTTTACCGAAATTCTCACTCTTACAAACTTAACTCGGGACTTATATCCTTTTCGGGATGGCGAGATGTTTTTCCGAGTTCCCACTCAAGCTTAACTCTCACGGGACTTATATCCTACAAAAGGATAGCCGAGATGTTTACCGAGTTCCCACTCTACAAACGTAACCTGCGGGACTTATATCCTACAAAGAGGATAACCGAGATGTTTACCGAGTTCCCACTCTACAAACATAACCAGCGGGACTTATATCCTACAAAGAGGATAGCCGAGATGTTTAATGAGTTCTCACTCTACAGACTTGACCTAACTTGCGTTTGGGTAAAGAATGTTTGAGGGTTCAAACGAAATCTATCCCGGTGCTTTTTAGGTAGCCAAAATCTTTGGTGGATAGGATTTCTTGCTAAGACCTATGGGATGAACACTCTTAGAATAATCTTCAAATGTAGTGTTCTTTGAACGGAGAATTTGCTGTAGCTTTAGCTTCTTCGGCTTGTTCTCTCTTGATGGTTCTTTAGTTGGTCTTTGCTTGTTGAACTCTACTTTTTAAAGTAAAGATCGATCCCATTTTATAGACCTCGAAATCAAAGAGTCGTTGGAGAGCAATTTGAATTTCGGACTATATTAGGTAGGCTGTAGGATATGATTGTGACGTGCTTCGATTATCGGCGTGGCCGTAGGCATGATTAGCTTCAATTTTGTGCACAACGTCGATCCCGTATTATCGTCTCTTTTTTGTGCGCGTGTCGCTTTCTCCTTGAGCCATGGCGGTAAGACTTCAAATTTGTCCGTTAGACGATTGATATTCCTTTTGTAGAGGATTCATCTTGTTTGGCGTATCTTTTTTATTGTCACCAGGTATGAGCTGACTTGATCAGGTAACTGATCAGTCTACCTTGTTTGAGTCTTTAGATGCACATTGTCTTAGCTCAATATGCAGACTCTGGCGAGTGTAGGTCTTGAGTCTTTTGATCTTGTGTGTCTCGATCCTCGGTGTATTCAACGTCTTGAGTCTTGAGTTTTATTCTTGAGTCTTGAGTTCTTCTGAGTCTTCAGTGTCTATCTGAGTCTTCAGGTTCATCTGAGTCTTCAGGTTCTTCTGAGTCTTCAGTGTCTTCTTGTCTTCACCTGATTTTCTGACTTATTGTCTTCTGATTTGTGGTTAGCCATCTGATCATCTGACCTTATCTGGGTCATCTGATTCTTCGACCTGACCTATACATATTGAGTTCCCCCTCAATATGTGACCTATCTTTTACATCAGCTATCTATACATTTCAGTTGGTCATCTTAATCTGATTCTAAGTCATCAGTCAGCTAACAGGTTTGACTGGTCCCATTACAACCTATTTTGGAACTTCCATCAAAACTAAATTACATATTTCCCAACAAAATGTATCTACTAATAAACTTAGTTGAATATAATATGATGTCAACTTTGAATGATCGAAATGATACTTCATCATACTTTCCAAAAATAATAATATTAGTAATAGGGTTGACTTCTCCCGCGAACTCATCAACATCAACCAAGATCCATTTTGTAGATCAAATCATGCACTTGCATCTCATTTTCAAGAGCTCAACCAACCAATTGTCACTTGCATATATTTTTAGTGTACGTCTAAAGGACAAAAATCTCCTGTCATGCGTCAAATAAACCACAAAATTGGAAAAAAAAATCAATTTATGTGTTGAAATTGAAAACACAAATTACCCACAAATGGTAAAAAAAAATTCATAAAGAAACATACAAATATAAAATTAAGTGTATCAATTCTCAAATTTGGAATAATTTTTCATCGCCCAGTAAGAACTTAAGCTGCGACATTGACTTTAAAAAAAAACTTGTATACAGATTCATCGAAACTTCCAAAATATTTGGTTGTTAAACAATAAGAGTGAAAATCAAGTGTCATGAATTTAATTTTCAAGAATGTAAAAGTCTCACATTTATTTTAGAGACAGTTTTAGAAAGAAAAAAAAAATCTGGATTTTCTTGTGTTGTTCATTTCTCCCACCCTGATTGATCCAAAGACATTTCAATTTTAAATTTCTTAGAGAATCTTTTTTGGTGAATGCTTAATAAGGTGAAATGTATGAAAAAATTCCATGACAGAACCAAAATAATTAGTCTTTAGTACCTAAAATTAGATTGTAAATCTTATTTTAATTAAGTCTAAAATAAACATTTTATCACAAAGAACGTGCACTTGACTTACTTTTTTGCATAAGCTGCTTTCTTTAGGTATCCCCAAAAAAAAAGGGCAAAGAAAAGGAAGAAAATTTATGAATATAACAAAGCAAAATTTTGTATGGAACCTCCCCCAATTGTTAATTAGTCTGACTTCATCTGTACATGTTGTCTTCTTGCCCTCCGTTTTCAACCCTTTTTTCTATTTTTGTTTGCTTTCACATTAGAAAATAATTTTTTAAAGAAAAAAATTCAAGATGCAGAATAACGTTTGATGATCCTTGTACATTTTGCACTCAATTTTGGTCCTTTTGGACCATAAATTAAAAGAAAAAAAAAAGAGGCTAGACACCGACTCAATTGAAAATAATAAAAGAATTGAAATGAGACCAAAATTTGCTTCAATTTTGTTAGGAAAAATCATGAGTGCAAACATTTTAGGAGAGTACTAAATGTTAAAATGAATGTTGTTAGTTTTTTTAAGTCATAGCCTCACAATCAATCAATTTTTTTTTTTAAAGGACCAAATTGAGAAGATTTATGCGGATATCACATTTTAGGATGAATGTAACAATGGTGGATAGAAATGCACAACAATGATGATATTAGGTGAAAAAAATTATCCACTTAGTACATTGATTTAACCTACAAAACAAAACAAAAGATACACGATTCATAAATTGAAAATATCATTCACTTAGTACATTGAAAAGATACACGATTCATGAATTGAAAAAATCATCCACTTAGTACATTGAAGATCATGAAAAAATATGTGCAATTGAAAAGAGCTGATAGATAATCCAAATTCTTAATTTGGTCATACCCGCAGTTCTTCATTCCATCTTCCCATAATTAAATGTTCATCATGTTATAAGTAAAATCTTTTTCATATCTCTCTCTTTTCATGATAAAATAAAATAAATGAACTCGTAATTTGTTGTCTTCTTGTCCTCCATAATTTAATTTCATATCTTTCCATAATTATTTGTCTTCTTGTCCTCCATTTTCATCCTTTTTTTTTCCTATTTTTGTTTGCTTTCACATTAGATAACAATTTTTTAAGAAAATTCTCCAAGATATAGAATACCATTTGATGATCTTTATACAATTTGCACTAAAATTTGGTCCTTTTAAACCAAATACATGGGAAGAAAAAAAAAAGGTTAAACACTGACTAAATTGAAAATAATAAAAGAATTAAAATGAGACCGAAATTTGCTTCAATTTTATTAGAAAAATCATGAGTGCAACAGTTTAATATTAAATTATGAGTCAATTAATACTTATATGAAATTTGAATTCTCTTTATGTACATTTTTACAATTGAAGAATCTAATGAATATTTATTGGTGAAACTTTATATAAAAAAATACATGTCCAAAATATAGAATTAAGAAGATAATAGGGCAAAGAATACACATATATCAGTAATAATAATCATATTTCTAGGCTAATTTGTAGAATTTAAGTTTATGCTCAAAATTATAGTATTGTATTAAATAAGATTACCTAATATTAACATATTCTCCTATGATTGTTTAATTTAAAAAAAATAACAATATATAATTCTTACAACAAAATAATGATTTTTGCAATAGCAAATTTATAATCTCTTTGAGTGTTGATTTACTCATAATTTCTCCACAACATATTGCCTCCAAATTAGAAGAAAAATAGGAGACACAATAGTCAGGATGTTGTTACAATTGGTTAAAAAAAAAACTCAAAACGTGTAAACAATTTCTCTCCCTTGCTCGTTGTCTGACCAAAAAAATTCATACCTTGATCTCTAGAAAATTATGTCACTGGAATAATATTACAATTATCAAATGAATAAAGGTGTAAGCATAATAATAAGATAATATTACAATGTTTTGACACCACTCAACGGAGACGAAACTACCACAACTTTGAAAGCACCATCACACACATCATCTTCAATCGTGACACCAATAATGTGGATGTAAAACATCTCTTTAAATAGGTGAGATAACAAAAATTTTGCCCTCATAATAAGCAAGTAATGAATAGGAATTAATACCAAATGAAAAAAGTATAAAGAACCTAAACACATCCTTGATACGAAGAAGAAAACCTGTAGGTCCCGAATGGGTTTCGTGAGGGCAAAAGTCTAAAGGGGAGGGGTGAATATACTTCTGAAACCTTTTCGTGGAAGATCAGGTGTGATGGCAGATTGCCTGATCAGAGTGCGAGTGAATCAGTTTGGACTGATATCCAACTTACTGATCGCCTGATGGCGGATCAGTTCGGTGTCTATCAGTTTAACTGATGTGAGGAAGCAAGTTTTAACCCGTGAGAAAAACCAGTTTTATAAGATCAGATTCTGAAGTCTGTTTTCAATCAGATGATAGAAATGTCAAACTGATCAGATCAGTTGCTTGGTGCAGACAGATCCTAACTCAGAATATGTATGCAGTTTAAAACCAAGTTGTGTGCAGTAGTGTAAAGAAGTTAAGAGCAAGTAAATACACAAGATTTTTATAGTGGTTCGGACAACCAGACCTAAGTCCACTCTTCCCTATCACAAGGGGCACCAACTTAACCAACTGGAGTTAGTTTATTGTGTTAGTCCAACACATTACAACCAACAGATGTTTTAAGAGTTCTCACTCAACCAATCCCATAAATCAGAACTAGAAACCCTAGTCTGAAATCTTGCAAAACAAACTTAACCTAACTTTTGGGTTTGGGTAAAGATTTGTTGTTGTTCCAGCTGGAAGTCTATCCTAGTGTTTATGTAGCCTAAAGCTAGAAGATGAGATTTCAATGCTAAGAACAATGGGATGAACACTTAGAAATATTCTTCAAACTTGTGTTCTTTGTGCGGAAATTTTGCTATAGTTTGAGCTTCTTGATAATTTCCGTTTTCTCACTATGAAGATCAATCCCATATTTATATACCTCGAAATCAAAGAGCCGTTGGAGAGCAATTTAAATTTCAGGCTATTTTTGGTAGGTTGCAGGATTGATGTGACGTGCTTGAGGAATGGCATGGCCGAAAGCGTGTGTGTTTGTCCTTTATAGCCGTTTGACTTAGCACCGCCGAATCCCGCAGTGTCAGCCTAGTACATACGTGTCAAACCCAGATTGGCTAACAAGAACACTTATTCAGTGTTTGTTCACCAACTAAGGTTGACATTCTTCTGGTCTGGTTTACACCGTATGTTTCTGATAAGTATTTAAGCTTATCATTTTGCTGACTTGGCAGAACATATCAACACTTCTACTGATCAGTCGCCTTGAGTCTACTGATATGGTTGTCTTAGCTTCAACCAATCGACTTTGTTGATGTCTTCATAGAGTAGGTCTTCTGGTCTTCAAGTAAAGTCGTTTTACTTTTTCTACTGATCTTCCGCTGCTGATCTACCGTTACTGATCTTCCGCTACTGATCTTCGCTACTGATCTTCACTTGACTTGTGCAACTTGAGTTCTTCTTTAAGAATGACCTAGTCTAATACATCAGTTGTCTAACATGTTAAGTTGGTTTCCTATCATATCATCAGTCGACTAACAGGTTCGACTGGTCCTATTACAACTGTTTTGGAACTTCCATCAAAACTATAAATTTCCCAACAAAACCTAATTTTTTTTAAAACCAATTTCTTGAACATGAACTTTACTTAGAAAAAAGGGCATCATAAAAATTGAATATACCACTTTAATATACACATGGTTAGAGATACATGACAATCAATTTAATTAAGTATAAAAATAAATAACACATAAACACGATTGAAGTAGATCAAAAAGAAAATATATGTCTAACTTCGAAGATCAAGTATAAAATCAATACATATTATCTATTACCAATAGGATTGAAAAGAGAACAAAATCTAGACTTAACTCAAAACCAAACAAAATTTAAGGCCATCAACAAATTCAAAAATTGGCTAGCCAAAAACTTAAAATCTATGGTATGAAATACTATCGAGAAATCACGATTTATTAGTCAGAACATAATATACACAAAAAGTCTAGAATCATGATATATATACACAAAAAATCAAAATAAATCAATGAGAGAATACACAATAATAAATCTAAAATACAAGAACTTAGAATAAAAAAATTTGGATGAAAACTCAAGATCAATCTCATGATTTATATATACCCATAAATTTAAAGAATGGAAGAGAGGAAGAAGATAAAAATGTCAATTCATTTAATTGGAAATATAATCAATGGGCAAGTTTTAAGGTAAATATTAATATTGATATAAAGACCATTAAATATTAGTGTTAAATATTCCTATATTACATGGTCATCAAAGTGAAAGGCTGAGATCATCATCAAAATCAGATCAATGGTGGAGGAAAAAGGGGGGAAAATAAAAAAGGAAATCCGTAGATGTATTATATAATTATAGACATTAATTCAACGTGTACACCTTATTTGTAGGAGACATTAATGTTGTGTTTGATTTTCTAATTTCGAAAATAGTTTTAAAATGTAAAAAATGTGAAAATACCAAACAACAATGAAATTCGAGAATATAATAAGTCTACCTTTTATTTTCAAATATAAAAATATGAGAAATTAGGCAAAAATGCCTATTTTTAACTTGCATATCTCTTTTTTGCCCTAAGACTTTTTCAATACACAATTGTGCCCTTTTGTGACCATTCTACCCTTCCCCCTTAATCACATCTCAATCCCACCACATTTTCCAACATTCAAACAAGACCTGGACCCAACCTGAACCGACCCAATCTAGCCTGACCCAATCCGAATATGGCCCGATCCGGGCCTCGACCCGAACCCGACCAACCCGAATTCGGTCCGAAATGGTTCATGGTTCGAGTTCAAGGTGCATAGTTCATGATTAAGGGTTCATAGTTCATGGTTCGGGTTCATGATTCAGGGTTCGGGTTCATGGTTCAGGGTTCATGGTTCATGGTTTATGGTTCAGGGTTCGGGTTCATGGTTCAGATTTAAGGTTTTGGATCGTGTTTGGATGGAATATCATTAACAGATAGAATGGGATAGGGATGCGATAGGGATGGGATTAAGGAGGGGGGTAGACTGGTAAAAAATTGCATATTTGTGAGTTGAAAATGTCAAAGGGCAGAAATGATAAATGCATGTTAAAAAAGGGCAAAAAAGAGTTTGTCCCTAAAAAATTAAAAATATTCATATTAGGACGTAATTTATATGTTGAAATAGATTGAGAATAGAATGATCATTTCTTAATTTTTTCCAAATAAAATGATTTGTTTGTTATTTCAAGAGGAATAATCATTCCATTAGGAATGATTATTTCCAAAAACCCTCATGGGTTTATGTATTCCATAACTTGAGGAATGAATTTTTTTTTTTTTCCAATAAACATATCATGATTCATTTTTAAATTTTTATGATTATAAATATTATCTTATAATCTCAACAATAACAATATTACTTTATTTAACAATAAATAAATATTAACCAATTCCAAAAATAAAAATATTATTCTCAATATTATTTAGTAATATATATATATATATATATATATATATATATATATATATATATATATATATATATATATAATATTATAATATTTATGAATAATAACTGATATTATTATTTAATAATAAAAGTCAATAAATAATAATAATATATTTTTTAAAATATATAATACTTATTCAAATAAATAATAATATTATTAGTTCATAATTCCAACAACAATAAAAAATATATGATTATTAAAAATATATATTACTAAATTATACTCCTCATCTCTCTCTTATTTGAACATTTGGCAAAAATGTATGTTCCAAACTTAATTGAATATTTCTATAAATGACAACAAAATATTTTTTTCTTTTTATCTATACCCTTCAAACATCTCAATATTGTGCTCAATGTCATTACTTTTCTCACACTAAACTCAACTTTATCTCCTTTAATTTACGTAAATGTCAATATTTTACCATTTAACCTAATCAAAAAATTATTTTATCCACTTTAATACTAATAAATAATTCCTTTCTTAAAACACGCGCGAACAATAAATGTTCAGATAAGAGAGGGACAGGGGAGTACATTATAAAAAAAACTAATAATAATATTATTATTAAAAATATATAATAGTTTTAATAATCAATAATAATATTAATATTAAAGTATAATGTCAATAAATAATTTAAAAGTAGATTCACATAATACTTACATTTAATTCCTAGACTATACAAATCATAAGAATAATCATTCCTATATCATTCCATTCCGACATTCGTTCATTTCATTCATGAATTCATTTCATTCGATCATAAATACATTCACTACCAATCATATTCTTAGTCTTACGGTGGGAATATACCACACTACTCAACATGAGCTTAAGTATGACCTATTTAAATTCGGGTCGATCTTTATATTAAATGAATTAGATCTAAAATTTTAAAATCCTGGTTATTTATTTTACAAAAGTCTTTTTAGGTCAACAGGTGAACTCATTGAAAGTCTTTTTAAATTATCTAGTATAAAGCATTTTATATTTATAAAATTAGTAAATATAATTATTTTTGGTTCCATAACTTCTATTTTTTTACAATAGGTGTCAAAATATCAAATTTATTAATTTAGTCCTAATTTTTAGAAAATTGTACAATCTTGATCCCAAAAGTCAACAATAATTGCAAAATGATACTCCCTCCGTCCCAAGATAATTGCAACAATAAAAATGACACGCACACTAAGTAAGTGGGTATTAGTGGGTTTGAGTGGAAAAAAATAAGGGTGTTGTGAGTGTATTAATGTTATGTTTGCTTTCATTTTGGGAGTGTTACAGTAATATTGGGACGTCCAAATAAGACAAGTGTTGCAGTAATCACGAGATGGAGAGAGTATTGTTTTGAACCACGTGAAAAAATCATTTGGGGTATGTTCGTTTTGGACTTATAGTGGCGTGGAAAATCCTGGACTTCAAAATCCTTGGATTTCAAAATTCTATTAAAAAAGTTGAGTATATGTTTATTGGGAATTTTATAGGATAAGATTGTGTAGGATGAAGAAAAAGTTGATTTATTTGTATTATTATATTATTATTATTGTAATGATTGAATGAATGTAATATTTTGGAAATTGTGTAAAAGTGGGGGGAGTGTAGGGTGTAGGGTGCAGTAATAATATTAGAGGTGGATGTTGTAGGATTTCAAAATACTTTGTTTGAGTATTGAAGAAAATGGTATTTGAGATTGTATAGTCAAAGTCCGTCCGTGGTAGTCGCAAAACGAACATACCCTTGGGGATTTCAAGAGATATTGCTGACAAAATGCTAAGTTGGCACTATCATCCTCTCGTTGTTATTATGTTTCTTGCCAATTTCATTTTAAAAAGTGTAACCTAGATATTGTATGTATTACTTCAGCTGTCTCATCTTTATTTGAACATTTATTAAAAAAATCATCTTAAATTTAATTGAATATTTTTATAAATGATAATAAAATATTTTTTTTTTTTTTTATTTGTACCTTCAAATATCTCAATATTATATTTTATGTCATTATTTTTCTCACGCTAAGGAGAAAAGAATTGCAATAGGTATTTTTCTCATGCCATTATTAATCATATTGTAACTCACTTCCTTCTTCTGTCCAGCTTACTTAACCGAAAAAAGGGGAAAAGAATTGCAATAGGTATTTGGGAATGTGTGGTTTGGTTAATTTGGAAGGCTAGAAACAAGCTAATCTTCGATGGAGATATTTTCAATGCCGAAAGTATTGTGGAAAAGATGAAAGGGAGAGTGTGGAACTGGTGTTTATCAAAGAATCTAATTCGGAAAAATTTCCTTTTGCTACTTGGCTGCTTTATCCTAGAGATGCTTTGGAGTGCTAATTTTTTTGTAAATCTTACTTGTAAATACGGACTCGAAGGTTCTTTCATACCTTCTGAGCTATAGTTAATAGACAAAAACTTGTATGAACTCGAGTTCACCGTGAACTCGGTTTTTTTAGTATCATTGTAATGTACAAAAACTCTCACTGTTATGCATAAAAATTATCACTGTTTAGAAAATGATTTATATTTTTAAACAGTGAAAGTTTTTTTGCATAACAGTGATAGTTTTTACCCATAATAGTGATAGAGTTCATGCATAGACCTGGTTCACAAGAGTGTTACTCTAGTTAATATACTTCTTTTTGCCCGACCAAAAATAAAATAAAATTCTAACGCTAAAGTCAACTTTATCTCCTTTAATTTACACAAATGTCATTACTTTATTAGTTCATCTCCATAAAAAAAATAACTTTATCCCTTTTAATAATAATAAACAACTTATACATTAAAACCCGTGCAAATAGTAAATGTTCAAATAAAAAAAGATATGGAGGGAGTATTAATTAATAATCTCAATCAATTTTAACGTTATCTAGTAATAATAAATGAAGTTTGGAGGGATTGTGTGTAAACATGTTGTTATAACTTTTAAGCACTTAATTAATTTCTTTAGTTGTTAAATTGAATAACTTTTATCTCATCTAAAAGTCTAAGTCTAAACTTATAGAGAGGTGTGAAATTAATTTGTTAACATTCCCCCTTACTTGTGGGTAGGCTCTGATATCATGACCAACCATGAAAGAATTTCATTTCATCTAAAAGTCTAAAATTGTAGAGAGATATGTAATTAATTCGTTTATATTATTTTCCTAACACCACGTACCTACATTGCTCAAATGATGAAAATAATCATTATGGAGTACATATTTAGGAGAAGTTTATTGAATTAATAGCACCAACAATGACTTACAAAAGTGATGAAAATAAAATAAAGGAAAAATTGAAAACTGAGAAAATTACAACTAATACTTTTTAATAGTAGAACTAATACTTTTTTTCAGAAATCTTAAGTTATCCTTTTCACCAGCTTTCCAACGTAGCAGCTCTCCACTTCAAGCAAGTACCGAAGTAGCAATCTATGAATAAAAACTTGAAACAACACGAATAAACAGCAACAAGCCTAATCAAGGACGAATCCTTTTGCCCGCAAAACAAATACGTCCCGGCTAGTGCTCACGGTTTGACGTAATGTTTCCAAAGATAAAACAACATCGTCTCATTGACGAGTAGCACCGTGACATCAAAAAGCTCCGACGAATTGAAATTGACAAAAGAACTTGACTGCACTTCTATATGAATATGCAAACGAGCATAAATGAATGCATGGACTTTGGAAAAAATTCTTGTTCGTTCATTTTATCGTTCGATCGTTTGTTCTAAATCAACAAATGCATTATGCCTAATTATAAGTACGTCTATCAGGTGGAAGATATAATAACGCTTAATTCGGGCTCATAATGATAATTAATGTCATTTATGGAAATCAATGTGAGTTGGCGGATTCAAAGTGGAGGAATGACTAGACCCTGTTATGGTATTGTACAATCTTGTATATATGGAAGCTCATAAATTATGTTCTCTTTAGGGGAGCAAAGGTGGTTATTAACGAGTAAGCTATCAGAATTTTATTTTATTTTTATTTTTTTTGAGTTAAGGCAAATGGTTTTATTAGAAAAGGATGCACTATATGGTTGGTTTAGAGATCTGTTTTTTTTTTTTTTTCCTGAGTTTTTGAGGGCATCATTTGTGCTCTCTTGAACTCAATCTCTTGAAAAAGCTTTTACATGTTCCCAAAAAATAAAAAGGAACACTTATTTGCATAAAACAAAATGCAATATTATTCATAATGTCGTTACAATTATAGCATTTATTTTGAATAGACAATACTCGAGAATTATTCAAGTATTCCAAGTACACCTTCAACACAATTAATTTTGCCACCACGAACTTCTTAGTTCTGACATTTCGATTTTATACTTTCTTTTCAAAGAGTCCCACAACTCTTTTAGATAGCAGGAATCAAACAATATATGTTACAACACATCAACTAGTCCTCCGAGGATGTAGTTATGACACAAAAAATCTCCTTGACTCCATTGGTCATAAGAAACTCGGCTAACCACATTTATGTCGATTTCATTGACCACAAGATGAACCTCCTGGAGGAACTTTAGTCATTGTCTACAATCGAATGTTCATTTTGCAATTGTTGAACTTTTTAGCACCAACGATGGCTTACAATAGTGACGAAAATAAAAGAAAGGATTAATAGAAAATTGAAAAAATTACAACAAATACTTTTCAGTGCTAAAACTAATATTTTTCCTGAAATAACAAGTTTTCATTTTTAGCAGCTTTCCAAGCGTAGTATCTTTGCACTTCAAGCAGGTAGATAAGCAGCAATGTACGAATAAAAATTTGAAACAGTACGAACAAACATCAACAAGTCGAGTCAAGGACGAATTATTTGGGATAATTAATTTTATGTTAATTCTCATATTTCCTAACAACACTTAAAATCCATAAACAGTCTTGTGATGTCTCAACTTCGTGATTTAATTTCTCACTCACTGAAATTCGATTTTGAGATTATAAATGCACTACAGTCATCTACTCCGAGAGCAAATCGATCTATTGACGTTTAATTTCCCATAAATTAAACTTTAAACCCTCGTTTAATTGGTAAAAATGAGTGTCCGACACTCGTAAAATAAGAATTAAAATATTCAGCTAATTCGTGTTATAACCAATTTCCCCAACAAAGTTTTCTATTGCTTTTACATTCAATGGATTGATCTTTTTATCCTCGAAAGTCGAAAATAGAAATTGGCATTTAATTGATCCTTAAGTGATGTCAAAATCATTGATGATTCTTACCAATTTTTGAGTCAAGTATATCCCAAACATTGTGAGAAATAGTTGTGTGACATCTCTATATTAATATATATACATATGTTCGCTCCTATTGTTGCATACACCACAAACACTTCGTTTGCATCAAGATATACGCACAATGTTATTGCGTCCTTGTTTCTTAGTACATTTCATTTATGTACTAATCTTACAACAACAGCTGCATGTTTTGATTCTTGGGGATGAGATATTAAAAGACCAAGATACAGGTAAGTCTTTTTAGTTTAATGCATATACATGAATTTGATTTTATAAAAATGATGATGTGGTTAAATGGTAATGATTCTTGGAAGTAAATTTATTTTTAAAAAAATGAATTGTTAAATTACGTTACATGTTTTAGTTAAATCAAAATAGAAAAATCATCATTTGTGATGCATGTGAGTAATGATAGCAATGCGACGGGTGAATTTGGAAACCCAACCTCGTTCCACTCCCTAAACAGGGCAAGAAGAATCGCTACAAATGATGGGTCGAGATATTAGAAAAGCCATCATTTGATGCATGTGAATAGTTATAGCAATGGGACGGGGCGGATTTTGAAAACCCAAACTCGTTTCACTCTCAAAACAGGGCGAGACATATCACTACAAATGATGGGGCGACTGATCCATTTTAAACTAAAAATTTATTATTATACATAATATATTTTTAAATATTTAACATAAAATTTTAATTGAAAAAATAAAATAAAAAATTAAAAGCATGTTTATAATTTTATTTATACCTTTTAAAGATGTTGGCATTAATAATAATTTTTAGTTGCAATGCCATATTATACTTATCTTTTAAAAAAATCACATTATATTTTATCAATATATTAGCCTAAAAATGTTTACGAAGTACTCCCTCCGTCCCAAAAGACTTAGCATAGTTGACTTTGACACTCATTTTTGCGAGCGAGTTTTGTATTAGTAATTAAAATGATAAAATGACTTTTAAGGAGGGACATGATAGATAAGTTTTTCTTCTATCATATCACTCCTTAAAAGTCACTTTATCATTTCAATTATTAATACAAAACTCGCTTGCAAAAACGCATTCAAAGTTTCAATCGCTAACTAATGTTTTCCTTCTTCCTAATCTTAGAGAGAGATTTTTGTTATTTATACTATATATTTACTAATAAAGATGGAAAATATGTAATATATTATATTTGTATATATAATATACTTCTTTCATTCTTTATTATTTGTCTCATTTTATCCTATCACACAAATCAATCTTTGAATTAATTTGGGTATCAAAAGACTTTTATTTCCTTACAATTATTATTAATTAGATGATTAGTACTATAACGTCCTTTTTTAGGGGTGACTATTTTAAAAATAAAATAAAATTGCATTGATATTGTCATAGTGACAAATAAAAAGAAACATAATTGTGTATAAAATAAGAGATTAAATAGGAATGGGGGTAATATATATTAAAATTTTAATGATGTAAAACGAATTAGATGGGGATGGGGACGGGGACGAAGAGTTGCCCAAGTTCATCCAATGGCAGGTCCCTGGGCGGACCCAAATAGTTCGGGTCAATTTTGGGACATTCGAATTGTCATCTTACATGTGAGATTGTGTGAGAAACCTACGACTTAGTCGATTGGATCGTACAATTAAAGAACAATAGATTTTGTTATGAGACGGTTTGACATAATTTTTTATGATTAAAGATGAATTCCCATAAAATGAAGTCATCACAAGAGTTGTAAATCTTACATTGATAAGCTTTCTCTTGCATAAAAAGGCAAGACGTTGAGCTATCCCAACACAACAAAGACATCGATAAGGAATGGAGAAGACGAGCAATGGTCCTTCACGGGAAGATGGGAGCTTTTGAGTGGCAAAGACAATTGGAAAGGTCTATTAGAACCATTAGACATTGATCTTCGCCATTACATAATTCATTACGGGGCGATGGCTCAAGCAACCTACGACACTTTTAACACCGAGAAGGCGTCTAAGTATGCAGGTAGCAGCAGGTATGCGAGAAAAGACCTTCTCTCTATGGTTGGAATAGACAATGGCAAACCTCTCAAGTACAATGTTACAAAATACCTTTACGCGACATCATCATGTGAACTACCTGGTGCCTTCCTCATCAAGTCAATGTCGAGGGAGGCGTGGAGCAAGGAATCGAACTGGGTTGGGTATGTGGCTGTGGCGACAGACCAAGGCAAGACAATTTTGGGTCGTAGGGATATCTTGATCGCCTGGAGAGGGACTGTTCGGACTCTTGAATGGGTGAATGATCTCGAGTTTAAAATGGTCTCAGCTCCAGAGATATTTAAAGGGAAGAATGATCCTAAGGTGCATTATGGATGGCATTCAATTTATACTTCTAATGATCCAAAATCAACCTTCAACAAGGCCAGTGCTAGAGACCAGGTATATTTTATGATTCATCTACTCAAATGATACATAAAATAGTTTTCTCATACTATTTTGATGTGTTTAAGGTTCTTACTGAGGTGAGTAGATTGGTGGAGCTGTACAAGAGTGAAGAGATCAGTATAACACTTACGGGCCACAGCTTGGGTGGCGCTCTCTCTACGTTGAACGCCGTCGATATCGTCGTCAACGGGTACAACAAGCCACAAGACATGCCTCACAAGGCATGTCCCGTCAAGGCCATTGTGTTCGCCAGTCCTCGTGTTGGGGGCAAGAGCTTTCGCGATCTCGCTTCAAATTTGAGCGATGTTCGTGTTCTGCGCGTAAAGAATTCCGGCGACATCGTTCCAAAGTACCCTTTCTTAATGTACACCGATGTTGGGGAAGAGTTGCCCATTAATACAGATAAGTCGACCTACTTGAAGCCAGGGAGCGCTGCGAGTCGGCATAGTTTGGAGATTTACTTGCATGGAGTTGCGGGAACACAAGGGGAGAAAGGGGGCTTCGAACTGAAAGTTGACCGTGATATCGCCCTTGTGAACAAACATATGGATGCGTTGAAGGCTGAGCATTGTGTACCTGTATCTTGGTGGTGTGAGAAGAACAGAGGAATGGTTCAACGGGCAGATGGATCCTGGGCATTAATGGATCATGAGCCTGATCATTTTTGATCCAAGAAGATCAAGTAAAACATAAATAAAATGAGAAAATAACGGGGCTTATGCCGATGAGCCTACAATAGTGTTAGATCATTACATAGGAGAAGAAGTCCCCTAACATGTAATGTATCAATCTTATGACAATTACAGTTAATTCACCGATTCATCCGAGTATAAAATGTATTTTATGAAAATATATTGCAGTAAGAAATTTTTTTTTTAACAAGTTGCATGATTTCGAATGAATGATGTACGGAATAGAAGAATTGGCAATCTTAACCACATTACCAGGCACAACACCATTAATTAAATAAGATGTCTGGCATCTTAACCTACAGTCACCATTAACTGTTGCTATTGTTTAACTTGCAGTGAAGCCTCAATGTGTTGGATAAGCTGGTCTGCACCCATTGCACCCTCCTGGAAATTGATGTATAGGAAAAATAAGAAATAATAGGAAACCAGCAATTAAATCATTAGTGAACATAAGGGTTCTTATTTGTAGCAAAATAATCTCCTATTGCGACGCATCATGAAATTCATTCAGTGTGGTAAAGCCTGACATTACCAACCTTAAGGAACAAACCCTGGGATATTTTATAAATATAACTTAATCAAATCAAGGGACATTGGTTAAATTCATGGCATATAATTTTTAAGAGCTAACAGTTATCGAAATGATTTTTATCTGGTGGGATGATGTTTGATGTTTTGTGTTGTAATTGAGCACTACTTATTAGCTGAAGCAAACAAAAATTGAACCCCAGATAACTCGTAAACAATTATTATTGCTCTACGAAGAAAGGAATATGAACAGAAAAGAATATAGGGGGAAAAGGAGTTAATAACAATTATCTTTAAGATTTGGTCTAATTGCAGAAAATAATGATCCAAGTTGTAAATACAAAATAACCCTTAATATCCATCTATATTTTGCAAACTTTACCTACACAAGGTGTTGTATAAACAACATATAAACCACAAAGGGTGGGTACTTAAAATTTAAAAATTCAAAGGGTTTTAGTTGTTGTATATAGGTCAAACATTTGAAGTAGTAGTTCTTTTTAATCAAGTATTCTCCAGTAGCACCAACTATGGTCCGGTTCTTTGTGGGTCCACTTATGGAGAGCGAACCCAGTCCAGACTCGTATAGGCATGCCTCAGTTAATATACAAGAAATGGATGATTCTAGGGGTATGCAATGCCCTTATCATGGTAGCCAAACACACACAGAGTAGTTAAAGACCGTTCAAATGATCATTCGATTTAACATCTTAAGGTAGGCATGAGACCTTCAGAATTCAAGCAATGGTCAAGAAGTGCAATTCAAAACATCATTACTTACAAAGCGGTCATGTGGTTCTCCATCCTTGAACAAAACGAAAGTTGGCAATGCTTCTATTTTGTATTTGTTGGCAATGGTGGGATACTTCTCTGTATCAATTTTTACAACCTGGATCTTATCAATCATTGAAGCACTGACTTGTTCCAGAATTGGAACCATAAATTGGCAAGGACCACACCTAGAGAAGGTAAAAGCAAATTATGTTATATTCATATCAAAACCTCCTCAAACAAGCATATAAATGCAGATTCAGAACTAATCATCGATTCTGGTGGCACTTGAGGGAATCCTTTTTTTTTTTTGGGAGTGGGAACATTTAACCAAATAACATTCATGTACTTATATATAACACTAATGACTTTATACTAGAACCCAAGAAGAAGTAAAGAATTATATTGGATAAACTAAATGAATTAGATATATGCAAGTTAATCAAGTACAGGGGAAATTACCATGTAGCATAGAAGTCTACCAAAACTGGTTTCTCGGACTTTTCCAACAACTCCTCAAATGACGAAAATGACTGCTTCTTTGATGCAACCTGGGAGAGAAACTCAAATATATTTATTATCTTACAATGTTTTACTCCAGCATTCCAATTTCAAGAATCCACAAAGGTGTCTTAAAAGGCTTTAATCATTAGAAGCTTTTGTTTTTATCACTAAACCCTCATCCTTTGAGGTTTATAAATAAACACGAGCTTTCAACCAAACTTGACAATACTCTTCATCTAGATTTACTCCAAACGTAAATACGAATATGGTGCATCTGTGCATTGGACCAGTACACTCACTGGGAACTATTTTTGGATTTTCCATTGATAATATGGAAATTGAGACTCTTATCTGTAACCAGGACCTATTTCCCCGAGTCAATTATCATGCAATGTCGAGATGGAAAACTCTAATAATTCCACTACAATACTAAATAAAAGGGGAAAAATAAAAATAACATGAACTGAAATCAAACATCTTTGCAATTCAGAGCAAGGAGCAAATAGATATTTCACGGCAAAATTACATCAGAACAACATTCAAACAGTCTTCTTAACGAAAACCTAGAAATAATTAACTTGAATTAAATCACTTTCATCCGAAATCTGAATTAGGTACTTACCAGCGTAAGTGTTCGTTGTCGGCGATTGGATTTTAGGCAATGGTTCGGAAATCCGGAAACGCGGAGCTTTATCGGAAACTGAAGAGAGGAGAACTGAGCAAGTTTAGAATTCGTCAATGAAGAAAACGGCGACGTTTTAGCGACGACGGCAACTGCCGCCGTAGTGGAAATCGCCATTTTTTCGTTTATGTTTTTGAGAGGTGAGAAGGGAAAGAGAGGCAAATGCCAAAATGGAAGGAAAACACAAGGAGAAAAGATTGGAGATAAAATAATATAATAATAATATTAATAAATCTTTATGTAAAAAAGCAAAACGTAGTGCAATTCAGTGATTTTTTTTTTAAATATTAATTCAGCATATTAAAAATGGCTTGTGATTATGGCGTGTGGGATAAAAGCAATGACGAAAAAAAATATATTTTTGCACGAGAAAGCAATAAAACAACTTTAACTAATTCAGTTAGAAAAGGTTATATTATATTTTTTCACGTAGAATAAGATTAAGCATATCAAAATTATTGAAATGATACAAGTGTACATGTAACAAAATCATTTATAAACAATGTGAGTATCAAGTCAACTGATTGAAATGATTTTAATTAGTTTGTAGGTTTAATCTCACGTGAGAGAGACCACATTATATTAAAATAACTCATAAATGCATATTATTTACGATTATCTTTATAACTAATTGGGCCCCTAAAATATTATGACAAAAATTTATGTAACACCGTGTCATCGTGCGACAGGTATCACCTTATAATAGAAATGTTGTCACTTTTTTAATTTTTATCTAAAAATGATATTCCCTCACTCCATCCTGATATAGAGTGTTCATTTACTATTTGACTCATGTTTTAGCGAATGAGTTATTTATTAATATTTAATTTAAATGATAAATAAATTTTTAAGGTGTGTTATGATACTCTTATCCCTCATTTATCATATACCTCCATAAAAATTACTTTATCATTTCATATACTAATAAACAAGTCATTCGCTAGAACACAAGCTAAAAGTGAAATGTCAAACAAAAACCGGACGGAGGTACTAGGCATGGACGGTTCTATGTATATCTTGCACGGCAATATTTTGAGAATTCCATATTATTATGAATGTATTATGTATAATTGTTTTGAATCTTTCATTTTAACCGAGAGCTACTTAATTCAATTTACATAGAAGTCAATCATATATTCTTAAAATGAAATTGGAAGTTCAAGACGTATCCAGTTTATTTCATCAAAAGTAAATCAATTTGACAAAAAATCAGATGAAACGGTATTATACATGAGACGATGTACAAAATAGCTAAAATTAACACTCTCCCCACCCAAAATGTTAAAGCGACATGCCCAAATTATACTCCGTCTCACCGTGAGACTGTCTCATGCAAGTGTGCATTAATCAACTCATTTAACACAAAAGTTTCAAGTCCTATCATTTAAAAAAAATATGTATCATTTCTAATCAATTTATTTTACTAATTAAATTAATTAAGACAAAAACTCGTATAAGACAGTCTCATACATAAGATGCGGTACAAATTAACACAAATCAACACTGATTCCTTTCAAAGTGTTGAAGAATCATTGCCCAAATTATATTCCATCTCACCGTGAGACCGTCTCATGTAAGTGTGTCTCTTGAATTTTATATGACTTTATGTTGATGTGCTATGATTTTAAATGTCTATTTCTCTCTCTATATTGAATTCTATCCTTAAAAAAAAAATACATGTATATTTTTTATATATAAATTTTACAATAAATAAGTTATACTACATCCGTCCACAAAAAATGTGCTCATTTCGTTTTGACATGTTGTACGGAAAGGTAAATTAAGTTCATTTATGAATAACATAATTGATTATAAGTAAAATATAATGATAACTTGAGTAATTAAGTGATTGTTGGACGATGAAGATAAAAAAAATTGTGTCCATAAACGTACTTAATTGACCTTTCCATACAACATATCAAAACGAAATGAACACAGTTTTGATGGAAGGAGGGAGTATTTTTTAGCCCACCCCACCATTGATTCCTAGATCCGTCTTTGGTACTAGTGTTGAGGGAAATTAAATAAATAGATTATTTCCGACCCTCTCTACAAGTTCGAGCTTTTAGATGAGACGGAATTCTCTCATGGTATCAGAGCTCAGGTTGTGGGTTCGATTCCCGTGGAAGCACTCCAACCCATTTAAATTGTCCACTCTGTTGGGCCTCCTCTCCAGAGAGCAGAGGCAATGATTCGGCCCACGAGTGAGGGGGAGTGTTGAGGGAAATTAAATAAATAGATTATTCCCGACCCTCTCTACAAGCTCGAGCTTTTAGATGAGACGAAATTCTCTCAACTAGGTAGTATATTTTACATTTTTTTATTTAGAATTGATAATAAATCTATTGCAAAGTGATACCGGCCAACGGTGGAACGGTCTTAATAGGGAATATTGCATAGCATAAGCAATAAGGATTCTGCTCTGATCCTATAATGAAATAACAAAAAAATAGATAATATTATCCGTGCAATAAACCGTTGTTGATATGTTATCTCTAAAACAAAGAATGGGCTCCATGCATTTTGGATCTATATCTGGCCTTTGGGCTTCAAGTTGGCCATGGGTCAAATGTATTTGGGCTTACCAACAGAATAGTCTGAATCCTTCATATTTGTACAATTCAATTTCAGATCATCTCAATACCAGTTGGGATTTCCCATAACATCCTTTGTTACACCTGTTAAATGATTACCACAAAAGAACTGTAACCAACACTATTATCATCCTTCCATTGCTCGTCTATTTCGTGTCTATACGTCAGCTATCTAAAACTAAAGTGTAACAATCGATGTTCGTGTAATAGGAAATCCCAACTATCTCAACACATGCAGATCTAAAAGCTGCACATACAATCATCCTTGCTCACAATACATGTTTGATTATATTCATTACAGCTAAAGCAGAAAATGAAGAATCTGAGGCAAGGGAAGGAGGACAAAAGTTACCCGTGAACTAACATCAGCCATCGCTCAACAACGTGAAAGCAAGAAGGACGACAACAAGCGTAAAGCAAATGGTTCCGCCAGCAAAGAACCACATAGCTTTACTTCTCGGCTTCTCACTAACTTGACTGCTTGACTCTACCTCTTTTAGAAGTTCCCGGACTTTCTCAATGTCCGAGTCTTTAGCTGCTTTTAGTAGTCCATTCTGTATTTCCTCTAGTAGGTCATTGCACCCACCACTGCCTTTTTTCAGAAGCTGGTACCACTGCAAAGAGCCTTCAGAAACTGTTGGTCGGAGAAAAACAGCAAGGAAGTTCATGGATCCCCAGTTTGGTTGGAAGTCAGGGGCGTATTCCCCTGTAACTCCTGAAAGAGAGCAGTGAGGGGTTAACACAAACCTTCCAATATAAAGCACTTATATTGTGATTCATAACTGTCACTTTATAGCAGTTTAGCTTATACTTTTGAATTAAACAACTAATACATTTTCATCAAACAACTGATACCGTTAATAAATGCACGCAAAATGAAAACCATTTGCACGGTAAAACTGGTTTACATAAGACTGCCTAAATATTACTGGCTAAACTTGAAAGACAGAGAACGAGAGAGAGCGAGACCATAAGCTATATCATGTTGAATAATATGGCATATAGCACTGGCATCTTTAGCATAAGGGACGTAATATTTCTGAGCCCAATGATGTGGGTGTGGAGGCACTTGGAACCTAGCTGATGCGCACCATGGGCGTGGTGAGGGAATAATTGTAGAGACGAAAGTTATTGTCCGGAGAAGCTGCCCAATACCCATGGTGAATATATATCTTGCTCCCAGCCCTAGACCAGGGGCTTCAACTGAGTTGAATATAACTGAGAACGCAAGCATTATAAACAACATCAAGAAATGGTGCAATCCAATAATGCGAGCTCTCAATACATCAACCACAAATTGAGGTAACTTCTCGTTCAGTGCAAGCAGCAACCACTGGCCAACATCAGGAAGAGGTGGTGTACCACTGTCAAACGTTAGCAACCCCATTAATTTCACCAAACATAGTCTAAGTCGATTGTATAAACAATTTTTTAACTCTATCTAGACTGTAGGGATATATTGATGGGACACTTTTAGGACAATGACCCTGACAATCAGAGCATACAAATGTTCATTTACCCAGGTATCCAAAGAAACAACAAATGCATGATATTATAATCTGAAAGAAGGTATATAACATAGTTCATGTCAAACTTCACTGCTCATATAATTAGTTAAGCTAATATCATATACGAGGGATAAGCGTATTTAGTTAATAGATATGAATTCCTTCAAACATAGCATATAACACTTATTAAACTGTTAGGGAAATTAAATAAATGAATTATTCCCATACCACTCTACAAGTTCGGACTTTTAGCTGAGACAAAATTCTTTCATAAACACCGAGTCCACTATATAATAAAGTTCATAATGTAACAGAAAAATGCCAAAAGGTGGAAATGAAAAAACTCAGCTAATGCTTGCTGATGAGAGGTATCATCTCTGTTTGTCATGTTTCAGCAAATACATGAAGCTCTTGTACTAAGAAAAGTAGAATTTCTCTTCAATAACATGTTAAGAGGCAGGTTAATTTACTCATTTTCCTTTTTAATTTGGCCCAGATTCACACGCAAATTCGTTTCACATTAAGTTAATTTATCTAGCTTAACAATCATAATTGCTTTATTTATGATCCAAAACCATTTCTTGATCCTAATTAAGGTAACTCAAATCCCGGAAAAGTGAAAACACATTAAATAGAAGATAAGAAACCGAAATTATAACTACTTAATCAAAAGTAAAACATCATTAATATTCAAACACTAAATCTGAGATGCAATCGACAAAATCTCATCTCATACACGGAAATCTATGGCAACAAGCAAAGATCGCAATAAATAAAGTCAGAGCCCCAAGGTGTTCATCAACAATTTCATAAAATTGAAACAAAATAATCTCGTAATACATAATTGTGCCAATCGATACCAAGAACAGCGGTTGTTGAGCGAACTGAAATCATTTCAAAGAGAAGGGCGGAGAGCATGAAGACTATCGAAAGAATGAAAGGAATGGCGGATTTCAGCTCCAGTGACCACTGCTTGTAAAATAAGGCACGAATTGCGGCTGCGATAGCGAGAGCTTCCCACAGAACTGGCTGCAGACGCTCGTGCCACTCCGGCGACAGGTGGCGAGCATAGTCTATTATTACGTAAGCTATTGCGGCGATCCCGAGGCCGGCGGAACCTCCGCGGCGGTGGCGCCGCAGGGAGGTCGCCGGCGAACCCATTTATGGTTGTGGTAGTGGAAGAAAGTGCAGTGCTCTTGTACTGTGAAGCTAACTCCCAAATTAGAAATTCAATTTCAAGTCCAAGTAATTTATAGTATAATACTATCTTTTTTATTATTTCCTATACTTTTTCTATCAGTCAGGTTAATTGAGATGCTAATATGCAGGAGTATCGTTTCGCTTGGGTCGTTTCTTGCTCTTTTGTTGGTCGAAACTTCAAATAAATATTTACACAAATTCCCGTGATCATCGTATATGAGAATCGAACGTGAGATAGAATACAAATTAGTATAAATAATATTATCATTTTAAAAATATTTAGCGTTGTGCCCAAGTTATACTTCACAATACAGTTTGCTAACAAGCAAAGAGAATAAAATTAAAAAAAAAGTCCTTGACGATTTTTTATGTAGTAATTATTTTTCGTTCATTTTATCAATATGTATATTAGTATTTGGCACTTATTAAATTAACTATACAATTATTAGTTTTACACTAAACTCAATCACAAATATTAAAATATACAAATATGATATTAAATTTAATAAAATTTGTAAATGGTGATTGTATTCAAACCTCATCAACGGACCATCAAGTTAACTAATCAAGTTCACATAGCGAGCGGACGGGGGTTTGTGAGTGGCTCGTCTCTGCCAGACTCACCCTTAGCGACTGTAGCTCGCCTCCCTTGTTCACCACTCTAGCAACGAGTTAAATTGTTTGTCTGATTCCATCCTTGCGCATGACCATAAGTTGATCTAGTGGGTGAGCTCGCACACATCACATGATCATGTACCCTAGGCGAACACCCATCGATCGTGAGCCAAGCTCGTTCGATCAAAGGTCTCCACTAGGAGTTAGCATAAATAATGTTTAGTCCTCAATATCGTTGAATAGGTGATACGAGAGATCACATTAGAAGGATATATCATAATAACTATTGATAGGAAATATCAAGATAATATCAAAGTACAACCTCATTAATGATAACAATACAACTATATTAAATGCTATGGATAAAAGGCAGGCATGGGCATTAAATGTTAGTACCAAAAACATTTAATGTTTAATGTTATGACCCTTAAAACAATCTAAGGACTATGCTTAATCCTTATCTATTTTTGCTCTCAAGAACTTCTCCCTTTAAATAGAGATCTTAACTCATCGTAAAGAGTTGAATATCATATATTGCAAGTAAAGACCCCGGGTACTACTATGTGAAAGCCCGCCCCCATATGAAAATAGTTGAGGACCTCCCTAGCAAGGTCCAAGACTGGAAAAAGAAGTGGTGGTTGGTGGGGGGAGCCTGGCAGAGTCCCGTTTTTGCCCTAGGAGCCCTCGGATATCGCGAGATTCCTCGCGACTATGCGATTCTTAAAAGTAAGCATTTTTGCTTTTTCCTTTTCCATAATACTGATTTAACTTCTTCTCCTTATTGCAGCTCCAAAGAAATCCAAGGCATTCGAGCTCTCCCTTCCCTTCTTGGTCCGGCTGGTTCAGGTGTGCTTAATTGATCCGGACGAGAGGTCGCTGATCATCCTCCAACAGTTGAAGTGTCTGGAATTTGTGGGCCTAACTGTTCCACCTCGGTCGCCGCTGGACGCCGACCTTCCTGGTAAGCTTTTCGGGATTTTACTTGCATTGACTCGACTTCTTTGGTTATTCTCTGGTCGTTTCCTGATCTTCTTCTTGTCTTCAGTTTTCTTCATCGAGCCTATCTGTTTCACATCCTCCAAAGTTACCGATGAGATGCAAAACTTGAACTCCGAGGAGATGCGCGAAAAGGTTTCTCGTGCCTTGGCTCTGTCCAGGCAGCGGGCGAGCCAGAAGAAGGATGTCGCGGTCGGTGGGGCCACTGGGGCCCCCCCTCCGAGGGCCAAAGCTATCGCCGCCCCTTACCGAGGCCGGAAAAGGTCTCTTGCCGAAATGCGAGCAACCGAGGGGAGCTCCTCTAAACACATCCGGACGTCCGTGGACATAGATGTGCTCCGGGACTCCCCGAGTGGGAAAGTGTTGGTCTCGGGTTCCGCAGGGACCCTGATACGATTGTCGAGCTCACACAACGTCGGGCTTGCGATCCCGATGATCGCACTTTCCTTGGGTGGAACCCGGATTTCCGCCAATGGTATACCTCGTTTTACTTATGACTTCATTTCTATATTTTATTTCGAGTGTACCATGTTTATGTCCGGTTGCCTTGCAGATATAAACTAGATGATGGAGTATTTCGGGGGGAGTCGACCAGCAACTACTTGTGGTCGCGAGCTCCTGCGGCCAATGACACCCACCCTTCCTACCTCCGGCAGATAGCCGAAGATGCTCCGAGGTCTTGGACTCTATATCTCCACGAGGAAGCTCATACACAACACTTCTCCGAGAATCTGACCTCGGGGATTGCTCACATGTGTCGTTCTTTGGCCTTCCTTGAACAGAGCCGGGAGAAGTATGGCCGGGCAAAGATCCAGGCCCAGAAAGCTGAAGTGCATTGCTTGTCGATGAAGGTAGACTTGGCCAGGTCATCGAAAGAGCGGGAGGCTGCTATCAATGCAAAAGCTGAGGCCAAGGAGAAATTGAGAAATGTGACCCGGGAGCGGGACGAGCTGGAGAAGAAAATCTCCTAGATGGCGAAGGATCTCGAGCTCCGAGATCAAAAGGTGAAAGAGAGCATGGATAGAACTGCTGAGGTAGAGGCTCGGTGTCACCGGTTAGAAGCTGAGGTCCATGACTTTCCGACCACTGTGAAATTGGAGTGCCATCATGCCTCCAACCTGGCCTATATCCACTCATTTTCTAACGCTGTTCGGGCTTGTCATTAAGCTGGCGACCTTGATGGAGCAAAGTCAGCGATGTCCGAGATGCTCGCCGGATACATGCGTAACAACCCTGTTCGGGAGGGGGATGATCTTCCCATCAAAGATCTTGCTGCCTTTGGTGTGGAGTTCAGTTTCCTACCCCCAGGTGCTAATCTTTATGATCCCGAGAAGTTGCTCGGGCTGTTGAATGAAGAAACTGATGATGGCCAGGATGGCGATGGTAGAGAGGTTGTTGGTGGTGATGATGGTGGAAATGGTGAAGGGAATCAGGTTGGCGTCGAGATTCCCGAGGCTGAGCAAAACACGACAACCAACCCTGTTAAAGGGACCTCGGATGCTCCGCCGAGCTGATTCCTAGGACGGTTTTTCTGTGGCAGTATGCCAAATGCCTTCGGGCACCCTTCGTAATCGCCCTTTGGGGTTTTCTTATCAGCTAGTTAGGTTGCCCTTCGGGGTGTGTAAGTGTTGTCCCGGTGCAAACGAGTCTTACACGTGTATGGGGGGGAATACACGTGTTCAGTGTTTTTAAAACTTTTCTTTACTGAGGTCAGCTTTGGTCAGATTGTCCTGATGATTTGGTCCTGAGAAGCACAAATCGCTCTGAGTCAAAGTCTACCTGAGACAGTGATCCTGAGCTGCTTTCAGATACCTCAGATAATCCCAACTGAGTCCTGAGTTTTCAGAGATCCTGAGTTGCTTGGATTAGATAACTAACTTACTGAACCCTCAGAAAAGTAAGTTAAGTTTGGTAACTATCTGTTCTAGCTACTCAGATGTGCGGAATGGTTGGCCCTTAGTTTATACTCGTTTTAAGCTTTTGCTGAAAACCTTCCTTTTAATGGAATAGTGATTAGGATGTGATTCAATTATATGCAACTTCAGTGGATTGATTCCAACTGAATATCAGTGAAAATATACTTTCAATTCAAAGTAATGCAACAGATAAATCAAGCAAAACAGAAAGCAAAGAACACGGCAATTTATAGTGGTTCAGAGACTCAAGCTCCTACGTCCACTCTCCCTGATCTCTTCAGAGAAATTCACTAATCACTTCCTAAGGTTTTCTGACTACCTCTGTAGTTTACTAACCTTTCTATTTTGAGCTTTCTGACTACCTCTGTAGTTTACTAACTCAAAACACACACAAGCTTTCTGACTATCCAAGATAGTTTACTCACTTCTTCTCTAGAGCTTTCTAACTACCTCAATGTAGTTTACTTACTCTTTACAACTCCAATCTCACCAACAATCACACTCAAACTACCTTACAAAGGGTTTGGGGTTTCTTGGTTGGTTTCCAACTAGGATGAGATATCCTTTACAATAAAGAACAATGCAAAGGCTAGGATATCTCGACTAAGCTTTGGATATATCTTATCAAGTTAGGCTTAGTGGAATGAGCTCTCTTCGATTTAAAGCACTTGGGAAACTCTTGGGTTTTCGAGTGCTTCAACTTGCGAGAATAAGTTTGAGCTCTTGAGTTGCTTACAAATTTTCCGTAACCTTACAATGTAGAGGGTCACAAGTATTTATAGGCATACACCAAGGTCACTCTTGAAAAACTATCCGTTGGAAGAGATAGCTTCGTGAGTTTCCTCTTATGGTGTGTGAGAAACGGCTATATTTAGGGTTTGACACTCCCTAACACGTTTTAGGCAATAGCCTTTCATGTAGCCAGTCATCACTTTTTGCAGTCTGGAACTTTAGTACTTCTGACATCTTTTCAGTGACCTGTCGATGTTAGTGTCAGTATGGTACAATGCTGTCTTCCTCTTTTTTACTTTTGTCTCCAGTTAAAGGTAGACAACTCAACGACTCTTTTTGGTTACTATCTCTGAGTGATATAACCTTAACAACACTTTGTCTTAGTTCCTTTTGTCTGCATTTGAATGTCTTGGAAAATATCTATTTTTCTAACCAATCGTGTCTTTCTCAGTATTGCATCCTTCAGATAGATATTTTCAGTGCCTCGGAACATTCAAGTTTATATCTTGAGCATTCAAGATATTCTTGAGTTTTCATAATTCTTTGTTTCCTTGAGATCCTTCACTCTTCGATCTTACTTACCTTCTACGTCTTCAATCTTCAATCTTCTGAGTCTTCAGAGTCTTCAGGGTCTTCTGAGTCTTCACAGATATACTGACTGATGTACTGAGTCTTAATGCTGAGTCTTTAGTATCTCAGTTTCTTACTGAGTCTTCAATATCTCAGTTTCTCATTTGAAGTCTTCGATTTCTCGATTTCATCTCAAAACTTGATTTCTTGAAAACTTATCGAGTCTTCATAATCTAACCTGATCTATATCTGCTGACTATACATTTTGCAGATTACATCCTGAATACTCTAAAACTGAATCCTGACTCAACTATCAAGATTATCCTGAACATGTCATACTCAGGGGTTTTTGGGATCTAATCAAAATCATATCTTTATTAAATTTATCTCCCAACAATTTCCCCCTTTTTGATGATGCCAAAACCTATCTTGTTACAAAATACTTAACCTATACTCAAGTTTCAGTTTATCCTATTACAAGATTGGTTTATCTCCCAACAATTTCCATACATAATGAGTCTCCCAACAATTAATCTCCCAACAATTAATTCAGTAACGAATCTCTCAAAGGATTAATCACCAACCAATTAATCTCCCAACAATTAATCTCAGAGACAACATTCATGCATATCAAAAGTAAAACATGTAAATTAAGATAATGAGATATTATCTTTTGAGCATAAATGATAAGGTTTCATTGATGAATAGGTAGACAGTTACAAGTTACAATGAATCTTATCTGAACAACAAAATCAAAAAGACAAAAAGATAAAGGATTACATGAATCTTCTGAGTCTTCATCTTTGGTCTTCTTTTGCTCTTCTGCTCGGGCTCTTCAGTTCTGATCTTTCACCTCATCAGCAGGCACCTCAAGTTTGAACATTCCATAATATCTTCTTTTCAGCGCATCTCTTTCTTTGATGATATCAGGATTGTTCCCTGTCAGGCCCAACTGAATGGCGTACTGAGAAATTTCTTGAGCAATGGCTTTCTCATTCACACAGCCATTCTCCAGCCTGGGAGGAGGGTACGAGTATGGACTTGGGGCGGTTATCTGCACCTTTCCTTCATCTGCAAGATTTATCCAGCCTTGAAGATACTTAGGATAGAAGGTCATGAGATAGTCAATGAAAGCCTCATTTGAATCTGAGCTCCCCCCTCTCCATTCTCTGAGCACATCATAGTAGAACCAGAAAGTTCTCTTGATTTCTTCCCATGCATCGTTGAGCTGGATTGGCATCCATTTGTCAACATGCGGCCATTTCTGTGCTTTTGTGTTCCCTTTCCTCTTGCTTGCGAACCTTTTGAAACCACTCCTTCTCTTCTGCTCTTCTTCTATCTTCTTTCTGATCACGGGCACACCAGAAACATAAGCAGCAGTCTTTTTAGTTTGCTCAACTTGGAGTGTTTTCAGAGCACTTCTGGTATTGAAGACCTTCTTCTGTGGCACTTCCTCAGATTCTTCAATATCATGAATCAGCTTTCTCTGAATTGACTTAGAAGCCTTAGCTCTTTTGCCCTCAGGCTCCTCAACCGCCACAACCTTTCTTTTAATGGGTAAATCAGCTCCAGCTTGGCTTGTTCCAATTCTTCCTCCACCACTCAGTTTCTCTGCAGCAACTTCTTGCATTGTTTCCTCTGAAACCTGAGTGTAGACTGTCTTCTCCACCTTCTTAAACTTTAGCTTTTCAGTGGCCTCAATCTCCTTCATGGCTTCGGCAATGATTTTCTTTTCAGCTTCCTTGACAATCTTGTCTTTCAAAGTATGATCCAATAATTTTCTGAGATCAGCTCCGGGTCTTTCCCCCTTCTTGGAACCATACTTTGGCAGAAGCCTGGAGAGTGCTGTGTCCATATGATATTGTTCTTTACTGACACTCCGCACCTCCCCTGCCAACTGATCTTGCTCCTCCTCGAGCCTTCTAAGGTGGTTCTTCGCCACTGAGAATTCTTCAGACATGTGAGCAAATTGGCTAGAGAGAGCTTCTTTGAACATGTCTGTCATCTTGGCCATGAGCATTGAACTCATTTCCTCAACAGCATTTTTCACCAGCATCTCATTCTTCTCTACCAATTTTGCTTCTAGAATTTTAGTCAGTTCCTGATGCTTCTGCTTCAGCTCTGTATTTAGCTCAGCTTTGACCCCCTCCATCTTTTCTTCTAATTTTCCTTCCATGGAGGTCAGCTTTTCGGTCAGAGAGCTCTGAAGCTGCAACAGGTCTGAAGAAGAACTCAAGCTTTCTATCTTCTGACTTTGGTTGGACAATACCTCCCCCATCTGAGCAATTTTGTTCAGGATTGGCTCAACCTTCTCCAACTTCTCCATCATCGGGGTGAGATCAATCTCAGGAGCATATCTAATCTGCTGTGTCTCCTGAGCTGGCTGTTCAGCCTGAGTCTCAGTCTGATCCTGAGCTTCAGTCTGAATTGGGGCTTCAGACTCAGTCTGAGTCTGGGATTCACCCTGAGCTTGGGTGTCCACCTGAGCCTCAGTCTGCATATCAGACATTACAGATTTAAAGATAGGTACTTCAATAATCCTGGCATAATTGTCAATATTGCCAAAAGTTACCTGAAGGCTAACTTCAGTCTGAGGATGTTCGACAGCAGCCTCTTCAGCATCAGTTGAGTCTTTCTCCTTCTGAGATTGACTCTCATCATCCCCTTGTTGGTCCCCATCCTGAGATTTGTCTTTGGAGCTCGGAGCACTAACTTCAGTAACTTTCCTCTCAGCTACTTTCTTCTTCACCAGCTCATCAAAATCAGAATGTTTCATCCTGAGCTTGGTTTTTCTGAATCCTGATAATTCAGTCAGAAAAGTTGTTTCCTCGTTCCACCAGTCTTCGCCTCTGAATGAAGCTATGTTGAGCATCTCCGGAAGAGTCTGGTTGAGGATGTAGACAGTTGACCTCAATCTGAAGAAGATGTCTTGGAGGTCAGGGAATGAGCTAAGCTCAGGGTAGTGGTCAAGGATGAACCGTTCCCCCTTGCTTCGCCATTCGGTCTCTTCAGCTTCACCCTTCTTGAGCATCGGGCTCTCAGGTTCAGTAGAAAGATCTGCTGAAAGATCGAATAAAAGATCACTCAGGAGCTCATCAATATTCATCTACTCCTGATGCTCAGCAACATCTGAGGTTTGGGCAGGCAGCTCCTTAGTTTGAACCTGAACTGGTTCTGAGGTCTGAGCTGGTGCTTCCTCAGTATGACTCTGAGCTTGATCCGCAGTCTGAGCAGGCATTTCCTCTGAAGGAATCTGAACTTGCTCTGAGGTCTGAGCAGGTTCTTCCTCAGCAGGAATTTGAGCAGCTTCTGAAGTCTGAGCAGGTGCTTCCTCAGCAGGAATCTGTACTTGCTCTGAGGTCTGAGGTCCTTGGAAGATTTCTTGAGAGAACTTGTCAGAGCTTAATGACGTCTCAAGAACCTCAGAGAAGACTTGCTCCTCAGTTTGCTCCTGTGCCTTTGAGATAACCTGAGCCAGCACTTGCAAAGGCGATTTCTGAGCTTCTTGGCTCTCAGGTTGTATCTCCTCAGATTCACTCTCCTCATCATCATCAGTGAGAACCACCATTCTTTTGCGCTTTGGAGCAAGGGTCTTTTGCTTCTTCAATTTTTCACCCTGCTCCTTCTTGGCTTCCAACAAAACCTTCCCCCTGGTTTGTTGGGTTTCTTCAGCAGTAGCAGAAATAGGTGATTCCACCTTTTTCTCTTTCTTCCCTTTGATGTTCTTCTTGGTGACAACCGGCTTGAACATCACCGTGGACTTAGGGAATGGAGTAGTGTTGGCAAAGATATCCTCCTCCTCTCGACACATCTCCAAAATAAAAGCTATTTTGGTGGCATGGAGTATCCTGCCTTTGATCGATATTGCACCATCCTCCCTTTTTATGACCTTGGCTTGCTCACTCACCACCTTGATCAGATACTTCTGCCAGTTGAAATCCTTGGTGGGTGAGTCCTCAATCGCCGCCATCAATCGGAGTTTGGGAGTGCTAATCTGCTCAAAGCTCCCCGATCTACTCATTATGCACTTACTGACAATATCCATCAACACTCTGTACTTCGGCTTTAAATGCCGTTTATGTAAGGTCGCCTCAAATTTAACAGGATTCTCAGTAATCCCATCAAGATATTCTTGCTCTCAACCTAACATATATGTTGTGGGATCATCTCCCCTATCGCACAACTCAAAACCATCGTTTAGATTTTTAGGGACTATGTACATCTCCCGAACAAAATCTATATACTTCGATGTTTGCTCTAAATGCGAAACAGAAATCTTGGACTCAATTTTATTATCCTCATCTATTTCCATATTAGAGACGAACTCTATTACCTCGCGAGAATACTCCGCCTCCGGTCAGTTTGCGACGAGGTTCGTCAGTTTCGCCAATCGAATCAAATGAAGCGCCTCTTCTTCATGTTTGGCGTTTGATGTACTCTCCAGAGAAACCACGTACTCATACCATGGCTTATTTGTTTCAGCCAATCTGTCGAATACAGAAAGAGTCATTTTGGAGAATTGAAGGTTTTTAGGGTTTGGAGCGATGAAGATTTTCTGGGCAAAGAGGAATTTTATCTTGCAGAGGTTTTTGGGAATGAGGGTTCAATAAAATTGGCTTGAATAGCTTTCAAGAGAATATATAGATTGAGATCGTGGGAAGTCGTATCGATTTGGTGAAAAACAACGGTTAAGATTAATCCACGATTAATCGGGTATGCGAAAGGACGATCTTCAGAAAAGTAAGCCGCCAAAATAACCTCATTGATGATTAAAAGCAACTGAGCATTTAATGACTGTTAACCTTCTTTGGAATTTCAAAGAACCCGCCCAAAAATATTCTTTAGGTGTTTTGTATTTATTGCAAATGATTACTGAGTTTCACTTAAGCAATAAATGAGTCGCATGAGTCATTACTTCTTCAGACTAATTTTCCTCTATCAGTCTTACTGAGTATTGACCTTGATAAAATGTCGATGATAATCTTTGAAATCTTGAATCGGGTTCAATATAATCTTGAAGTTCTTGACCTTCAAGAACCCGAGTTTCTTCAAGACTTCGATTCAAAGATTTCCAATTTTATCCCGAGTTTCTCAGTAGAATCCTGAGAAAACTTCATGCATCTGAAAACCTTCAATTTTTCAATTTTTACTCTATACACCTGGATCCAACATCCCTAATTCAACTGATAGTTCCTGAAATCTTGATTCAGCCAAAGGTTTAGTCAAGATATCGACTCTCTATCGGTATGAATTTTCTCCATCCCCGATGTCCTTTTTCTCGACATGATCTCGATGAAGTGATGTCCGATATCCACATGCTTGCATCTCGGTGTGCAATACCGGATTTTGTGAAATAGCAATGGCACTATTATTGTCACAAAATATTGGTACTTCATTAATACAACTTTATAATCCCTTAATTGTTGTCTGCAGCCGAAGAATCGAGAACCGCAGCCTTCCCGCAGCCATGTATTCAAACTTCATAGTAGATCTTGGTTATCGAGGTCTGCTTTTTCTTCCCGAACCAAGATATCACCTTTCCAAGAAATTGACAAGTTCATGTAGTGGACTTCCTGTCATTCTTCCACCCCCCATAACCACATCTTGAGTAACCAGTTTAATTCAAGGTTATCATCACCAGATACCACAATCCTCTATTCACTGTGCCCTTAAGATACTTCAGTATCTTTTTGGCAACCTCCATGTGACTTGCCTTAGGATTAGCTTGGTATCTTGCACATATCCCAACAGCAAATGTTATATCCGGCCTACTTGCTGTGAGATAGAGCAATGATCCAATGATCCCTCTATAATCAGTATGACTTACTGATTTGCCTTCAGGATCAGGATCTATCTTGTAGTTAGTATTCATGGGAATTCTAACTGCATTGCAATTCTGTACACCATACTTGGCAATCAGATCTCTGGTGTACTTTGCTTGGTTGATGAAGATTCCTTCCTTTGATTGTTTCACTTGAAGACCTAGAAAGAAATTCATCTCTCCCATCATTGACATCTCAAACTTGCCTTTCATCAGTGTTGAAAACTTTTCACACAGCTGATGGTTTGGAGATCCAAAAATGATGTCATCAACATATATCTGAACTAGTAAGATGTCTTCCCCATCTTCTATCCTGAACAGAGTTCTATCAACAGTTCCTTTGACAAAACCATGGTCAGTAAGAAACTGAGAAAGAGTATCATACCATGCTCTGGGTGCTTGCTTAAGACCATACAAGGCTTTTCTGAGCCTGTAAACTTTGTCATTTTGTCTGAAACTAGGAGGTTGTTCTACTTAAACCTCTTCCTTAAGCACACCGTTCAGAAATGCACTTTTCACATCCATTTGATAGACTGTGAACTTCATGTGGGCAGCATATGCAAGAAACAATCTGATGGCTTCTAGTCTTGCAACTGGTGCAAAGGTTTCATCATAATCCAAGACTTCTTCTTGGGAATAACCTTGTGTAACTAGCCTTGCCTTGTTTCTTACAATGTTGTTGTTTTCATCTCTTTTATTCTTGAATACCCACTTGGTTCCAATAACATTGTGCCTTTCAGGTCTATCCACTAGCTCCCATACTTCATTCCTTGAGAATTGATTCAGCTCTTCTTGCATAGCAGTAATCCAAAAAGAATCTTGTAGAGCTTCATCAATCTCAGTAGGCTCTTTTTCTGATAGGAAGCAGCAGAATAGTGCACTTTCACCATGGAACCTTCTTGTTTTGACACCTTCAGTTAGATCACCCACAATCTGACTTGTAGGATGACTATCTAACCATCTTCTTCTAGATGTTCCCCCTTCAATAGTATCCTCAACATTTAAAATGTTAGGTTCAGGCAATTCAATAAACTCAGGGAACAACAGAAAAGGAGAAAGAGAATCATCTTCCTCAGGGGAAATTCCATTTAGAACATTGTCAGAGACATTTATTCCCCTTTGGTGGATAGATTCAAAATTTGCCTCAGCTGTGACCACATCTTCATTGGCATCACATACCTGAGTCTGAACTGGTGTATGTTCAGATTGGTCAGCTTCAGTGTGTTGGCTTTCCTTCAGTGGAGAATTTCCATCCAGAGTCTCACCATCCTGAACTTCTTTGTCTGAGTCTGAGTCACTCCATTCATAGGAAGTGGCTGGCTTCTTCTTTTCAGGTTCAGTGGATGTTTTGTCATTCCTTTTCAGGCTTAATCTGGTGATTCTCTTGGTTAGTTCTCCTGAATCATGTTCCTGTTTCTTCTGAACACAAGTAGATTCATCAAAAACAACATGAGGTGTTTCCTCCACAATAAGAGTCCTACAGTTGTAAACTCTGAAAGCTTTACTGATTTCAGAATATCCTAAGAATATTCCTTCATCAGCTTTGCTATCAAATGTTTTCAACTGATCTTTACCATTATTGTGTATGAAACACTTGCAACCAAACACACGAAAGAAAGAAACAAGAGGCTTTCTTTCATTCCAAAGCTCATAGGGTGTTTTGCCTTGACTCTTGGTCAACATGGATCTGTTTTGTGAATAGCATGCAGTGTTGACAGCTTCAGCCCAAAATCTTTTAGGAATATCAGCTTCAGCTATCATTGTCCTTGCAGCTTCTTTCAGAGTCATGTTCCTTCTTTCAGCAACACCATTTTGTTGAGGGGTCCTTGCAGCTGATGTTTCATGAGTAATTCCATTTGCTGCACAATAATCAGATATAATATGGTTTATAAATTCAGTTCCCTTGTCAGATCTGATTTTGACCACACTCAGATTTTTCTCAATACTGAGCCTTTTCAGTAATTCAGGCAGCTTTATCTGAGTCTCTTTCTTACTGAGTAAGAATATGACCCAAGTATATCTTGAGTAGTCATCAACTACTACTAGTGTATATTTCCTGCCATTAGTACTCACTGGTGTTATTGGACCAAAAAGATCCATATGCAACAACTGAAGTATTCTTTCAGTAGAAACATCTACTTTGCTTTTAAATGATGCTCTAATTTATTTTCATTTTTGGCACGCATCACAAACATGTTCCTTACTGAACACTTCATTAGGCAACCCTTTCACAAGGGCTAATCTTGCAAGTTTATTCAGGGTTTTAAAATTCAGGTGATTCATTCTTTTATGCCATAACCAACTGGTATCTGTAGAACTTTTTGCAACCAAACATGTATCTTTAGGAGATGAACTCCAATCAGTAAGATACACATTTCCTTTTCTAGTACCAGTCAGTAATATTTTCTGTGAGATATCATCTTTCACATAACATAAGTTCTTTGAGAACTCAACATTAAAACCCTTATCACAGAATTGGCTTATTGAAAGCAAGTTATGCTTCAATCTAGATACATATGAAACACCATGGATATGAACTGAGTCAATTTCCAAAGTTCCATATCCTTCAGTCTGTCCCTTGGAGTTATCTCCAAATGTGATCTGTGGGCATCTTTGTTCAACATAGTCACTGAGTATCTTCTTGAATCCTGTCATATGTCTTGAGCATCCACTGTCAAGGTACCATACAGCAGGGGCCATTTAATTTCCACTCATCAGTGCTATGTGATCTTCAATCAGCTCAGTGCCCTTGTTTTCCTCCTGAAAGGTACCCAATTTGTGTAGGGTCCTACAAGGTTAGTTGTACCTTTCGGAATCCAACTCTAATCACTTTAGAGTGGCTGATCTGTCTTCCATAAACATCTACATACACATTTACTACTCTGGGTGCCTTAGCAGTATCCTGTGTATGAGTGCTAGCCTTAGCATGAACATGAGCCTTAGAATTTTTCTTTGGTTCAGGCCTTTTGTTCCATTGCTTTGGCTTCTGTGCAGCTGGTCTGAATCTTTGTTGACTCAGGTTTAGGTAACCTTTACCCTTAGGCAAGTGGGGTTCAGGTTGCCTGTACTGAAATTGGGGTCTTTCAGTATACTGAGGACTTGGTCTCTTCAGTTGAGAATGTCTCTGCTGAGTGTTTCTCTTCTGAAGATTCCTCTGCTGGTTCAGTGCAGATCCTTTCAGGTTTGAATTCTTAGCCTGAGGCTTCGAAGTACTTGCCTGAAATTTTCCTACTGAGTGCTCAGGTTTTCTAGCCTTCACCTGAGGTTTGGGCTTTCTTACCTGATCATTCAGTTTAACTTGAACCATAGGTCCTTTTCCCTTGTCTACAACCTTGGGCATTTCTTCAGTTTGAAGTGTAGGTGCCACTGGTTTTACAAAGATTGTCTTCTTGCTACTTGATGCAGCATTCAGATGACTTTGTGAGGTTCCCCCTGGAATGTATCCTAATCCAGATTTTATAGTGGCAGATCTCTGATAACTCTGAATTTCATCTATTACTTTAGATGCAGTATTCAATAGAGTTAGCTTCTTCTGTGCACTATCCTCACATTTCTGTAGAGTTTCATGCTTCTCAGAGAGGTCATTGAACTCAGTTCTGATCAGCTGAATCTCTTCAGTGGATTTCTCTAGCTTTTCAGTTAGGGTAACTATCAGCTTCTCTTTCTCTGAGAGTTGAACTTTCAGAACATCCAGTTCATCAGTAGCTCCCATTAATTGAGAAGTGATTTCAGTATTGCTAGAGTCTTTCCACTTAAGATTTTCAGCCTTCAGTTCTTTGTTCTGCTCTTGAGTTTCATTTAGCAGTTCTTGTAAAACAGCATAGTCCTTCATCAGACTCTCAAAAGAATCCATCAAGTCAAATTGACTGTTTACAGTGGAACTTGATAACTCTTGTGCTAGTGTAGGAGCAACAACAGAGAAAGAAGAGTTTACCTCCTCAACAGCCATTAGACAGAGGTCATCACTTTCACTGTCTGAGAATATTTCATCTGAAGAGCTAGATCCTTCCTCAGAATGTTCTTCTTCTGCAACCATGGCCTTTTTGCTAGAGAACTTCTTGTCTCTTTTAGCTTGTCTTTCTCTTCTCTCCTTAGCACTCAGATCTGGACAATCATACTAGAAGTGACCTTTCTTTTGGCAATTGTAACATCTGTTGGCATCATCATCCTGATCACTTTCTTCTTTGGACTTGGAGTCCTTCTTTCTGGATGAAGATCCTTCAGCTTTCAGGTCCTTTCTCTTCTCAGTTGATTTGTCCTCAGGTTTCTTCTGGTACCTGTGATTCCTATAATAGTTTTTGTATTTTCAAAAACCGACTATTAAGTCTTTCAAACCTCCTTGCCATCAGTGCTAGCTTATCCTCAAGCTCATCCTGATTTTTAGCAAGAGAGTTCTCAAACTCTCTAGTTTTACAGGTTTTATCTTTGGCTTTGAAAGCCACATTATTACTAGATGATGAATCATCTTTGCTGTCAGCCTTTTTAGATTTCTTATCAATTACGAACTCATAGGCCTTCAGCTCAGAGAAGACTTTTTGATATGGCATTGAATTAATGTTTTTGGTGTTTTCAATCACCACTGCATGTATATCCCATTTCTTATAGAGACCTCTAAGAATTTTCAATGCAACTTCTCTTTGTGGATATCTCTTTCCAAATGCATTCAGATCATTCATAATACTAGTGAATCTGACTTTCAATTTGTCTATTTATTCACCATCTTCCATTTCGAAACTATCAAACTTTCCAATGGCAACTAAAAGTTTGTTTTCCTTGATATGATCTGTGCCTTGGCACATTACAGCTAGTGGATCCCAAATTTCTTTAGCAGTATTACAGTGAGAAATCATTCCCATCACACCATCATAAATTGTACTGTATAGTGTGTCTTTAGCAATATAGTCTAGATTAAATAACTTCCTCTCCTCAGGAGTAAGTTGGTCATCAGACTTAGGAAATTTTGTTCTGGGATCATTTCTCTCATTTTCTGTTCCTCTGGGATTCACCACCGTAAATTGGAATGGCCCATCAGAGACCACTCTCCACATACGTTCATGTTTAGAATACAGGTGAGCATGCATTCTCAGTCTCCATAAATCATAGTTCTCTACTGAGAACATGGGAAGTTTCTTAGAAGACATTTTTATCTGAGTCTTTTAAGAATTCAGCAAATAAGATCTGTTCAGATATACCACAAGTATTTTAGCAAATAAGACTTTAGTCAACAAAGCAGATGGTCAAGTTGAACCACTGCTCTGATACCACTTGTTGGTCCCGGTGCAAACGAGTCTTACACGTGTATGGGGGGGGAATACACATGTTCAGTGTTTTTAAAACTTTTCTTTACTGAGGTCAGCTTGGGTCAGGTTGTCCTGATGATTTGGTCCTGAGAAGCACAAATCGCTCTGAGTCAAAGTCTGCCTGAGACAATGATCCTGAGCTGCTTTCAGATACCTCAGATAATCCCAACTGAGTCCTGAGTTTTCAGAGATCCTGAGTTTCTTGGATCAGATAACTAACTTACTGAACCCTCAGAAGAGTAAGTTCAGTTTGGTAACTATATGTTCTAGCTACTCAGATGAGCGGAATGGTTGGCCCTTAGTTTATACTCGTTTTAAGCTTTTGCTGAAAACCTTCCTTTTAATGGAATAGTGATTAGGCTGTGATTCAATTATATGCAACTTCAGTGGATTGATTCCAACTGAATATCAGTGAAAATATGCTTTCAATTCAAAGTAATGCAACAGATAAATCAAGCAAAACAGAAAGCAAAGAACACAACAATTTATAGTAGTTCAGAGACTCAAGCTCCTACGTCCACTCTCCCTGATCTCTTCAGAGAAATTCACTAATCACTTCCTAAGGTTTTCTGACTACCTCTGTAGTTTACTAACCTTTCTATTTTGAGCATTCTGACTACCTCTGTAGTTTACTAACTCAAAACACACACAAGCTTTCTGACTATCCAAGATAGTTTACTCACTTCTTCTCTAGAGCTTTCTGACTACCTCAATGTAGTTTACTTACTCTTTACAACTCCAATCTCACCAACAATCACACTCAAACTACCTTACAAAGGGTTTGGGGTTTCTTGGTTGGTTTCCAACTAGGATGAGATATCCTTTACAATAAAGAACAATGCAAAGGCTAGGATATCTCGACTAAGCTTTGGATATATCTTATCAAGCTAGGCTTAGTGGAATGAGCTCTCTTCGATTTAAAGCACTTGGGAAATTCTTGGGTTTTTTAAAGTGCTTCAACTTCATGAGAATAAGTTTTAGCTCTTGAGTTGCTTACAAATTTCCCCGTAACCTTACAATGTAGAGGGTCACAAGTATTTATAGGCATACACCAAGGTCACTCTTGAAAAACTATCCGCTGGAAGAAGAGATAGCTTCATGAGTTTCCTCTTATGGTGTGTGAAAACGGCTATATTTAGGGTTTGACACTCCCTAACACGTTTTTAGGCAATAAATTTCTTTCATGTAGCCGGTCATCACTTTTTGCGATCGAACTTTTAATACTTCCGACATTTTTTCAAATGACTGTCATCGCTTTGTCGATGATCGATATGATGCGTCTTGTCTTCCTCTTTTTGACTTTTGTCTCCAGTTAAAGGTAGACAACTCAACGACTCTTTTGGTTACTATCTCTGAGTGATATAACCTTAACAAAACTTTGTCTTAGTTCCTTTTGTCTGCATTTGAATGTCTTGGCAAATATCTATTTTTCTAAGCAATCGTGTCTTCCTCAGTATTGCATCTTTCAGATAGATATTTTTGATTGCCTCGGAAACATTCAGGGTTTATCTTGAGCATTGATATATTCTTGAAGTCTTGATAATTCTTGTGCCTTGATATCCTTGATCTTCGATCTTACATCTTACGTGTCTTGATCTTGATCTTGATCTTACATCTTACGTGTCTTGATCTTACGAGTCTTGAGTCTTGAGTCTTGAGGTCTTCCGAGTCTTCACGGATATCTTGGTGATATCTTGAGTCTTAATGCTGAGTCTTTAGTATCTCAGTTTCTTACTGAGTCTTCAATATCTCAGTTTCTCACTGAGTTTTCAGTTTCTCAGTTTCATCTTTGAAACTTGGTTTCTTGAAACTTCTTGAGTCTTCGAAATCTTGAGAATCTAACGATCTATATCTGCTGACTATACATTTTGCAGATTACATCCTGAATACTCTAAAACTGAATCCTGACTCAACTATCAAGATTATCCTGAACATGTCATACTCAGGGGTTTTTGGGATCTAATCAAAATCATATCTTTATTAAATTCATCTCCCAACAGTAAGTGTTTGCCCAAGGGGTGTAGGACTTCGCTGCCTTCGGGCGTTTATTAATGAAATCGCAGTTCCTTTTCATTTCTATCTTTCTCGCTTCCTGGTTTGAATGCTTGTTTGTTTCTTTCCAATACTTTGAGATCGGTGACTTTGTGTATCTTGTCTTCTCGCAGATTGTCTTCTCGAACATCTGGATAAAAAATCATAATGATAATAAATTTGTTAATTGATAGCGACTTGAATGTTGGCTTAGATAGGATATGCGACCGATGTTGACTTAGACTTGGTATGCGACCGAGGTCGACTTAGGCTGGGCATGCGATATACTAGCCTTCACATATTCTTGGCTTAGCCGACTTAGACTTGGTATGCGATCGAGGTCGACTTAGGCTGGGTATGCGACATACTAGCCTTCACATATTCTTGGCTTAGCCGACTTAGACTTGGTATGTGACCCAGGCCCACTTAAATTTGGGTATCGCGACATACTAGCCTTCACATATTCTTGGCTTAAATTTACTTAGACTTGGTATCGCGACCGAGGTCCACTTAAATTTGGGTATCGACATACTAGCCTTCACATATTCTTGGCTTAGCCGACTTAGACTTGGTATGCGACCGAGGTCGACTTAGGCTGGGTATGCGACATACTAGCCTTTACATATTCTTGGCTTAGCCGACTTAGACTTTTTCATTTGCGAATCTATTTCTGATCGAACTCGTGAGAGGTCGGGGACCATTCCCCCAAGTTTGTGAATGTAAAAAGGTGGAGCGAGTTTATGCTATAAGTCATAACTCACAGAGGAATATACTCGATCTGTATTTTACAACTCATAGTTATTGGTAGAACTTCTTCAGGTAGGTCACATTCCACAGATACATCGCGGGAATGCCCTCCAAGTCCTCGAGCTGGTAAGCCCCATTTCGGAGGCATTTCGAAATCTTCATGGGTCCCTCCCAAGTTGGAGCGAATACTCCTTTCTGGATGCTGAGGATTCTTTTTAAGACGAGGTCGCCGATCTTGAATCTTTGGATTTTTGCTTTTGAGTTGTAGTATTTTTCCGACTTTTGTTTGTAGTTTGCGTTTCTTAAGTTGGCTTCCAATCTTTTTTCTTCGAGCAGATCGAGGCTGAGAGATATGGCTTGATCGTTGTCCTCTGTGACTGTCTGCGATGTCCGATGGCTTTTGACCACGACCTCGGCTGGTATGATTGCCTCCGTCCCGAAAGCCATAGTAAAAGGTGTTTCGCCCGTTGCATTTCGGCAAGTGGTCCTATATGACCATATGATGCTTGGAAGCTTGAAAGCCCACAATCCCTTTGACTCAATGAGTTGAGTTTTCAGGGTGTGTTTGATTATTTTGTTCACAGCTTCAACCTGCCCATTGGACTGGAGGTGATAGGGGGTGGAGAACAGCTTTGCGATTTTCCACTTCGCGAAAAAGGCATTGATCTCTAAACCATCGAATTGCTTCCCATTATTTGTGACGATTGCATGTGGTAAGCCAAAATGACAAATGATGTTTTTCCATATAAATCGAATGATTTTCTCCTGGGTAATGGTTGCCAAAGGTTCTGCTTCCGCCCATTTGGTGAAATAGTCTACTGCGACCACTGCAAACTTTGAACTACCTGAGGCTTTTGGGAACGGACCGATCAGGTCGATTCCCCACCTCGCAAAAGGCCATGGGCTGTAGATTGATGTGAGCTCCTCCGGAGCTCGCTTAATCGTCGGGGCAAAAAACTGGCATTGCTGGCACTTCTTTGCATATGCAATCGTATCTTTCCTTAAAGTTAGCCAATAATAGTCTTGTCTGATCGTCTTGTAGACGAGAGACTGGCCTGCGGTATGATTTCCACAGCTCCTTCGTGGATTTCCTTCAGGATCACTTGGCCTTCTTCCGGGGTGACGCATTTCAAAAGTGGCAAAGAGAAACTTCGCTTATAAAGTTGTTCATCGATGATGGCATACCTCGCTGCTCTTAGTTGTAATCGGTGAGCGGCGACCTTATCCTCTAGCAGTATCCCTTTCTCGATGTAGTCTCTGACTTCGGTCATCCAATTGTTTTCCTGGGTCACGATCTGAAGGACTTCCCTATGAATGTTTGATGGACTCTCTTGGTTCGTCCAAGTTATTTCCTTTACGTAGATTGATGACGCGACCTGCTGAGGGAGTGTTGAGTTTAGTAACTGCTATGTTGTTCATATCTGCGGCGCCTTCCGACGTGGCCAAGCGAGATAGTGCATCTTCCTGTGTGTTTTCTGCTCGAGGTATCAACTCTATTTTCACCTCCTCGAACTTTTTGATGAGGATATTCGCTATCTGCTGGTATTTCATCATTTGTTCACCCCGTGCTTCGTATTCTCCTGACATTTGGCTTACGACCAACTGGGAATCGCTGTAAACTTTTAATTTTCGCACACCAATGGCCATCGCCATTTCCAGGCCATTTATCAAGGCCTCATACTCCGCTTCGTTGTTTGTGGCATGAAAATCAAAACTTACAGCAGTGGTGAAGGATTATCGTTCGGGACTGATTAGGACCACTCCAGCCCCTGCTCGGGTGCTCGTCGAAGAGCCATCGATGTGCAATGTCCATGGGATGTCGGTCGCCTCCGGTGTCTTTTCTGGAAAGGTGAGCTCTGTTAGAAAGTCGGCGAGGACCTGAGCCTTGATTGCAGTTTGGGGTGCGAAGGTGATCTCGAACTGTCCTAACTCAATAGACCATTTCAACAATCTTCCGGCTGTGTCAGGTCAGTGCAAAACCTGCCTCAGTGGCATGGTAGTTAGGACTTCTATTTGGTGATAAAAAAAATATTGTCGAAGCTTCCAGACGCTCATAATCAAGGCATAGGTGAGCTTTTCAAGCGGCGGGTACTTGAGCTCGGCATCATTCAAAGTCTGGCTGACGAAGTATATAGGCAGATGGTACTGACCTTCTGCTCGCACTAACACCGCGCTGGGAGCGGATTCTGAGGCCGAGAGGTACAGAAATAACTTCTCGCCTGATATGGGTTTTGCCAAGACCTGGGGGTCGGAGAGGTACACTTTGAGCTTTAGAAACGCGGCTTGGCATTGCGGGGTCCATGAGAACTTTCCTTTTTTCATAGCTTCGAAAAAAGGCTTGCACTTATCCCCCATTTTGGATACGAATCTGTTGAGAGTTGCGAGACAACCGGTCAATCTTTGGACTTCTTTCACTTTACGAGGTGGTTTCATGTCCATGATGGCTTTGATCTTTGTAGGGTTAGCTTCGATATCCCGCTGACTGATGATATGGCCCAGGAACTTTCCCGAACCAACCCCGAAACTGCATTTCTTGGGATTCAGGTGCATGTTGTATTTTCTCAAGATGTCAAAAGTCCGGGCGAGGTGACACAGATGGTCCTCCTTCTTCTCACTTTTCACCACAATGTCGTCGATGTATACCTCCATGATCTTTCCAATCTCGTCGGCGAACATTCGATTTACCAAATGTTGGTAGGTTGCCCCTGCGTTCTTTAGACCAAATGGCATCCTCTTCCAATAATACACGTTTTTCTCTGTCAGAAAAGATGTGTGTTGCTGATCATTTTTGTCCATGGCGATCTGGTGATACCCGGCGAACGCATCCATGAACATCATCATCTCGTGCCCAGCGGTGCTATTTACGAGGTGATCGATGTGCGGTATTGGAAAGTAATCCTTCGGGCAGGTCTCATTGAGGTCGGTGAAGTCGATGCATAGTCGCCAAGAGTTGTTTTCCTTTTTTACTAGCACTGCATTGGCTACCCACTGCGGCCGATCTGCTTGCTCGATCAACTTGTTATCTAGCAGTTTCTTTACTTCCTCGGCAAGGGCTGCATACTTTTTCAGACCGAACTTCCTTCTTTTATGGGACACTGGCCTCTTCGTCAGATCGATGTTCAGTTTGTGGCATTCGACCTCGGGGTCGATGCCGACCATGTCCTCATGTGACCATGCAAACACGTCTAGATTCTGCTTGAGGAAATCTATCAGTTGTTCTCGCATGTTCGCTGGGAATTCGTGTTCCGTTGGTCACACTTAGTTCTGGCCGATCAAGGTCAATTAGGATTATTTTGAGCTCTTCAATCGATGTTGCTCGTTGATCACTTCTCCCCGTTCTAGGATCGAGGTTGAATTCTCGCTGTTCGGAGTCGACCTCCATTGGTTCGAAACCTAGGCGAGGTTCTAAATCTGGTAAATCTCGTGAAGGCTTCTCTCTAGCTGTGATGTCAACTTTCATAGGTGTTACATTTATTTCTACTACACTCTCTATCTTCATTTCATTACTTTCTTTCTCTTTCTGAGGTGGAGTTTGGCTCGTACAACTTAGCCCCACCTCGGAGTTTCTACCAAAATAAAAAGCAGAATTTAAATCGACACAAGTGTAAGTTAAACATTTTCTTGCCGCAATCTGGTCACCCTTGATGGTGCCAATCTTCCCGTCAGGTCCGGGAAACTTAATACAATAAAAGTAGGACGAGGAGGCAGCCCCAAACTCATGTTCGAAAGGCCTGCCAAAGAAAGCATTGAAATTTAATGGAGCATCGATGATTACAAAGTCCAGCTGCCTCGTTGCCTTCACGTCAATGTCCAAGGTTGATTTGATCTCGACAGATAGGCGAATCATCCCATAGGCCTCAACAGGCTGGTTCCCGATGTTGGAATTATACTGGAAAGTATGCTTTTACTTTGTATAATCAGACTGACTGAATTTCAGACTTATTTACTGAAATAAATTATTTATCACGGATGCTTTAAATGTCATCGAATGTTATATATATTTACTACATAATTGTTCAATAAATAATACTTGTTACATTGTAGTTAATTTAGTGATACCAGATCACAGAAGATTAAATTAACAGTTCCTTGTAACTAAAAGTACATCATTCACAACCTAGATGGAAATGAACAATCCATCGTGAAAGGTTGTAGTGTAAGGCTCAGATTGGTATGTCTTAACCAAGAGATTACACTAGTGCATGACTGATGCATTGAAGAGGACCTACAGGAGGACAAATTCTCCAGAACTGAACTAGGAAGAATTAGACCTCAGTGGTTAGTTATTTCTTAATCTTCCTCCCTTAAATATGATTGTGTGTGGTTAGTAACTATTGCTTTGACTTATTATGGGAAGAGAATCAATGAGATTCAATACCCTATATCTTGGGCAATATTATTGGTCACATGCGATTGCTAAGATTTAATACGGAGAATAGTGCAAGTACGCTTGTTCGATTTGCCCCCTTGGGAGGTTCATAAGTTTTATCATACCAAATCTTGCAAGTGGAACTAGTTTTCGGTATGGATAATAATGTTGAACCGTTCCTTTACCAAGGATAAAAGACATTAATTAATGGAAAGCTATTTCAGTGACTTGAATTAATTAATGGGCTAGATAATCTTAAACACAGGAAATAATAACCGGGAGCCATATTAACTGTAATATGGGTTAAGATGGATAGTTCAATATTAATTATGTAGTGGGATTAATTAATATTTATGGGCTTGAATAATATTGTGACTCAATATTGATAATTCAAGATCCATTGGAAGGTCCAATCTTAATTCTCCTAAAGGCCCCTCAAGTAGCCCAAGATAAAGTCCAATAACTGAAAAAGGTATTTAAAAATAAAATAAATTTTGTTGCTTATTTTCCTTGAATTTCGAAATTATTAAAGAAAAAGAGGGAGAAGAATTTTCTTGAAAAGATTTTATGGAAAGGAGATAAGTATTCTTGGAATACAAGATTATCCCATAAATTCAAGAAATCTCCCACTTGATTTCTTTAATTGTAATTTTCAAAATATATAGAGTAATAATAGGAAGAAGGATTTTCTTGATTTTCTTGAAAAGATTTTATGGAAAAAGATATGTATTCTTGGAATACAAGAATATCTCATAAATTCAAGAAAGATCCAATCTTGAAAAGTCTCCTATTAATTTCGAAAAAATAGGTTAAATAAGGGTGTGAGATTTTTGTGGAAAAATACACATGGAAAGAAAAATATATGGGATATATTCAAGATTTCTTGGAGATCAAGAAAAGATATTTCCTAACCTTATTTTGAGTCCTAATTTTCGTCCCCCTCTCTATTATAAATAGGGGATGAATGTTTCATCCCCAGTTAACACGAAATTTGGTTTCTCGGAAAAATATCAGCTTCGATAAAATATCAAATATTTTGAAACGTCGACAGATTGTGTATTTTCGAAAAACGTCAATTGTGAGTGTACAATTCCATGTGCTGGAAAAATTAGTAAATCCACAAAAGTGGTGCAACAAAGTTTATTTTTCCTTTTGTTAATTGTTCGCGAGATCCTTCCACCGGATTGTCGAGCAAGGACTAGGGAATACTTGGGAAGGCTTTTTGGTGTGTTTTCATCGACAAGTCCATTGTCGTTCCAAGAGGTAAGTTCATGTAAACTCGTAGTAATTCCGCATGCATAGGATTTATGTGAACTGTTTATATGCATGATTTGTTGTTGAATTATTATTTGAATTAATATTGGTTAATTCATGCTTGTAATAATTATCAGAATTAAATTTGTATTTAAATATTAATCTCGAACAGATCCGGGCAAATAATTCCCCAACAACTGGTATCAGAGCCTCGGTTTCGGGCTCTGAATTTTAAATTGTAATTTAATTCGCTGTCATTAAATTTGAAATTGGATAGTAGAATTGCTAGATCTTTTTTTTTGCAGGTATCCAATTGTCATGGAATTTAATGTGTTTATTTATGCATGCATATAAATTGTGGTTTTTTTAATTCGATTGTTCGGATTCGTTTTTGCCTCGTGAGAAAATCCACGAGTAGATTAGAATTTGTTTGATTTGATCAATGTAATAGACTAGTCTAGATCTAGGTTTATTTATTTTTTAAATAAATTATAACCGAATCGAAAAACAGAGGCGGAAACGAAGAATTAAAAGACGGGATCTGGAACCGGGCGTAGGCAGCGTGCGTCGCGCGAAATGTGCCAAAGAGAGGCACGACGCTGATCTTGCGGACGGCCTGCCGCTGGCATGGGCATGGGGTGAGGCCGGAGGGGTAGAACGCTGCTGAGATCTGCCGAGCGTCACGGGCGATCTCGCAGCGTGGGCGGCGGCGATACCGCCGAGGCACGCGTCTTGCAACGCAGACGATCGTCTGCAGCCTCGAATTGGCGATCTGCCGCCGAGGCTCATGGCGACCACCCAGGCGGGCTTGAGGCGATTCAGGCGGTAGCGACGCGGCGGGCAGATGGGCGGCGTAAAAGCCGCAGGCGTCTGGCTAACGAAAGCGTCTTTGCCAGAGACACGTGAGGGCAACGCTGCCGAGATGGGCGCCCGAACGCGGCGTCGGCGGTAACCGGCCTGGCGGACGTAGGAAACGTCTTATTTGGGCATTAAGCGCGTTCGCGCGGATGCCACCGACATCGGCATGGCGAAGTCTTTAGGCACTCCGACCAGAGCTGGTCGATGACGTGGCTTGACAAGGCATTTTTTTAAGACGGTCAAGTGGGAGCTTTTTGAGACGAACGATGAAGGCTATGAAGACGATTTCTCAAGATCAAGACATGACAAAATTAACCATGACAATTGGATAAATGTGCCCAATATGTTTAATTTTTTGTCTTGATGTTTATGCATTATTTATGCTTATTTAAATTGTGTTTAAATTTGCGATGCATTAGAAAATGTTTTGAAAAATCTCACTTTCGAAAATTACTAAGTATGCTTAAACAATTAATTGACAATTTTATTCCGGATAATAAAATTGAATTAATTTTGACCTCCATGATTTATTTATTTGTGAATTCTTTTGGAGAAATTCCCCCCACGGGACGGTCAAAAGATAGCTTTCACATGAATTCCAAACGGATGATTGTGGATTATTACTAGTGGCGACGTTGACCCTCCCCACGAGGCTCGATCAAAGAGAAATAATAATTATGTATTTAATCATGGTTATTACTTAGGTATAAAATTGATATACATATACTTCCCCGAAGTCCCTGTCAATTTTATATTGGTCAAGTGGGAACCAACTATTAATCTGGATATTAAAGGTTTGTAACTGTTCTTGTTTGTAACCTGCTTGAATGTGTTTAAATAATGACCCACCCCACGTGGCTTATTTAAACTGTTTTGAGATGTTGGCTGATGCATGTTCATATTTTTTGAGATTTTAATATGAAACATATGATCGAACCTTGTGATATATGTATGCTTGTGCATATTATTATTTATTTCAGTTCAGCATGTCGCAACCTTTTAATCCACTGTTAATATACTTAAAGTCAATACAATATGTATGGAAACTATATTGATTGGAAACGGAAAATTATTGTCCTAACTGCACAAAAGCACAAGTGGATTCTTGACACACCAAAATCAGATGAGCCAACTGACGAGTCAAAAATGTGGGACCCGTCAGATCACCTTGCGAGAGATGTCGTCGCTGAAAATGGTGGAGGACAAACCCCGTAAGGGATTACGTCCTCAAAATTGATGGCCCATCTGAACAAACTTGAGGTTCTGAGTGCAGATTATAATCTGGAGACTCAGATGAATTTGGTATTTCATTCTCTGCCCAAAAGTTTCTGAGCATTTTGGCCTCGCTAGTTGATTTGTTGCAAGCTTTGGTCTCGGCAGAGATGTTGATGGGGCACCAAACTCAAGCTTAGACGGCAAGTGGTTTGTCTTCATTTTCTAGGCCAAATGGAGGCAAGAAAAAGAAGAAGACCAAGAGCCATAAGCAATAAAACTCAACTGTTGCCAAGGGCAGTGGTAAGATGAGGAATGCTTGTGGTGTCAAGGAAAATCCAAAGAGGAAGTGCTTAAGATGCTGTGAAAGAGGACAATGGAGGTTTTGCCTGTTCCAACCCCAAAAAAGGGACGGAAAGAAAGGTAATTCTCACGCACTAATTGTTGAAACTTGTTTAGCGGCGTATACTTCTCATTCGTGGGTAGTTGATACGAGATCCACTAATCATGTTTGCTTCACGGGTTCAAACTGATCCGGCAACTTAGTGGGAGTGAGATCCTCATCACACTGGGCGATGTTACGAAAGTAGCGGTTATTGCAATGCTACATAAGTAGCAGATATTGCAATGCTACGTAAGTAACAGTTATTGCAATGCTACGTAAGTAGCAGATATTGCAGTACTACATGAGTAGTGGTTAAAATAGTGGGAGAAGTGCACCTGTCTTTTGAAGATAAAGTTTTTTTTTGAGATTATCTTTATGTTCTCAGTTTTAGAAAGAATTCACTTTCAGTTTCTAAAATTCTATTAAAGGACACTAAGTTTCTTCTAATAAGAATAACATCATTTCTTGAAATGATGAGTGTATTTGTTATGGGACATTGGTCAAATAATCTCCATACAATTAATTGTGCACACCACTCACGAAATGCATCCTATAACACATCAATTGTTTCCAATAAAAGAAAACGTTCATCAGACGTGAACGAAACACTTCTATGGCATCTAAGATTGGGACATCTTAATCCAAAGAGGATCCAAAGGTTGGTGAAAGACGGTTCACTAGAGTTTCTCCAAGTTGAACCAATTCCAACCTGCGAATCATGTTTGGAGGGTAAAATGACCAAGAGGGCATTCGGAGCCAAGGGGAATAGAGCCAAAGAAGTGTTAGAAATCGTTCACATAGACGTATGTGGTCCAATGTCAACCATGGCAAGAGGAGGTTACGAGTATTTCGTCACTTTTATTGTTGACTACTCGAGGTACGGTTATATTTTCCTTATGAAGCATAAATCTGAGACCTTTGAAAAATTCAAAGAATTTAAGGCTCAAGCAGAGAATCATAGAGAAAAATGTATCAAGTCTCTACGATCCGATCGTGGAGGCGAGTACCTTAGCGATGAGTTTTTGAACTACTTGGCAGATGAAGGGATTGCATCCCAGCTGACTGCACCCGGAACCCCTCAACAAAATGGGGTTGCAGAGCAAAGAAACAGAACTTGTTAGAAATGGTTAGATCAATGATGTGTTATGCGGATCTTCCCAAGTCGTTCTGGGGTCATGCCTTGGAAACAACGGCTTACATTCTGAACTTGGTGCCATCCAAATCGGTTCCCAAAACTCCCAAAGAATTGTGGACCGGGCTCAAGCCCAGTATGAGACACATGAGAATTTGGGGGTGTCCGGCCTACGTGTTGGACAAGGAAGCCGAGAAATTGGATCCTCGATTAGAATTAAGGTTGTTTATAGGATACCCCGAGGGAACAAAAGGGTGTATGTTCTATGGTCCCGAAGATCAAAAGGTGGTAATAAGCACCGACTTTAGATTTTTGGAGGAAGACTATATGAACGAAAGAAGACCCAGAAGTGAGATTACCTTAAGTGAGCTTAAGGGGCCTAACCTCATTGCCAATTGTACAAGATGATATACCAAACGACACACTTTCACAACCGGAATCTCGTCGTAGTGGGAGGGTTGTGAAGACAGCCCGAGAGATTCATGGGGATAGGAGAGTCCTCGGACTTGATTCGCGGACAAGATGTATCAGACCCATGGACATACGATGAGGCAATCCAAGACAAGGATGCGGACAAAAGGCAATGAAAGCAAAATCCTATGGATCATAAGAGTGTGGGGAGCTAGTCGAACCACTTAATGGGGTAAAACCCATTGGTTGCAAGTGGGTATACAAGAGAAAGAGGGACCCGGACGGGAAGGTGGAAACCTTCAAGGCAAGGCTTGTGGCGAAAGGTTATACTCGAAAAGAAGGATCGACTATGAGGAAACCTTTTTTCACCAGAGAGAATGCTCAAGTCCATCCGATTCTCTTGTCGATAGTTGCGCATCTCGATTTTGAAATCTCGCAAATGGATGTCAAGACAGCTTTCCTTAATGGAAGTCTTGATGAGGAAATCTATATGCAACAACCCCAAGGCTTCATTGAAAAGGGCCAAGAACACCTAGTTTGTAAGCTCATGAAGTCCATTTACGGAATCAAACGGGCATCCAGAGCTTGGAACCAATGTTTTGATCATGTTATAAAGTCTTATGGGTTTGATCAAAATGAGTTCGAAAGTTGTGTGTACAAAAAGCGTGTCGAAACTGCATTAGTATTCTTAGTACTATACGTAGACAACATTCTGCTCATCGGGAACGATGGTGTTATCAGACGTAAGGGCATGGCTTTCAAAACAGTTTGATATGAAGGACTTAGGGGAAGCCGGGCACATCCTTGGGATCAAGATCACTCGAGATCGCAAGAAAAAGATGATAGGCTTATCGCAAGCTTCATACGTAGACACTGTCTTGAAACGATTCAGCATGCAGGATTCCAAGAAAGGCTTCGTACCTTTCAGGCATGGAATCCATCTATCCAAGGAAATGTGCCCTAAGACACAAAAGGAGATAGATGACATGAAAGGCATTCCTTATGCTTCGGCTGTCAGAAGCCTTATGTATGCAATGCTGTGTATGAGACCGGATATCTGCTTTGCCGTTGGGATGGTGGCAAGATATCAAAGTAACCCGGGGAAGGAACATTGGATGGCAGTTAAAAACATTCTGAAGTATCTGAAAAGAACTCGAGATAGAATGTTGGTTTATCGATCGATAGTCCCAATCCCCATCGGCTACCACGAACTTCGGTTTCAATCGGACTTAGATTCGTAAAAATCTACCTCCCAGAGTGTGTTTTTGCATGGGGGGAGGAGCCATGACATGGAGAAGCGTTAAGCGAAATGCATCGCAGATTCTACCATGGAAGCCGAATATGTAGTCGCTTTGCAGGCGGAAATGAAAAAGCGGTTTGGCTCAAGAACTTCCTAGTGGACTTGGATGTAGTTCGAATTTGCCAAAGACAATCATCATTTTATTTATTGTGACAATGCCGGGAGCAATTTGCAAATTCAAGGAACCAAGAGCCCACAAGGCCAAAAAAACACATTGAAAGGAAATACCATCTTATACGAGAAATCGTTAAGAGAGGAGATATAGAGGTGGCAAAGATCGCGTCGGGAAGACAACCTAGGCGATCCATTCACAAAGGGTCCGCCTCGAAATACATTCGAGAGACATGTGAAAGGAATGGGTGTCAAGACCGTTGCCGCTAATCTGCTTTGAGTATAAGTGGGAGACATTATTAGTTTTCGTGTAGGTGACATTAGATGTCACGTGTTAGAACTACAAGAGAGACATCTTGATGTATACTTAAAAGCGGACTTTTTGAGTATAAGTGGGAGATTGTTGGGATTATCTTTGAAAGTATGCTTTTACTTTGTATAATCGGATCGACTAAATTTCGGACTTATTTATTGAAATAAATTGTTTATCATTTGATGCTTTAAATATCATCGAATGTTACATATATATCTTTGCATAACTGCTTCAATAAATAAGACGTGTTACATTGTAGTTAATTTAGTAATACCGGATCACGTAAGATTAAATTAATTGTTCCTTGTAACTAAAAGTACACCATTCACGACCTAGTTGGAAATGAACAATCCATCGTGAAAGGTTGTAGTGTAAGGCTCAGATTGGTTTGTCTTGACCAAGAGATTACCCTAGTGCATGACTGATGCATTGAAGAGGACCTATAGGAGGACAAATTCTTCAGAACTGAACTAGGAAGAATTAGACCTCAGTGGTTAGTTATTTCTTAATCTTCGTCCCTTAAATAGGATTGCGTGTGGTTAGTAACTATTGCTTTGACTTATTACGGGAAGAGAATCAATGAGATTCAATACCCTATATCTTGGGCAATATTATTGGTCACATGCGATTGCTAAGATTTAATCTGAGAATCGCGTGCAAGCACGCTTTTTGTTCGATTTGGTTCCCTTGGGAGGTTCATAAGTTTTATCATACCAAATCTTGCAAGTGGAACTAGTTTCCGGTATGGATAATAATGTTGAACCGTTCCTTTACCAAGGATAAAAGATATTAATTAATGGAAAGCTATTTTAGTGGCTTGAATTAATTAATGGGCTAGATAATCTTAAACACAGGAAATAATAATCGGGAGCCATATTAACTATAATATGGGTTAAGATTGATAGGGCAATATTAATTATGTAGTCGGATTAATTAATATTTATGGGCTTGAATAATATTGTGGCTCAATATTGATAATTCAAGATCCATTGGAAGGTCCAATCTTAATTCTCCTAAAGGCCCCTCAAGTAGCCCAAGATAAAGTCCAATAACTGAAAAAAGGTGTTTAAAAATAAAATAAATTTTGTTGCTTATTTTCCTTGAATTTCAAAATTATTAAAAAAAAAGAGGGAGAAGAATTTTCTTGAAAATATTTTATGGAAAGGAGATAAGTATTCTTGGAATACAAGATTATCCCATAAATTCAAGAAATCTCCCACTTGGTTTCTTTAATTGTAATTTTCGAAATATATAGAGTAATAATAGGAAGAAGGATTTTCTTGATTTTCTTGAAAAGATTTTATGGAAAAAGATATGTATTCTTGAAATACAAGAATATCTCATAAATTCAAGAAAGATCCAATCTTGAAAAGTCTCCTATTAATTTCGAAAAAATGGGTTAAATAAGGGTGTGAGATTTTTGTGGAAAAATACACATGGAAAGAAGAATATATGGGATATATTCAAGACTTCTTGGAGATCAAGAAAAGATCTTTCCTAACTTTATTTTGAGTCCTAATTTTCGTCCCCCTCTCTATTATAAATAGGGGATGAATGTTTCATCCCCAGTTAACATGAAAATTGGTTTCTCGGAAAAATATCAGCGTCGATAAAATATCAAATATTTTGAAACGTCGACAGATTGTGTATTTTCGAAAAACGTCATTTGTGAGTGTACAATTCCATGTGCTGGAAAAATTAGTAAATCCACAAAAGTGGTGCAAAAAATTTTATTTTTCCTTTTGTTAATTGTTCGCGAGTATCCTTCCACCTGATTGTCGAGCAAGGACTAGGGAATACTTGGGAAGACTTTTTGGTGTGTTTTCATCGACAAGTCCATTGTCATTCCAAGAGGTAAGTTCACGTAAACTCGTAGTAATTTCACATGCGTAGGATTTACGTGAACTGTTTATATGCATGATTTGTTGTTGAATTATTATTTGAATTAATATGGGTTAATTCATGCTAGTAATAATTATCATAATTAAATTTGTATTTAAATATTCATCCCGAATAGATCCGGGCAAATAATTCCCCAACACCCAAAACCCCGAATTCCGACCTCACAAAGCTCGACGTAGGAGTGGAAATCGCCGAGCAGGTCCAGAGTCTTTTTGAAAAGGATGTTGCAGAAAGCCCAATTATCGATCATAACGTGATGAACTAGAGCCCCCATTATTCTGGCCGAGATCACGAGTGGGTCCCAGTTTGGAAACACCACCCCATCTTTGTCCTCCTCGGTGAAGGTGAGCTGCTTCTGACTTGGGGCGATGGTGTTGATTGGAAGGCAACTCAGCACGGCATTGTCGAGAGCTCGCATCTCGGCCTTCTGGCGTCGGTTAGACAGGGAGGTCGCTGGGAGGATGTTGGGGAATGAGTTGCACAGATGTATTCGGGGTGAATATTTAAATACAAATTTAATTCTTTAATTATTACTAGCATGAATTAATCCTATATTAATTCAAATAATAATTGCAACAACATATCATGCATATAAAAAGCCACGTAAAATCTACGCATGTGGAATCTACGGGTTTACGTGAACGTACCTCTCGGGATGGCAGTGAATTCAGTTGGACGGACTAACCAAAAGGACTTCCCAAGTATTCCCTTAGCCCTTGCTCGACAATCCGGTGGAAGGATACTCGCGAACAATTAACAAAAGGAAAAAATAAACTTTGTTGCACCACTTTCGTGGATTTGCTAATTTTTCCAGCACATGGAATTGTACTTGGGAATGAAACAATCATCCCCTATTTATAGGAGGGAGGTGGTCGAATTTTTCAGTAGAAAATCAATGTGGGAAACGACTTTTCTTGATCACCAAGAAATCTTGAATATATCTCCTATATTCTTTTTCCCATAATTAAAATATTCCACAAAAATCCCACCTCCTCTATAATATGGTATTTTCGAAAATTTAGTGTTCAAGAATCCAAAATTTGGATCTTCTTGAATTTATGAGATATTCTTGTATTTCAAGAAATACATATCTTCCATAATATCTTTTCAAGAAAATCAAGAAAATCTTTCTTGCCCATTATATTTTCAAATATTTCGAAATTCTATTATGAAATAACCAAGTGGGAGATTTCTTGAATTTAATGAGATAATCTTGTATTCCAAGAATACATATCTTCATTCCATTACAAAATTCAAAGAAAATCTTTCTCCCAACTTATTCATAATTTTCGAAAAAATTAGAAAAAAAATAAGCAACAAAATTTATTTTATTTTAATCACCTTTTTCAGTTAATGGACTATTTGTTGGGCTACTCAGGGGGCCTTTAGGAGAATTAAGATTGGACATTCTAATGGACCTTGAATATCTAATATTGAGCCACAATATAATTCAAGCCCATAAATATTAATTAATCCCACTACATAATTAATATTGCACTATCCATCTTAACCCATATTACAGTCAATAGGGCTCCCGGTCATTATTTCCCGTGTTTAAGATTATCTACCCCATTAATTAATTCAAGCCACTGAAATAGCTTTCCGTTAATTAATATCTTTTGTCCTTGGTCAAGGAACAGTTCAACATTATTATCCATACCGGAAACTAATTCCACTTGCAACATTTGGTATGATAAAGCTTATGAACCTCCCAAGGGGGCAAATCAAGCAAAGCGTATTGCACACGATTCTTCAGATAAATCTTAGCAATCACATGTGACCAATAATATTGCCCAAGATAAAAAGTATTGAATCTCTCTGATTCGCTACCCATGATAAGTCAAAGCAATAGTTACCAATCCCACGTGATCCTATTTAAGGGACGAAGGTTAAGAAACAACGAACCACTGAGGTCTAATTCTTCCTTGTTCGATTACTGAAGAATTTATCCTCCTCAGAGGGTCCTATTCAACAAGATCACCATGCACTAGTGTAATCTCTTGGTCAAGACAAATCAATCTGAGCCTTACACCTTAACCTTTCGTGATGGGTTGTTCATTCCCATCTAGGTCGTGAATGGTGTACTTTTAGTTACAAGGGACTGTTAATTTAATCTTCTGTGATCTGGTATCACTAAATTAACTACAATGTAACACGCATTTAATTATTGAACAGTTATGCAAGAAATATATGTAACATTCAATCATATTTAAAGCATCGATGATAAACAATTTATTTCAAGAAATAAGTCCGAAATTCGGTTTTCGATTATACAAAGTAAAAAGCATACTTTTCAGTATAATCCCAACAATCTCCCACTTATACTCAAAGTCTGATTTTAAGTATACTACAACATGTCTCGCGTAGTCCGTGACATCTAATGTCACCTACACGAACCTAATAATTTCTCCCACTTATACTCAAAGCAGATTGGCAACGGTCTTGACACCCATTCCACTCACATGTCTCTCGAATGTATTCAGAGGCAGACACTTTGTGAATGGATCTGCTAGGGTCGCCCTCGAGGACGCTATCTTTGTCACATCTATATCTTCTCTAATGATTTCTCGTATAAGATGTCTTTCCTTTAATGTGTTTGTTTGACTCGTGGACTCTTGGTTCTCTTGAATTTGCAACCGCCTTCAGCAGATATATTGCTAGACAAATTCGTAACACCATCCAAGTCCACTAAGAAGATCTAGAGCCCAATCGGTTCTTTCACTGCTTCACAAGCAGCTACTTACCCGACTTCCATGGTTGAGTCAGTGATGCATTTCTCCTTCACACTCGTCCATCTGATGGCTACACTTCCCAAATGGAAATACACTAACTGAGGCAGATAATTTATGGAATCTAAATCTGATTGGAAATCCGAGTCCGCCAGTACCGATGGGGATTGGAGTATCGATCGATAAATCAACATTCTATCCCGAGTTCTTTTCAGACACTTCAGAATGTTTTTAACTGTCGTCCAATGCGCTTTCCCTGGGTTACTTTGATATCTTGCTACCATGCCTGTGGCAAAGCAGATATCCGGTCTCGTACACAACAATGCATACATAAGGTTTCCGACAGCCGAAGCACAAGGAATACCTTTCATGTCATCTATCTCCTTTTTCGTCTTACGGGACATTTTCTTGGATAGATGGATTCCAAGTCTGAAAGGTACAAATCCTTTCTTGGAATCTTGCATGCTGAATCGTTTCAAAACCAGTATCTATGTATGAAACTTGCGATAACCCGATCATCCTTTTCTTGCGATCTCGAGTGATCTTGATCCCAAGGATGTGTCCGGTTTTTCCTAAGTATTTCATATCAAACTATTTTGAAAACCATGCCTCTTACGTCTGATCACACCTTCACATCGTTCCCGATGATCACAATGTCATCTACGTATAGTACTAAGAATATCAATGCAGTTCCGACATGCTTTTTATACACACAACTTTCAAACTCGTTTTGATCAAACCCATAAGACTTTATCACATGATCAAAACATTGGTTCCAAGCTCTGGATGCCTGTTTGAGTCCGTAAATGGACTTCTTGAGCTTACAAACAAGATGTTCTTGGCATGTTTCAATGAAACCTTGGGGTTGTTGCATATAGATCTCTTCATCAAGACTTCCGCATGAAAAGTCAGATTGACATCCATTTGCCAAATTTCAAAGTCAAAATGCACAGCAATCGATAAGAGAACAGGGATGGACTTAAGCATGGCTACGGGTGAAAAAGTTTCCTCATAATCGATCCCTTCTTTCTGAGTATAACCTTTCGCCACTAGTCTTGCTTTAAAGGTTTCAACCTTCCAAATCCCTGGCCCTCTTTTCCTCTTATATACCCACTTGCATCCAATGGGTTTGACCCCATTAAGTGGTTCGACTAGCTCCCACACTCTATTATGAAACATAGAACCCATTTCGCTTTTCATTGTCATTGCTTGCCAAGAATCAGATCCTTATCTTGGAGTGCCTCGTCATATGTCCATAGGTCTGATTCGTCTTGTCCGGGAATCAAGTCCGAGGACTCTCCTATTCCCATGAATCTCTCGGGCTATCTAACAACCCTCCCACTACGACGAGGCTCCGGTTGTGAAAGCGTATCGTTTGGTATATCATCTAAGACAAATGGCACCGAGGTTTGCCCTCTAAGCTCATTTAAGGTAATCTCACTTATGGGTTTTCTTTGGTTCATATAGTCTTCTTCCAAAAATCTAAAGTGGGTGCTCATGACCACCTTTTTGATCTTCGTGACTATAGAACATACACCCTTTTTGTTCCTGGGGTATCCTACAAACAAACTTTTTAATTACGATCGAGATCCAATTTACCGCTTCCTTGTCCAACACGTAGTTTGACACCCCAAATTCTCATGTGTATCATACTAGGCTTGAGCCCGTCCACAATTCTTTAAGAGTTTCGAATCAATTTGATAGCACCAAGTTCGAAATGTAAGTCATTTTCAAGGCATAACCCCGTAAACTACTTTTGAAGATCCACATAACTCATCATTGATCTAACCATTTCCAAAAGAATTATGTTTCTTCGCTCTTGCAACCCCGCTTTGATGAGGGGGTTCGGGTGCGCAGGAGTCGATACAATCCCTTCATCGATAAGCAGTTCAAAAACCCATCGGCCGAGGTATTCGCCTCCCACGATCGATCGTGAGAGACTTGATACTTTTTTCCCTATGATTCTCTGTTTGAGCCTTAAATTCTTAGAATTTTTCAAAGGCCTCATATTCATGCTTCATAAGGAAAATGTACCTTGAGTAATCATCAATAAAATTACTCATAACCTCCTCTTGCTTTGGTTGACATTGGACCACATACATTTGTGTGAACGATCTCTAACACTTCTTTGGCCCTAATCCCCTTGGCTCCAAATGCCCTCTTGGTCATATTACCCTCCAAACATGATTCACAGGTTGGGATTTGTTCAACTTGGAGACGCTCCAGTGAACCATCTTTCACCAACCTTTGGATCCTCTTTGGATTTATATGACATAATCTTAGATGCCAAAGAAGTATTTCGTTCACCCTTTCTTTTGTCGGAAATAGTTGATGTGTTATAGGATGCATTTCATGAGTGGTGTGCACAGTTAATTGTATAGAGATTTTCCATCAATGTCCCGTAACAGATACACTCATCAGTTCAAAAATGATGTCATTCTTATTAGAAGAAACTTAGTGTCCTTTAATCGAATTTTAGAAACTGAAAGTGAATTCTTTCTAAAACTGGGAACATAAAGATAATCTCAAAAAACTTTATCTTCAAAAGATAGGTGCACTTCTCCCACTCTTTTAACTGCTACTCATGTAGCATTGCAATGTCTGCTACTTGCGTAGTATTGCAATAATGGTTACTATCATGGCATTGCAATATCTGCCACTTACGTAGCATTGCAATGTCTTCTACTTTCGTAATGTTGCCCAGTGTGATGAGGATCTCACTCCCACTAAGTTGCCGGATCATTTAGAACCCGTGAAGCCAACATGATTAGTGGATCTCGTATCAACCACCCACGAATGAGAAGTATAGGCCGCTAAACAAGTTTCAACAACTAGCATGAGAATTACCTTTCTTTCCATCCCTTTTGGGGTTGGAACAGGCAAAACCTCCATTGTCCTCTCTTACCGCATCTTAAGCACTTCCTCTTTGAATTTTCCTTGACACAACAAGCATTCCTCATCTTACCATTGCCCTTGGCAACAGTTGAGTTTTATTGCTTATGGCCTTTTGGTCCTCTTCTTTATCTTGCCTCCCTTTGGCCTAGAAGATGAAGACAAACCACTTGCCGTCAAAGCTTGAGTTTGGTGCATTATCAACATTTCTGCCGAGACCAAAAGCTTGCAACAAATTAGCTAGCGAGGCCAAAATGCTCAAAAAACTTTTTGGGCAGAGAGTGAAGTACCAAATTCATCTGAGTCTCCAGATCATAATCTGCACTCAGAATCTCAAGTTTGTTCAGATGGGCCATCTATTTTGAGGACGTAATCCCTTACGGGTTTGCCCTCCACCATTTTCAGCGATGACATCTCTTGCAAGGTGATCTGACGAGTCCCGCATGTTTTGACTCGTCAGTTGGCTCATCTGATTTTGGTGTGTCAAGAATCCACTTGTGCTTTTGTGCAGTTTGGACAATTATAATTTTTCGTTTCCAATCAATATAGTTTCCATACATATTGTATTAACTTTAAGTATAATAACAGTGGATTAAAAGGTAACGATATCTTTGAATCGAAATAAACAACTATATGCAATAAAGACAAGTATATCACAAGATTCGATCACATGCATCATATTTAAAATCTCAAAAAATATGAACATGCATCACCAACATCTCAAAAAACAGTTTAAATAAGCCACGTGGGGGGGTCATTATTTAAACACATTCAAGCGTGTTACAAACAAAGAAACGATTATAAACCTTTAATATCCAAATTAATAGTTGGCTCCCACTTGACCAATATAAAATTGACCAGGGGACTTGGGAAGTATATGCATATCAATTTTATACCTAAGTAATAACCATGATTAAATACATGATTACTATTTCGCTTTGATCGAGCCTCGTGGGGAGGGTCATCGTCGCCACTAGTAATAACCCACAATCATCCGTTTGGAATTCATTCATGTGAAAGCTATCTTTTGACCGTCCCAAATGGGGAATTTCTCCAAACGAATTCACAAATAAATAAATCATGGAGGTCAAAATTAATTCAATTTTATTATCCTGAATAAAATTGTCAATTAATTATTTAAACATACTTAGTAATTTTGAAGGTGAGATTTTTCCATTTGGCAACCCTCATGCAAACACATTTAAACAAATTAAATAAAGTATAAGACAGCACAAATAAATCAAGCAAAATAGAAAAATAAACATATTGGGCACAAATTATCCAACTGTCATGGTTTGATTTTTTCGACTTGATCTTGAAGAAATACGCCCTCGAATTTCTCCCACTCGCTCGTCTCGAAAAATACTTCTCTCGAAACGCCACGCCAAGCGGCTTCGCAAGGATGACGCCAGCGATTCGCCTCTGAAAATGCCTTTAAACGGCCTCCGGATCGGCCCTCACCCTCGATCATGACCTCGGCGGCCCAGCGTCGTCGCCCCATCCGCCGGGCCACGTCTTGACGGATCAAGTCACAGGCGCTTTTTGCGTCGCCTGCTCGGTCTCGCTTTCACTTTCGGGCCAGGCCCTCGTCTGCTAACCAAGTATGCCATTTCCGCGCCCGCACGCCTTTCGCCGGTTCTAGATTTTGTCCTTTAATTCTTCGTGTCTTCGTTCTCGATCCGGTTACAATTTATTTACAAAAAATAAATAAACCTAGATCTAGACTAGTCTATTACATTGATCAAATCAAACAAATCCTAGTCTACTCGTGGATTTTCTCACGAGGCAAAACAAATCCAAACGAATAGAATTAAAAAACAACAGTTTATATACATGCATAAATAGACCCATTAAAATCCATGACAATTGGATACCTGCAAAACAGATCTAACAGTTCTACTATCCAATTTCAAATTTAATGTCCGCGAATTAAATTACAATTTAAAAAATTCAGAGCCCGAAACCTTGGCTCTGATACCAGTTGTTGGGGAATGAGTTGCACAGATGTATTCGAGGTGAATATTTAAATACAAATTTAATTCTTTAATTATTACTAGCATGAATTAATCATATATTAATTCAAATAATAATTGCAACAACATATCATGCATATAAAAAGCCACGTAAAACCTACGCATGAGGAATCTACGGGTTTTACGTGACGCATTACTCTCGATGATGGCAGTGAATTCGGTTGGACGGACTAACCAAAAGAACTTCCCAAGTATTCCCTTAGCCCTTGCTCGACAATCTGGTGGAAGGATACTCGCGAACAATTAACAAAAGGAAAAAATAAACTTTGTTGCACCACTTTCGTGGATTTGCTAATTTTTCCAGCACATGGAATTGTACTTGGGAATGAAACAATCATCCCCTATTTATAGGAGGGAGGTGGTCGAAGTTTTCAGTAGAAAATCAATGTGGGAAAAGACTTTTCTTGATCACCAAGAAATCTTGAATATATCTCCTATATTCTTTTTTCCATAATTAAAATATTCCACAAAAATCCCACCTCCTCTATAATATGGTATTTTCGAAAATTTAGTGTTCAAGAATCCAAGATTTGGATCTTCTTGAATTTATGAGATATTCTTGTATTTCAAGAAATACATATCTTCCATAATATCTTTTCAAGAAAATCAAGAAAATCTTTCTTGCCCAATTTTATTTTCCAATATTTTATTTCTATTATAAATAACCAAGTGGGAGATTTCTTGAATTTAATGAGATAATCTTGTATTCCAAGAATACATATCTTCATTCCATAACAAAATTCAAAGAAAATCTTTCTCCCAACTTATTCATAATTTTCGAAAAAATTAGAGAAAAAATAAGCAACAAAATTTATTTTATTTTAATCACCTTTTTCAGTTAATGGACTATTTGTTGGGCTACTCAGGGGGCCTTTAGGAGAATTAAGATTGGACATTCTAATGGACCTTGAATATCTAATATTGAGCCACAATATAATTCAAGCCCATAAATATTAATTAATCCCACTACATAATTAATATTGCACTATCCATCTTAACCCATATTACAGTCAATATGGCTCCCGATCATTATTTCCCGTGTATAAGATTATCTACCCCATTAATTAATTCAAGCCACTGAAATAGCTTTCCGTTAATTAATATCTTTTGTCCTTGGTCAAGGAACAGTTCAACATTATTATCCATACCGGAAACTAATTCCACTTGCAAGATTTTGTATGATAAAGCTTATGAACCTCCCAAGGGGGCAAATCAAGCAAGCGTACTTGCACACGATTCTTCGTATTAAATCTTAGCAATCACATGTGACCAATAATATTGCCCAAGATAAAAAGTATTGAATCTCTCTGATTCGCTACCCATTATAAGTCAAAGCAATAGTTACCAATCCCACGTGATCCTATTTAAGGGACGAAGGTTAAGAAACAACGAACCACTGAGGTCTAATTCTTCCTTGTTCAGTTCTGAAGAATTTATCCTCTTGTAGGTCCTATTCAGTGCATCAGTCATGCACTAGTGTAATCTCTTGGTCAAGACAAACCAATCTGAGCCTTACACCTCAACCTTTCATGATGGGTTGTTCATTCCCATCTAGGTCGTGAATGGTGTACTTTTAGTTACAAGGGACTGTTAATTTAATCTTCTGTGATTTGGTATCACTAAATTATCTACAATGTAACACGTACGAATTATTGAACAGTTATGCAGTAAATATATGTAACATTCAATCATATTTAAAGCATCAGTGATAAACAATTTATTTTAGTAAATAAGTCTGAAAATTCAGTTTCGATTATACAAAGTAAAAAGCATACTTTTCAGTATAATCCCAACAGAGGAATCCCCCAAGGGTCCCCCCGGTAGGGCAAATCATATGGATGACCCTGTTCTCCGCTCCTGCTGGGATCTGCGGATCTTGCTTTCCTTGGTCGAGCTGGTTTCCTGGCAGTGGCGCTGGTCGCTGGTTTTGCTGCTGCCTTGGCTTGACGAAGTTCTCTAACTTCCCTTCCTCGTACAATCTCCAAAGCTCCCTTTGCAGGCCGCCGCGACAATGTTCGGTGTCATGTCCAATGGAGTTGTGGTAATCTCAAAATTTTCTCGGGTTGAGTCTGGAAGGGTCCTGGTACATCTCTTTGGGTGGTGGGATTTGTTGCTTACCTCTGATTGCCTGGAACACCCGAGTTGCATTCATGGTTAGTTTTTCCAGGAGTCTCACCTCCATAGGGTTATCAATTGGCTTGAAAGTTCCCGGAGGTCGGTAGCTCGTGGACCCGGGCCTCCTGTAAGGCTTCTCGGGTTTTAGGTCAGGCTTCTTAACTTTGACCTTCACCTCGCTTGGTCGCTGCTCGCCCAATCTTGATGCCAGTATCTCGGCCTTGTTGATCATAACCCCTGCCCAATATCGGAAATCGGCGTAGCTCGATGGATAATCCTTGTTCATTAATTTTCCAGAGTTTCATTCCCTTTTTCAACCCATGCACTATTCCCAACACCTTGGCTTCGTCGCCCAGCGGCTCGCCTTCCATAATGAGCTGGTCTATTCGATCAATATATGTCTGGTCCGACTCCTCCTCGAACTGATAGATGTTTGCCAAACGCTGCTTTGTTCCCTTGTGCGGGGTCAGCGAGGCGAAGTGAGTGAGGAGCAATTGAGCCATCTGGTGGAAAGACTCTACGGACGTCGGGGTAAGGAGTTAAACCATCGGTAAGCTTGGTCGCCTAGAGTGAGCGGGAAAAGGCGGCATTGAGTGGCATCAGTCGCGCCCATGGAGTTCATGTAGGACGTGTATTTGCTCACGTGATTTATCTGGTCGGTGATGCCGTTATATTGGGCGATGGAGTTGACATTGGTTTTGATTTGGACAGGAGCGAGCATGACCTTGGGTGATAACGACGAGATGGGAATCTTTGTGGTGAGAGGTGCTCCCCCTTGTTTGCTAATTGTTCTTGGAGATCCTTGATATTCTGGAGGATGGCGGCCATCTGCGGAGAATCGTTCTGTTCTGTGACCTCGCCAAGATGACGGCGAGGTGGAGAATTTCTTTCCTGTAGACGGGGTGATAGGGTTCGATGACGTCTATAGGGTGAAGAGGTTCTTTTGAGCCGATCTTTTGCCGACACTCGTTGTCTGGGTTCGTCTTAGCCCACCGACCTTGAAAATGATCTCTCCGGCTCGGCCTGTTCGCGCTGGGATGGTCTGGGTTGGTCTTGCCGAGGTCCACGACCTCGGTGTGGCCGTCATTGAAACCCTCTGAGAACAGACGCCTGTGGATGGAATTTGGCCCCTCGTTAGGGTTACGTCAATAGATTGGAGTATGTTGGGTTCCGCGGGAGTTGACCTCTTGGCTTCCCTTGCGGCGAGATCCCTCATGGCGAGGCTCCTCGTGGCGAGGTTCCCTGTAGTTAGATTTGTCTTGGCGAGGCTCCTCGCGGTGGGATTCCTCGCGCCTTTGGACCTTGCCCTTGCTTTGGGCCCTCCGGTTTAGGTTATGGCGTAGGTCGCCATCTGGGACCTGCACTTCGGCCTGCCTTCTGCGTAACTCCGCGATAGCTTCATCAATTTCTTTTAGGGTGCGGATCTATTTGAGCTTTTGAGCAACCCCGGTGGTGTGTCCTCCAGCCTTGTAGTTGCTAACAGCCGGGCCGCTAGCCCCTGCTCCGCCGGAGCAACATGAAACCGAAAAGGCTTTCCTCTTGGTGATGAGAGTTGCTTGAGACATGGTTGAGTGATTTTTTGAGAGATTTGGGTGTATGAGATGAGTTTGTATCGAAGATTCGTGAGGAATACTCCAATGAGAAAACACTAAGAATTTAGCTTGATATTTCTTAAAGAGTACCCTTTTTCTAGCGCCAATTGTTGTGTACTAAAATATGAGGATTATGGATTAAGATGTGGCTTGATGATCTTAGTGACACAAACAATAAATGTGTAAAGTGGATGGTATTTATGTTATATATTGCTTGAGAGAGTAAGAGTTTGAGTAATAAGTTTGCAAGAGGTTTGGTAAGGTATTTATTTCTCCTCCTTTCTTGGTCATAAATGACCCCTATTTATAAGGTTTGGGAGAGTGGAGCTCACTCTCCCGATTTACATGGACAAGTAGCCTGAAATAGCTCTGCAAAACATTAAATGCTACATGCTTGATGTGACCCAAGTCGGAGGTCGCTCGAGGGATCAAGAGCTCGCGCTCCTCGCTGGGACGTCACCCGAGGCAAATCCGGATTTGTAGGGATTTAGCCGTCTATCTACTCATAGCTACTCATCATTACCGTCCTTTACTGACACATCTCTGATTGAGGCCATTCTTAGGTAAGGCTCCTGGTGCTGCTCATCTGCCACGGGTCCCATCCCCATTAATGCTCCGTACTTGTGTCAGTGTGCGACCTGCGAGGTGCGTCCAGGTCGCATACCGGTGCTTGGCATGTCTTCATTTCCATCCTTTCTGCGAGGTGTTATACTTGTGCAAAATGTGGTCTGGTCCTCCTCTGTTTCTTTCCAGGTCGGGCCCAACCTCGCGCCATATGCCCACAACACTCTCCAAGAAAATCAAAAAAATCTTTTTCTCTTTCCTACCCAAATTTTCGAAAAATATTGTGAAAAAATAAGCCAAAATATTTTCTTCTCCTTTTCATTAATTGGACTTTAGTTTGGGCTATTTGAGGGGTCCTTAGGAGAATTAAGATTGGACCTCCAATGGACTATTAAGCTTTAATATTTAGCCAAAATATTATTCAAGCCCATTAATATTAATTTACTCCACTATAAAATTAATATTGAACTATCCATCTTAACCCACATTACGACTTTACAATAATATGGCTCCCGGTTATTATTTCCCGAGTTTAAGATTATCTTAGTCCATTCATTAATTAAGCCACTGAACAGACTTTATATTAATTAACATCTTTGTCCTTGGAGTAAAGACAGCTCAACATTATTATCCATACCGAAAATAAATTTCCACTTGCAAGATTTGGTATGATAAAGATTCTGAGCCCACCAAGGGGACAAATCAAGCAAGTCGTACTTGCACGCGATTCTCCGTATTAAATCTTAGCAATCGTCATGTAATTAATAATATTGCCCAAGATACAAGGTATCGAATCGCATTGATTCTCTTCCCATCATAAGTCAAAGCAATAGTTATTAATTTCACACGATCCTATTTAAGGAACGAAGATTAAGAAATAACGAACCACTGAGGTCTAATTTTTGTATATTCAGTACCGGAGAATTTATCCTCCTGTAGGTCCTTTTTAGCTCATCATAATGCACTAGTGTATTCCCTTGGTCAAGACAAGTCAATCTGAGCCTTACACCTCAACCTTTCATGATGGGTTGTTCATTTCCATCTGGGTTGTGAATTTGTACTTAGTCACGAGGAACTGTTAATTTGATCTTCTGTGATCTGGTATCACCAAATTAACTACAACTTGACACGTACTGACTTTATCGAATGGGTATGCAGTAAATATATATAACATTCATTCATATTTAATGCAACATGCGATAAATAATTTATTTCAGTAAAATAAATAAGAAATTCAGTTTGGTTACAAAGTAAAAGCATATTTCTCAGTATAACCCCAACATGAACAAATCGTCCATGTCGGTCGGGATCCGATTTCCGCTAAATCCGGCCATCTCCCATCTGCTAGCAGCCTGGAATGTGAGCCTCACTCAGATCACCCCAAATGGGTGGAGCTACATCCTCTCCACCATGGTCGTGCTGGGGTAGGCCTGTTTGAAGAGATCGCCTAATCCTGGGGAGATAGCCCATGTGATGTCGTCCGTTGCTCAGGCCGGGGGCTATCACGACGTGCGGTTGCGCAAGGGCAAAGAGCTCGTGAGTGGGATCCTGAATAAGGTCGATGGGTGGCACCAGAAATGGTGGTTTGTTGGGGGAGAATGGGAGTCGGTGGATCCCTCCAGCACTTTGTCTATTCGAGTCCCCACGGATTATGCAATCCGTGTTGAAAATCGTACCTCCTTTTTTAGTGTTTTTGCGTTCGGTTGTACTGATATAATTCTTCTTCTGTCTTGTAGTGTTTGCGCTCCGACCTTCCGAGTTGTACTGGGATTTCCTTGAGGCCTTCAGGGAAGTTCGAGATATGCCAACGAGCTGGCGAGACGTTAACTTGTTGAACTCTGAGCTCGACCGCTTACAGGCCGGATTGTACACTTACCCTCACCATCTGAGGATTTTCTATAAGTCTTTGTAAATCCTTTTCAAATACATTTCACATTTTTGTACTAACAGCTTCTGTTTCATTTCAGATCCGAAGATCCCAACCTTCCGCCGTCAGCCCTCCGCCTCTGAAATGGCCTCCCTACCTCGATCAGTGCTTGGCTCGATGAGGCATCTGCCTGGCCCTTCTGCCCCTACGGACACTCCAGTCCAGACCCCACCCCCTATTGCAGACAAAGTCAAGAAGAAAGTTGTCGAGTCAGCTTCGGCGGCAGGTGAGCGGCCTCACAAGAGGGCGCGGAGAGGAGGCCAGCACGCATTGGTCCGCCGGCAGTCGGGATGCCGCGGGGGGAGTTTCCGGTTCAACCCCTTTGCAGAATCTTGTTGTGGAGGGAGGTTGTCATCCGGATGATGACTCCTAGATTGGTTGGGATGACGAAAGGGTGAAGAGGTAGGTCGTCGCGATTCCTTATAACGACGTACCCTTTTTATAGTGGGAGTGAACTTAATGTATTTGTTCCTCTTTGTTGCAGTCAAGAGTTGACGGCCAACAGATTCTCCCCGGAGGTACTGAGCTTTCTGAGGACCTAGCTTCCCACACTGGAGGGCACACCCGGAGATTGGCCCGGCTACCTGGTGCGGACGATGAGGAACGTGCAGCGTACGTGGACAAAAGACGATCACTCATCTGCCCGCCTCCATAAGGTCACGGGTAACATGTACTCGACTGTTGTTCACTCCCTGAAGGCTTCCCTCTATATGGAGAAGGCCTGCGCCCAATCCGAGATCGAGCTTTCCAAACTGGAGAAAGCCCAAGCAACGACCTCCGAGCAGGCAAAATCGTTGATCGCTGCCCATGAGGTGCAGAAGAAGCTGGAGGTCGCCAAGGATGACTTGGCCAAAAGGGTCTCAAAGCTTGAGGGTCAGCTGAAGGAGGTTGAGAGCCTGCTCGGGGCGGAGAAGGAGGTCGTGGCACGATTGAAGGCAGAGCTGATCTGCAAGGATGTTGAGGTCGGGGAGAGGTTGGCCGCCAAAGATGATCATTTCAAATAGGTCGAAGAGCAGAATGCCAACTTCGCCTACATTGTGGCAGTTGTGGGTGCTATCCAAGTTGTTCGTCGGAAGAACCCTGATGCCAACCTATCCGAAATTGTGGCTGAGCTGGTCGCTTATGTTCGCGACTTTCCCCCCACCTCCGACATCGTGCTGGAGATTAAAGATCTGGAAGATCTGGGCATTGACTTGTCTTTCTTCCCCAATTAGAGTCGGATCGTGTACCCCACCCCTGATCCTGATGAGACACAGCCGGGAGACTTTGAGTTGGTCCTCGAGACCTAGACGGGTGAGGCTGGGGCATAGAAGGAGGTCGCTGGGTTTTCAGATGCGGTTCCTCCCGATGAGCAGGCCACAACTGGCCTCTAAGGGAGGTGTTTACCAGCCCAAGATCCAGGAGACGGGCTGCCCACACACCCACCAGTGTTATTCAACAACAATTAGGTGGGCAGCCTTTGAACATAGTCAGTGGTGCTGCTGATGGGATTCTGATTGTTCTTAAGAATGATAACCTCAAGAATCCTGATAAGAAAAAGGAGATTGAGAAGTTGTTGAACCCCATCTCCAACAATACTTTTGATCAGCACGCCTCAAAGCCGGAAGTCATCTGCGAATAGTGGGATCAGCATGCCTCAAAGCCAGAAGTCGTCTGCCAATAGTGGAAGTTGGGTTATGGTAAATCATCTGTCGTCAGTTATCATGATGTATCTTTGTTTTCTGGTCGATGTAATTGGCCTTCGGTCCATATAATGTACCGACCTTCGGGTTTGTTGTCATTAATAAAATTTCTTTTCCTTCATTGTGCCAACTTAATTTCCTTATACGACTTTCAATTTTTGCATGTGTTCATCGTCTTATTGGTATTACGATCTTAGATTGAACTTTGCTTAGTCGTCTTACAAAGTTAGGGGAGGATCGCACCGCTCTGGGTGGCAATCTCGCCGCAAATATGTCGAAAGTCATTCTCGGGGGAGGTCGATGTTTTACACATGCGACCTCCCTGGGTTTAAACACAAAAATAGTGAAAAAAAACTTAAATCATTATTATTGACTCACCTGAATGTTTTCAAGTACAATGATCCCGATCCTACTGATAGTACTTCTTCAGGTGGGATGCATTCCATGGGTATTGAGACTGGGTGCCATCTGGGTTCTCGAGCTTGTATGCCCCGTTGGATAATACCCGGGCAACTTTGTACAGTCCTTTCCAATTTGGTCCGAAAGTTCCCTTGGCTACTCCAAGAGTTTTCTTTAGGACCAGGTCGCCCTCTTTGAATTGTCGAAGTCGTACTTTAGAGTTGTAATACCTTTTCGATTGTTGTTTGTACCTCACATTTTGGACACTTGCCTCTAGTCATTTTTCTTCGAGCAAGTCTAAATTTCTGGCCAAGGCCTCATCGTTGCGATCAGCTGCGACTTGCGAGGTTCGAAGAGTCTGGAATTCGACTTCTGAGGGTATGACTGCTTCTGTGCCAAATGCCATTGAGTAGGGGGTTTCTCCGGTTGAATTTTGGCAGGTCGTTCTATATGACCACAATACATCTGGCAGTTCGCTGGCCCACTTCCCCTTTCCTCCCTCAATCTTGGTTTTCAGAGTATGTTTGATGATTTTGTTCACAGGTTCGACTTGACCATTCGATTGAGGGTGATAAGGGGTAGAGAAAAGCTTGGTAATTTTCCATTTTCTGAAGAAATTATTGACCTTGTGGCAATCGAACTGCTTTCCATTATCGGATATGATCGTTTGCGGTAAAGAAAAATCTGTAGATGATGTTCCGCCATATGAATCTGATGATGTGATCTTGGTCTATGGTTGCCAAGGCCTCAGCCTCGACCCATTTTGTGAAGTAATCCACTGCGACTAGGGCATATTTGACTGAACCCAGGACTGTTGGCAGTGGCCCGATGATATCTATCCCCCACTTTGCAAAGGACCAAGGACTGAGGATGCTGGTGAGCTCTTCGAGGGCGACCTTGATCAATGGTGCGTGAACTTGACATCTATGGCATTTCCTTGTGAAAATCATGGTGTCGGCTCTTAAAGTCGGCCAGAAATACCCTTATCTCGTCACCTTATGAGCGAGTGACTGCCCCCAAGCGTGGTTTCCACATACCCCTTCATGAATATCTCGTAGGATATTTTGCCCTTGTTCTTGGGTAACACATCGGAGCAACGGTATGTTGAAGCCTCGCTTATATAATTTTGTATCAATCAATGTGTACCTTGATGCCCTTAGTTGCAACTGCTTTACCTGAATTATGTCTGTTGGTAATACCGCGGTCATCAAGTAAACGATGATGGGTGTCATCCAGCTCACGCTCGGGGTGTCTAGGGTAACAACTGTTGTGTTAGTAGTGGAGGGGTGGGAGAGTTTTGTGATGGTGACATCCCTCATCTCTGCTGGCCCCTTCGAAGTTGTTAGTCGTGACAATGCATTGGCTTGGGATTTCGCGTCCCTTGGTACTAGCTTGATGTGAATTTGTTCAAATTTCAGGCAAAGTGCTTTGACGACCTCTTGGTATGCCGACATTCTTTCATCTCAAGCCTCATACTCCCCCGATATTTGGTGTGCTACTAGTTGGAAGTCTGTATGTACTTGAAGTCATTTGATGCCCATTGCTGTAGACATTTCCAGGCCGCTGATGAGTGCTTCGTATTCAGTTTCGTTGTTGGTGGTCGGGAAGTCGAAAGTGATGGCTTATTGGAAATAAATGCCATCCGGACTGATCAGTACTACCCCTACCCCTGACTTGTTAGCGGTTGCCGACCCGTCCACGTATAATTCCCATGGTGGGCCGGTCAAACCACTGGCCCCTGGAGGAGGGGTTAATTCAAACATGAAGCGGCCAGTGCCTGGGCTTTTATTGCAGGTCGTGGCGCGTATGTTACACCATATTTCCCCACCTCGATCGCCCATTTAAGGCATCGGCCTGATGTATCAGGTCGGTGGAGTATGTTGCAGAGGGGCAAAGAAGTGAGGACCTCCACTTGGTGATCGAAGAAGTACGGCCTTAGCTTTCTCACGCTCATGACTAGAGCATAAACCAATTTTTCTAGAAGAGGGTATCTTTGCTCGGTTTCATTTAGTGCCTGACTGACAATGTATATGGGAAAATGAGTCTGACCTTCCGCTCGCACAACCACTGTGCTTAAAGCGGTTTTCGAGGCCGCCAAGTACAAAAACAACTTCTCGCCGGGGACCGGCTTAGCTAAAACGCTGACGTTGGCCAGGTATGCTTTGATTTTGTCAAAGGCATCCTGACTCTCATTTGTCCACTCGAACCTCGCCTTTTTTCCTGATGGTGTCGAACATGGGCTTACACTTATCCCCCATTCGGGAAATGAATCTGTTTAGAGCGTACAGGCATCCTGTCAGCTTTTGAACCTCCTTCATGGTTTTGGGGGCTCCCATATCCAGGATAGCATAGACTTTGGCTGGGTTTGCTTCAATCCCCTGCTTGCTGACCAAATGCCCCAGGAACTTCCCTGACTCCACTCCAAAATTACATTTTTTCGGGTTGAGTTTCATATTGAACCTCCTGAGTATCTTGAAAGTTTGTGCCAAATGGGCCAGGTGATCCTCCTTTTTCAGACTTTTGACGATGATGTCATCGACGTACACTTCCACCGACTTGCCTATCTGCTCGGCAAACATATGGTTGACTAGTCTTTGATATGTCGCCCCGACGTTCTTCAAACCAAAGGGCATTCTGTTCCAACAGTACATGTTCTTTTCTATTAAGAACAAAGTGTGTTGCCTATCGGGTTCGTGCATTGCTATATGATGATATCCAGCAAATGCATCCATGAAAGACATCATCTCGTGGCCCGCCGTGTTATCGATCAGGTGGTCAATATGCGGCATGGGGAATAAGTCATTGGGGCATACTTCATTGAGATCTGTGAAATCAATGTAAAGTCGCCAAGTTCCATTTGACTTCTTTACAAGGACCGGATTTTCGACCTACTGTGGTTGGTCGGCCAGCATGATTAGGTTGTTATTAAGCAATTGTTTTACCTCCTCGGCGAAGTGCCACATATTTTTCGGGACCAAATTTCCTTCTTTATGTGCTATTGGTCTTCGCGTTGGGTCGATGCGTAATTGGTGACATGCGACCTCAAAATCGATTCCGATCATGTCCTTGTGTGACCAAGCAAAAACGTCCAAGTTTCTTTTGAGAAAATCGATGACTTCGGCTTTTAAGTCGACGGGAATTTTGGACCCTATAATGATCTCCAGGTCCGGCTGGGCTGGATCTACCTTTACCCTTTTGAGTTCTTCTCCGGGTACTGCTCTGGGCCCATCAAGTCGTGGATCATCTATCTCGGCCTTGAGTATAAAATCTTTGGGTTCCGGACCCATTCTTGGATCAAGCTCATCGTGCTTCCTCTTCTTATTTGTACTGTCTAACTTGTTATCATGCATTTTGTGATCCAACGTCATTATATGATGACAGGATGTGTGCACCGAATTGAAATGAGACGAAGAATAAAGCAAACATCCTCTGGCATCCACTTGGTCACCTTTAACGGTGCCAACCAGCCCACTCTTGGTGGGAAATTTTACACAGAAATAAAAAGTGGAGGTCGCAGCCCCAAATTCGTGTTCAAACGGCCTCCCAAGGAAATCGTTATAGGTGCTTGAGAGGTCGATTACAAGGAAATCCAAGAGCTTAGGGTTCCTAACCTTCTCGTCCAAGGTGGACACTAGTTCCACAGACAGTCGGATCATGCCCAAAGGTTTAACAGTTGCGTTTCCGAAACCCTTCACTGTATGATCGCAGGGAGTGGTGTATGCTTTGTAATCCCCGAGTTGGTCTAGGGTCTTCTTGAATAAGATGTTACAGAAAGCCCCCCCGTCGATAAGCATCCAGAACACCATTGTCCCCATGATGTTGGCCTTTATGACCAATGGGTCAGTGTTCGGGTACACGATTCCAGCTTTTTCTATCTCCCCGAACTCGATCTTGTGGGTTTCCTTGGTTACGACCAGAATTGGCAGAACCATCCTCTGAGCATTCTCCATTGCCCTTAACCTCCGCCTTCAGGTGACGTTTTGATGAGGAGGCCGGAGAAAGGCCCCCTATCGTGGCGAGTGGCGAGATGGTGTGGATGACACGACCCCCCACGCCTTTTGGAATAGGAGGCACGGGTAGCTCGCCCTGCGCGGCCCCATGAGCGGGCTCTCTCAAGGCCTGCTCATCCTATCTGGGTTGACGATTTTGTTGCCGTCCTCACCCATCATGGTCATCTACCCGGGGATTTTTGACAAACTCATCCAGCCGACCGTCTTCGTAAAGCTTCCATAGTTGTTTCAGAAGATCTCTACATTCGTTGGTGTAGTGTCCCTTCTGGGCTTGATAGTGGCAAAACTTGTTCGGGTTTTGCCGGCTCTTATCTTTGATGGGGCAAGGTGTGCGTAGCATGTCCCGTCCCTGGATCTGGGTATAGACATGACCAGACGTCATACCTAAAGCCTCCATCAACTTCACCAGAATGGACTCTTCAAATGGTTTGAAGTTGTCGGGTGCCTTGTAATAGCCCCCGGTTTTCTTGGAACCTTCTTTGGCTCTGCGACTTCGTTCGTCTCTGAGAGCCGAGATTCTAACTGTTCCATGGTATGAATGAGGTCGCTAGCCCTCCTTCGGAAGTCGGCATAGCTGGTCGGATAGTCGACAGTCATTTGCTGCCATAACTTGGTGCCTTTTCTGAGGTCGGACACGGCCCCCAGCAGCTTAGCCTCATCTCCAATGGGGTCCCCCTCAATGATGAGCCTATCGATCCTTTCAACATAGGACCGATCCAATTCAGTTTCACCCTGTCGCGCGTTCATGAGTCGCTGCCTTGTCGCAGGCCGAGGTGTCATTGCTGTATAATGGCCCAAGAATAATCGAGCTAACTGCTCGAAAGTGTCTATGGAGAAAGGTGGTAGCGAAGTGTACCACGTGTGGGCCTGGTCGCTTAGTGTCAGGGAGAAGAGCCTACACTTCGTCGCGTCCGACGCTCCTATTGAGGCCATGTATGAATTATACTTCGCCATATGGATTCTGGGGTCTGTACTCCCATTATAGCGATCTAGAGCCGCTATGCTGATTTTCCTTTGGGCAGGTGCCAGGGTGACCATAGTACCTAGTGGCGAGTCTGGGATGATAAGGTCGTTATTAGACCCAGACGGCCTGTCCTGGTTCCCCACTTTTTCCAACAGTTGTTGGATGGTTCTTGCTAGTGCCGCGACCTGAGCGTCGAATGGGTTACTGGCCCCTTGCCCGTGACCCTGATGAAATGCTGAATTTCTCGGCGACCCTTCGTGATGCATGTCCAGGGCCATGGCGAGATCCCGTTCCACCATTTCATTGTGGCATGGTTGGGAGTGGGCTTCGTCCTCGCCCCTCATGAGGGCCTTCCGTGCTGCCTGGCTTCCGAGGTGGGTGAATACGCTATTCAAACCCGCTGGTCTGTCCAAGGCCCGGTGGTTTCGAACGATGGCGTGTCAGGCCGCGTGGTATGCCAATTGGCCCATGGATCGTCCCTTTTCCATCAGGACGCACTTGCCTTTGGAGGTTTCGGCGTCGTGGGCTATCTTCTTGGCTGGGGGTTGCTCCTCCTCAGCGCCGAAATTGAGACGTTTCCTGTTGAGGACAGCCATCACGGCCTTGGCATCCTCTGGCGTTTGGACAAGATTCCACCAGTCGGGGGAGACAGTCGGGGTAGCCCGGTGGATGTGCTGAGAGCTTAGTGAAACTTCGGCACCATCGCACGCGTCCATTTCATTTCCAGTGACAGCTTTTCCCTGGTTGATTGCCATTTGTCCGATCGAGTTTGGAATGTGGTCTCCTTAAGAATCGATGGAATTCTTCAAGAACTGTTCCCATAGACGGCGCCAATTGTTGTAACTGGTTATAATTTATGCAGTTAAACAATGATTATTGTGAACTTTGTATGCTAAGGCAATCAAATCAGTGAAAAATCATAAGAGAATTGTTGACCCGGTTTGTCTTATGAACAAGATTACGTCCGGGGGCGCCCAAGCCAGGTAGTGTATATAATTTCTATGCTTAGAAATCTAAAATGTTCTCCCCTTTTGCAGTGATGGCCGTGGTGACCTATTTATACTTCGATTCCTGCTCTTTGGGCGGAAATTTACATAGGGAATAATGCCTATGAAAGGGCTAATTTTCCGGGAATCACTAATCTCGCCTTGACAGGCCAGAAGTCGCCTATCTTCAATGCGCGCCAATCGTGGAGCGGACTTGGAGGGTGGATTAGCGGCATGTCAAGATTCGTCATTGACCATTTGGGGCTGTATAGTTATGGTTGATGCAGGTCGTTTCCGACTTGAGGATATAAAATATAAGTCGCATCGCGACTTCCCAAACTATCGACTTCCCGAGTTGCCGGCCTCTGCGACTTGAATGTTGGGTCTTATGGGGATTATGTGGGCTGGTCCCTTGGTCCTCTTATCAAGGCCGCTTCAAGCAGTCCTTGTTGGATTATTTATGGTCCTTTGTGCCTAGGTGGGGGGTCGGATTTATCCATGCTACAACAGTCCAATCTTAATTCTCCTAAAGTCTCCTCAAGTAGCCCTAAGATAAAGTCCAATAAATGAAAATGTGTTTAAAATTAAATAAAATATTGTTGCCTATTTTTCCTGTATTTTTCGTAAAAAAATAAATAAAAGAGGGAGAAAGATTTTCTTTGAATTTTTGTTATAGAATGAGGATAAGTATTCTTGGAATACAAGTTTATCTCATTAAATTCAAGAAATCTCCCACTTGGTTATTTATCTTGTAATTTTTGAAAATAATGAAGAAAATAAGGAAGGAAAGATTTTCTTGACTTTCTTGAAAAGATATTACGAAAGATATATATTCTTGGAATACAAGAATATTTCATAAATTCAAGAAGATCCCAATCTTGGAAATCTTGGTCCCTTATTTTTCGAAAATCCCATAACAAGAGAAGGTGGGATTTTTTTGTGAAATATTTTAATTATGGAAAAAATAATATAAGAGATATATTCAAGATTTCTTGGATATCAAGAAAAAGATTTTCCCATATTATTTTCCCTAAAAATTTCGACCACCTCCCTCTTATAAATAGGGGATGAATGTTTCATCCCCAAATGCAATTTCATGTGTTGGAAAAATTAGAAATCCACAAAGGTGGTGCAACATAATTTTATTTTTCCTTTTATTATTTGTTTGCGAGCATCCTTCCACCGGATTGTTGAACAAGGACGAGGGAATGTTTGAGAAGGCTCTTTGGGTTTGTTTGTGTGAACGAGATATCCATCTTCTCAACGGTTGTCACTCCGAGAGGTTAGTTCACGTAAACTCCTAGCAATTTCGCATGCGTAGGATTTATGTGACGAATTTGTATGCATGATTAGTTGTTGAATTATTATTTGAATTAATATAGGATTAATTCATGCTAGTAATAATTGTTAGAATTAAATTTGTATTTAAATATTCATCCCGAATAGATCCGGGCAATTAATTCCCCAACAAAGGAGTCCTTATCAGAAAATCAGTGGCGTCATTAATCCAGGGCTGCTCCCATACCATAATTCGGTCGCCATTGCCAATTTTCCAGCGCATACCCTTTCGGATGAGATCTTGGCTAGCCAGGATACTAGTCCAAGTGTAACTAGGGTTTTCTCCTGCGCGGGCTATAAGAAAATCACCTCTCGGATAATACTTAGATCGGAGCAAGCGACAAACAAGAGCATCCGGTTCGGTAATCAATCTCCAGACCATTTTTCCTAAAAGTGCCACATTTAGTGTTTTAAGTTATTTAAATATGTTATTATGTATAAATATTAACATCTAATTTATATTTTATAGAGATATCATATAGCTCTTGTGCCGAATTGATATTCCAAAAGGGTCCGGTTATATGCACCCCCAACATTAGGAGATACACCCCTGGATTAGTTCACCCATCCAATTTTTAAGATATTGATAGATACACACCCCTTAAATTACCAAATATACCCTTTTTATTTTAAAGAAAGAAATTCACTAACCTCACACTTTTAATTACCGTCTCTTTCCCTTCCCCAACCTCTATACACATCCTCTCAACCACCGTACAAGAACTCAGGTCAAGCCAAAGATTTTTTTTATTTTTTTCCTAGCAATTTTGGTGGTCGATGATGTCCAACGAAGATATCTTAAATAAGCTACCAGGTATTATTTTTTTCAACGATGCAGATCGCCATTCTGAGAGCACCCCCATAAAAGTGTTAGAAAAATGGTGTTGTGTGTGTAGACAAAGATGATGCAGACTCAATACGAAAAGTCGAGGCAAGAGTTGGACTCTCTTTCCGTAAGACGATATTGCCCCGTACTCCGGTGCAATACGGTGTCAATGGCAATCGTTCCCAAGATACAATGACTTTAAAACTTCACGATCGTTGCAATACGAATCGGAAGCTATCAGCTAACGGACTCGGGTATCCAAAACTTTCTTGACACGACTACTAATGCAGGAAACTAGATTGCTAGAATGTTTTTGTATGCACTGAAAGCTTTTTTTTTTGGATGGATTGAAATGAAATCTGGGGACTTAATTTATAGAAGTTGAAGAGTTGTGGTGTCTTCTAGTGAATAGGTGCTACTTTCGGGACAGGACGAATCTGGGCCCTCCGATCGTGTCTTGGATCAGATCTATATCCAATAACCCAGATCGCACCCCTTCCATGGGGCGGTTCGGCCCCTGTGCACTGTTCAACCGAACCGGTCTACGGGACTAATCCGGCTCGCCCGATCGCGAAGCGAAGCGTCTCGCCAGTGCGAGTTTGATCCCAACTAGTCGCACCGCGTGCACGCGCTCGCCTGCTGCTGGACATTAGGCCGACCAGGGTTCGAGACCCACGGATCGCGCACCCGTGCGAGTCTTGCGCCACGGATTCTTTCTTCGAAAAATAAAGACTCCTCAGCTCCTCGCGATGACGCGTACGTACGAAGTGCAAAGTACACCTCTAAAGCGCCCAATGCGACAAGTGCGACGTGCATGTGCCCGTGCTGGTGCTAGTGCTGTCAATAGACTCTTTTTGGTTAGCCCGTAGCACCACCATATAGACTTTAGTCAAATTGACTTTCCATGCCACAAGTCTATTAATAAGGAAGCAACTTCCTTCCTAATTTTCCAATGTGGGATAGAAGGGATTTCCTTCTTCCCCCCACAATTTTCCTTCTTCTACATCAAATTAATCTACTCAAAACGTAGATTACGAATTTGTAACTTGTTTCCATTTTCCACAAATGGATCATTAACTAGAAATCTGATCAACATTGGGTCAACACCCAATCTCACAACCAATTTCCAACAATCCCCCACATGAATGATATTAATGCATGTGAACACATAAGAAAGTCCCGACGAGCCATTGTTGCATCAGGATAGGTAACTTGTGGCTTTGAACCTTCCCTAGTGAAATGCCATCGAATTTACTGGCTGCTCAGTGAACACGAAGTCTTGAACTGGTTAGCTTTTTGTGTAAACCAGGACAATGACATACATACAACAATGACTCTTAACACCTTTTTGGTTCTCACGTTGTTGTCCATTTTGGTCGTGGACCATATCTTGGATTCATAAGTGTGTACTGAAATGTCAGTTGAAGCGACCCCACTTCACACTTATATAGGTGATCTCCTATCAAGAGTACCCTGCAATACTCCACCTTAGATAAGGTATAGGAATCATTAAAAGCAGTAAAACATAACCTCACCACACGTCATCAGGTTTTTCATTTGAAAATACAAGTGGCACTTGAAGGGATTCAAGAATGGGCTTGAAATCATGGGTTTCAAGTCCATAACTGAGTGCTTCATAGCTTAGTTGTCTCATTGAACCAAGTTCTTGGGATCCTCCAGTAATCATGGATGATTTACCACTATGAACACCCTTTAATGTGTGGGTTTTAGCCCCATTCCCCTTACCACACTATACATTTGATCTCTACCAATGCCTTTTGTTAGCGGATCCGCAATTTTTTCTTTTGACTTCATGTAGTCAATGGAGATTACTCCACTTGAGATCAAATGTCTAACGGTATTATGTATCCTTCGTATATGTCAAGACTTACCTTTATACAAGTGACTTTGTGCCCTCCCAATAGCCGACATGCTATCACAGTGTATCATAATGGGAGGCACCGGTCTGTTCCAATCGGGAATATCCTCTAAGAAGTTTCGAAGCCATTCTGTTTCTTCTCCAACCTTATCTAAGGCTATAAACTCCGATTCCATTGTGGATCGAGCTATGCACATTTGCTTAGAGGATTTCCATGACACTGCTCCTCCACCTATAGAGAACACATATCCATTGGTGGCTTTGGAGTCTTTTGTGTCAGATATCTAATTTGCATCAGTGTATCCTTCTAACACTACTGGGTATCTCTTGTACAAAATTCATGACTTAAGGTATGTTTTAAATACCTCAGAACTCTTGTTAGAGCTATCCAATGATCCTTGCTAGGATTACTTGTGAATCTACTAAGTTTGCTAATATAATATGTTATATCTGGACGCGTACAGTTTGAAATGTACATCAGGCTCCCGATAATCCTAGCATATTCTCGTTGTGATACTGGGTCTCCCTTATTTTTGGCTAAGTGTAGACTTGGATCTACTGGAGTATTAGCCGGGGGTTTGTCAAAGGCATTGAATTTCTTGAGCACACTCTCCACATATTGAGATTGTGTTAAGACAATTTCATCAGATTTTCTAGAGATCTTTATCCCTAAAATGACATCTGTCCGACCCATATCCTTCATGTCAAAGTTTCTCTTTAACATGTTCTTAGTATTCACAATTAAGTCATGACTGTTCCTCGTAATGAGCATGTCATCACATATAGGCACACTATCACATATTCTTCTTGTGTGCCCTTTATGTAGGCACATTTATCACACTCGTTGGTTTAGAAACCATTTGATAACATCACTTTATCAAATTTCTCATGCCACTTGAGAGGTGTTTGTTTGAGTCCGTACAAGGATCTAACAAGTTTACACATCTTTTTCTCTTGGCCAGGTACAACGAACCCTTCAGGTTGTTCCATGTATATCTCCTCATCTAATTCCCCATTTAGGAATGCCATTTTTACATCGATCTGGTGTATCTCAAAGTTATGAAAAGTTGTAATAGCAATGAGTACTCTTATGGATGTGATCCTTGTAACAGGGGAATATGTATCGAAGAAATTGTATCCTTCCCTCTGTTTGAACCCTTTTGCTACTAAATGAGCTTTATACTTATTGATTGATCCATTTGCTTTGTATTTCCTCTTTAGGATCCACTTGCATCCTAAAGTTTTACATCCCGGTGGAAGATCAACTATCTCCCACATATGATTTTGCATGGTGGACTCAATTTCGCTGTTTATAGCTTCTTTCCAGAGAGAAGCATCTGGACTGGACAATGCCTCTTGAATTATCCTGGGTTCATTTTCCATCATGTAAGATAGAAAATCTAGGCCAAAGGACTTTTCCTTTCGTGACCTCTTGCTGCGTCTTGGTTCCTCACCAATCGTTGGTGGACCATTTGCAGTTTCATAAGTTCTCTTACGCGAACTTACTTGTACATTTTCATTTTCCCTTTCCTTCTTAGAGAATATGTTCTCGAAGAACACAACATTCCTAGATTCGATGGTCATCCCTTCGTTCATCTCAGGAACGTCCAATTTGTGCACCAAGAATCAGTATGCACTACTATTATGTGCATATCCAATGAAAATGCAATCAACGGTTTCGGGTCCTATTTTGACTTGTTTGGGCTTAGGTACTTCAACCTTAGCTAGGCACCCCCACACTTTAAGATAATTGTAGAAAAGCTTCCTCCTTTCCATAGTTCGTATGGAGTCTTATCCCTCTTTTTGGGTGGCAATTTGTTAAGAATGTAGTTTGCAGACAGTACGGCTTCCCCCCACATATTATGGGGTAAGCCCGAACTAATCAACATAGCATTCATCATCTCTTTCAGAGTACAATTTTTGCGTTCAGCCATACCATTTGATTGATGTGAATATGGAGAAGTAGTTTGATGAATAATGTGGTTTTGTGAACAAAATTCTTCAAACGGTGTAACATATTCTCCACCTCCATCACTTTGAATCATTTTGATTCTTTTGCTAAGTTGATTCTCAACCTCATTCTTATACCTTATAAATGCCTCAATGGCTTCATCTTTACTTTTCAAGAGATACACATAACAGTATCTTGTGCAATCATCAATAAACGTTATGAAGTAATTTTTCCCACCTCTAATTTGCACAAACTTCAAATCACACATATCGGTATGAATAAGTTCTAGAGGTGTAGTACTTCTTTCCACTTAATGGAATGTTGTTTTGGCCAATTTTGCCTCAACACAGATCTCACATCTTTGTGAATCAAATTCCATTCTAGGAAGTAAATCTAAATTCACTAACTGTTTTAGTGTATTTAAATTTACATGTCCTAATCTACCATGTCATAAATTAGAACACTCAAGCAAGTAATTAACGATATTTCCATTAATATTTCGTTCAATGTCTCGCTTGACAGTTAGTACATTCATCTTGAAAAGGCCCTTCTCGAGGTATCCTTTCCCAACGAATTGACCACCTTTGGTCAATACAAAGTTATTAGCCTCAAAAACTAATTTAAATCTGGCCTTACTTAACAAATAGCCGGAGACTAAGTTCTTGAGAATGTCTGGGACATGCAGCTCATCCACGAGAGTTAGTTCTTTTCCCGAGGTCATCTTCAGCACCACTTTACCCAGTCCGACCACATTTGAAGTTGCAGAGTTTCCCATGAAGAGAGTTCTGCCATTGATCTCTTGGTAAGTGGAGAACATTTCTTTGTCAGAACATATGTGACGGGTAGCCCCAGTGTCGACCCACCACTCTCTTGGATTATCAACCAGATTTGCCTCGAATACGATGGCAGAAAGATCTAGTTCAGATAATTCTTCGGGCAAGGACTTGTGCTCGGCAAGGTTGGCATGATTTTGATCAGTCATCTTTGGATTTTGACATTCACTTACCTTGTGTCTGGGCTTTTCACAATTGTAACAGGTACCCTTGAACTTTTTATAGTTTGAGGGTTTTTGTGGCTTGCTATCACGTTTCCTCTTTTTACCCTTCCCGGACTCAGCCAAATTTACTCGTGCCTCTACACTTTTCTTGCCGCTCTTGACTACAAATTTTCGATTATCTTCCCCGATCCTTAGTCTCACGATCAGATCCTCAATCCCAATTTCCTTTCGTTTGTGCTTGAGATAATTCCTGAATTTCTTCCACATAGGAGGTAGCTTTTCTATTAGAACGGCTACTTGAAAGGTTTCAGTTAGTTGCATACCTTCAGCATGAATCTCATGAAGGATCAACTGCAACTCTCGAACTTGGTCCAAGACCGTCTTCGAGTCAACCATTTTGAAGTCAAGGAACCGTCCAACAATGAATTTATTCATTCCGGCATCCTCCATTTTGTACTTCTTATCCAAAGACAACCACAGTTCTTTGGCAGTCTTGAATGTGGTGGCTTAGACACTGTATACGGAGTCGTCTAGCCCATTCAAGATGTAGTTACGACACAGGAAATCACTATGATTCCATGCATCCAACGCAGTCAACCGTTGTTGATCATTTTCATCATCTTCAACGGTTGAGGAATCTTCCCTCAGGAAGCGAGCAAGATTCAGGGTGGTCAGATAGAACAACATCTTCTGTTCCCACCATTTGAAGTCATTTCCGACGAACTTTGCCGGTTTCTCCATATGAGAAGGAGGAACAGTCATGGGAGTAGTAGTAGAAGACATCTTCGAATACACAGAATATCGTCTTACGGTTGTTAGAATAATGGTGTTGTGTGTGTAGTCGAAGATGATGCAGACTCAATACGAAAAGTCGAGGCAAGAGTTGGACTCTTTTTTCGTAAGACGATATTTCCCTGTACTCCGGTGCAATACGGTGTCAATGGCAATCGTCCCCAAGATACAACAACTTTAAAACTTCACGATCGTTGCACTACGAATCGGAAGCTATCGACGAACGAACTCGGGTATCCGGAACTTTCTTGACACGACTACTAATGCAGAAAACTAGATTGCTAGAATGTTTTTGTATGCTCTGAAAGTTTTTTTTAAATTTTCGGATGGATTGAAATGAAATCTGGGGACTGAATTTATAGAAGCTGAATAGTTGTGGTGCCTTCTGGTGAATAAGTGCTACTTTCTGGACAGGATGAATCTGGGCCCTCCGATCGTGTCATTTGGATCAGATCTAGATCCAACAGCACAGATCGCACCACTTCCATGGGACGGTTCGGCCCCTGTGCGCGGTTCGACCGAACTGGTCTACGGGGACTGATATGGCTCGCTCGATCGCGAAGCAACGCTTCTCGCCAGTGTGAGTTCGCAGGTTCGATCCCTTCTAGTCGCACTGCGTGCGCGCTCTCGCCTGCTGCGGGTCATTGCGCCGACCAGGGTTTGAGACCCACGGATCGTGCACCCGTGCGAGTCCTGCGCCACGGACTGGAGCCACACGGTCCGCACCCTCGAGCCACGACTGAGCCTTCATTCTTCGAAAAATCATGGCTCCTCAGCTCGCGACGACGCGTACGTGCGCCTCTAAAGCGCCCAATGCGACAAGTGCTACGTGCGGACAATAAACTCTTTTAGGTTAGCCCCTTGGGCTAACCGTAGCACCACCATATAGACTTTAGTCAAATTGACTTTCCATGCCACAAGTCTATTAATAAGGAAGCAACTTCCTTCCTAATTTTTCAATGTGGGATAGAAGTGATTTCCTTCTTCCCCCACAATTTTCCTTCTTCAACTTTTCCATAATAATTACAAACTTAGTGTATTAATATCTCATTCACCCAAAATTAGTTTTGAGCATAAAAATACATAAAATTAATCTATTCGAAACATAGATTACGAATTTGCAACTTGTTTCTATTTTCCACAAATGGATCATTAACTAGAAATCTGGTCAACATTGGGTCAACACCCAATCTCACAACCAATTTCCAACAAAAAGTTCTTCGTGTAATTCAAGGCCGGATTTGAGTTTTTTTTTTTACCGCTCAAATAATGTCGAATATCCAGTATTCTTTCGATAAAAGTGGACCGAATTAACTTGTAAATTTCGAAATGGATTGTTCGAAAATTCGAATTAATTTCGAAACTGGTTGTTCGAAAATTCATGTTAAATTTGAGACTGATTGTTCTTCCTTATTACAATATTGTTTGGGCAATTTCTGTGCTATTTGGTCAGATAAAATGTTTTTTTGTCTATTCTTCTCATGTTTTCTGCATAATTTATGGTTGGTCGGTTGATTTAGAAATCATGTTTATATTACTACAGTACTTTACAATAAATTGCAACTGTGATTTCAGGTCCAATTTTGCACTGTTCAACTGGGCAGCGTCGCAGCGACTGAGCAGCAGGTGAGCTGCCTTCACTCACTTGTGGGGGTGTATTTCTTAATGTTGTGGGGTGTGAATAACCGGACCCATTCCAAAAAGCCCGGCCTTCACTCACTTGATAGATGGGCGTAAGTGTGTGTGGGCCTGGCCAATTCGGCCCAGCTTTTAACAACTTTAGGAACTTTAAAAAAAAATGTGATTCTGTGCTATTGAAAACTTGAAAAGAGAGAGAGAGAGAGCAGCGTCAATAATGGCGACTCCGGCAAGGACACTGTCGACGAAGGAGGCTGATATACAAATGATGTTGGCCGCCGAAGTTCATCTCGGCACAAAAAATTGTAATTTCCAAATGGACCGTTACGTTTTCAAGCGCCGGAATGATGGTACCTTCACTCTTGTATAGTTTCTATGGTACCTCTGAATACAGTCGTTAGATCTGTTGCTATTTTATCCTTTTGGTGTTACTTTTCTTATTTGTTTACCTATATAAAAGCTCATCCTGCTGTGCCTAGTTTGTTCACCTAATTTTGGTTTTTTGTGTTTGCTTAATTGTAATTATTTCTTTAACTGCATACAAAAGGAAAATTGAGTATCAAAATCAACAATTTTAGTTTTAAAACAACGGAAACATGAAGATTTTTATCATCCAATGCCAAATGAGTGTATCTAGTCAACCAAATGGAACATCATACTAAATAGTTTCCAAATTGTACAGTATAAGTTAGCAATCGAATTGGTTAAATTGAAAGTTTACCAGAGTTTTATGTTTTGTGTACAACAACTTGAGATCAATCTAGACAAGGCTTTTGTGAAGTTGGCATTATATATGTCCGTGTACTAGTTAGCTCAGAAATAAAGATTAACTCTTGGGTGCACCAGTTGCACGGTTCAACTAGTGCACAACTAATACTTTTTAATGAAACAACTAATACTGTTTATTGAAGCAACTGATACCTTTTAAAGATACACTCCAGTTGTGCAACTGGTGTACAAAAGTATTTGCCTAAAGTAAGATATTTTTCAGGAATTTACATCATTAACCTTGGGAGAACATGGGAAAAGCTTCAGATGGCAGCCAGGGTTATTGTTGGGATTGAGAACCCACAAGATATAATCGTCCAGTCTGCCAGGCCTTATGGTCAGAGAGCTGTATTGAAGTTTGCACAGTATACTGGTGCTCATGCAATTGCTGGACGTCACACCCCTGGAACGTTCACTAACCAGCTTCAGACATCTTTCAGTGAGCCAAGGCTTCTCATTCTTACTGATCCAAGAACTGATCACCAGGTTATTGTTGTGTTTCTCGATGGTCTTATTCTGTTATAGTTATCGGATTATATGTGTTTTAAGGGCAGTAGGTTTCTGATAGGCCAATGTTGTATGCAGCCAATTAACGAAGCTGCTCTGTCTAACATCCCTACTATTGCCTTTTGTGACACTGATTCCCCTATGCGGTATGTTGATATTGGTATTCCTGCCAATAACAAGGGAAAGCACAGTATCGGTTGCCTGTTCTGGCTCTTGGCTAGGATGGTCTTGCAGATGCGTGGCGTCGCTGCTCCCGGACACAAATGGGATATCATGGTACAATTCATATGTTACTTTTCTACTTTCATACATTTTAGAACCATTAGGTGATGTTTGTTTGAATTTCTAAAACCAGGTTTATAGATTTTCAATTCTAAATCCGGTTCTACTTCGGAATTTGAAATCCTGTTTTATAAAACCACCACTTACAACATCTACAAACCTACTATCACATTTTCCAGTACAATCAATTCTCTCTCCTTACACTTCAATATAATTAAATCATAACCCACATCATCCAATCATTACAATCACACCCAACAACAATATAATAATACAACATCATTCACTCTTGCACATTGATAAGATATAATGTTAGATCTCACGCTGCTCAAAACCCCAAAACAAACACATACCTTAAAACCACTTAAAACCCAAAATAAGGTTGGGTTTATTTTTTCCAGATCAGTTTTTTTTTTTTTGGGTTAACTCCTATCTTAAAATGCTAACTCAGATATTTGAACTTGTTTGCCCAGGGGAAAAATTAATAACAAACTTTGTGAAGTTTTTATTCATTGCAAGCTTTAAAAAGTGTCGTGAAAGATATTTCTATTACGATCCCACATCGGTTCCACATGAAAATTGTGGAATGGTATATAAGTGGGAGTCAATCCTTTACGTTTGACCATGGTTTTGGGTTAAGTTAGGGCTCCCTAGCTTATATTCCTAACAATTGGCGCCGTCTGTGGGAAAACTCGGGTGGGCTGCGGAATGGGGCTACCCGATGGTGGGCCCAAGGGTTACCACCTCGGATGTGGGCCCAAGGGGGGTTGCCACCCGGGAAGTGGGCCTTGGCATATGGGTTGCCACCTGGAGTGTGTCGTCCGTGGACATCCGGCTTTAAGGGGGGTCAATTGTTACAATCCCACATCAGCTCCACATGAAAGTGTGGAAGGGTATATAAGTGGGAGTCAATCCTTAACCTTTGACCATGGTTTTGGGTTAAGTTAGGGCTCCCTAGCTTATATTCCTAACAATTTCTTGATCATTGCTTGCCATGATCTCTCTTGAATTTTTAAAAATTTAAATTTAATTTTCTTGTGGCAGGTTGATCTATTTTTCTACAGGGAGCCCGAGGAGCCTAAGGAACAAGAACAGGAGGATGTTCCTGCTCTCCCAGATTATGCCGTTGATTATACCTCAGGTGCAGGTGCTGATTGGTCTACTGCCCAAATTCCTGAAGGTCAATGGGCTCCAGAGATCCCTGGTTCAATTCCCCCAGTTGCTACTGGTTGGGATGCTGCTGATGCAGGTAAGTACCCGTTTCATTTTTTGTGTTGGTTTATTGTGTAACTTGTAGTTCTTAAATCCATGCTGCCTATTTAGGTTAGTATTTAAATGAATTACTGAATCAATAATCTTGATTTGTATTTGAAATCTTTCAAATTATGTGTTTTTTAAGCTGCTCAACTTATTTAATTGAATTAAAACTGGTTGTTCTGTTTGATAATAGTTTCTTTTCTAGTTCGTTTTTTTATATATCTAACTTAAAGCTGGATTATTAATTCAGGTGCAGTGGTAAGTGGTGATGGATGGGATGCAGTAGTTTCTCCGCCATCTGTGCCACCCCCCGTTGATGTAGTGGCAGCTCCGACTGGCTGGGATTAAATACTCCAATGTTTTTTGCTTCAGTCTAATCTGTATGTTTATAGACTATTTTAAAGTATTTAATATTTATACATAAATACAAATATAACTAGTTCTCGTCAGTTTTGAATTTTAGACACTGGATTTTTATGGTTTGTTGTTGTAATTATGCCCTAGAGGGAGTGTGGATGTATGTTTCTGATGCTTTTGTTTTGCAGAAATAGATTGTACTTTTATGGTATAAAAAGATGATGATTTCAGGAGTTATGAATAGTTCCTAATTATCTGACTAAGAGGGCCTGTTTGGCTTAGCTTATAAGCTCCTTAAAATACCTTATAGGCAGTTTTAAGGACCTTACAAGGTCTGTAAATTTGTTTAGCAAAAAAAGATATTAAACATAGTAGAAGATCCTAAAATAATATTTTACTGTTTATAATTTTAAAAAAATAAGTTGCAATATTTCAACTTATTTTTCTCTACTTACCAATCCCTCTAGTGCTACACCCTGCCAGGCTGCCACCTCAATATATAAATAAAAATATACTCCCTCTATTCATAAAAGAAAAATATGCACATTATCGAGGGAATACTTATTTTGTATTAAAATTTAAATAAAAAAATATTTATTTTATATTATCAAAAAGTTTATAAGTTTAATTAGTCAAATTGTATTAAAATAAAAAAAAAATTATTTTAAATTATCAAAGAGTTTAAAATTTTAATTAGTCAAACAAACAACTTATAAGTTATTTAAAAGTTATAAACTAACAACTTACTTCTATATATGATGTTTAGTATATTTTTTGTGTTTTTAATGGCTCGGTAAAATTCTCTTAAGCAATTTCTGAAAATAATATCTCCTTCTCAATTATATAGATTTATTGGGTTTTGCACATAGATTAAGAATGTTTTTTTGAAATTGTAAATTAGACAAGTAAATTTACTTTTAAAGCCTTATTTAGTGTTTGTTATAATTCCAATATAATTAATGCATAAAATTATATTAATAAATTAATTAAAAAAATTATCCAATGTGAAAACTAAGTCCATAGAAAGAAAATAAATCTATATTATTGGGATGAAGAGAGTATATAATCATGGCAAAATGTGGTGTGAACAAGTTTTACGGTGAAACTGGTTAAGGAGTGTGACTTATATTACTAAAGAGTGTGACATTTTACTGTAAAGGGTGTGACTTTTTACTATAAAGAGTGTTACTCATAAAAGTGAAGGGTATGACTTATATTATAACAAAAAGTGTCGTAGTGATAACTGAAGGGTGTGACTTATATTACTAAAGGGTGTAACTTATATTACTAAAGAGTATATCTGTAAAAATAAAAAAATCAGTTTCACGGTGAATAAGTTTCATAGCATATCAACTCTATAATCATATACTAAATTGATCATATTAAAATTTATACGAATAAGATATTATGATCCGTGAAAACTTATTAATGGCTAATTACTTTTTAGTCTTCCTATTAAATTGTCAACACTATTGGGCAATGCACAACATTGCAGTGGAGTGTTGTACTACCTGCTGCAACACAGTCCAACAGGACAATGTACAACATTTTCTTTCATGCAATTCTAGGGATTATTTCATAACAATTTTCAAAACAGTTCATTGATAGAATGGACACTATTTTCAATTAGGATGAATTAATTTCCACCAACACAATTGACAGCAGATCCAATATCCATACATAAAGTCTAAACATCATAATTGATATATATATATATATATATAAATATATATATATATATATATATAATATATAAATGAAAATTCCAAAAAAATAAAAAAAAACCAAATACTATCAGACTTTTATTGATTTCTACATGGTGCATACTGCATCTATGTGTAATAAAAAAAACTCAGGCCAAACTTGAACTCTTTCTATCACTAAAACAACAAACATATACTAATAAGTGTAGTAATTTATATCACCACCAAAAAAAGAAAAAAAGAATTGAATAATAGAAGACTATGTACACTGTAAACAAATATACTATACAATCATCTAAGAGGAACATGGTAAGCAGCATAATCTGCCAATCTGAATGAAAATCCATTGCAGAGGATTTGGTCCATCTTCTTTCTCCAAAGCTGGGGTCGGCAACGGAAGCTCTGGCGGCAGGTGGCAGTGGAAGGCGTCGACTGCAGCACCGACTCCATCTTCGTTTTGGATGCACTCTGCTAATCTCATCGCTCGAGATTTTACCTACCATATCATTCCAAAATTTAACGCGTCATGATGCCATTAGGAAAATCGAGAGAAGCGACATTTTAAATATTTGGGGAAAAAATAGTCCTGTAAGTTTGCCCATTTTTTTATTTTAGGATACTTCACTTTCCTAAATTGAAATTCGTCATTTTAACTTTCAAAATACAACATTTTAGTTCTTCAAACAGCTACAACAAGTTAGTAACCATTTTGAAAGTTAACTAGACGAAATTCAAAATAAAAAATAAAAATAGGAAAAAGCAACGTCAGCTCAAAACCTTGCTCACCCGCTATAGCCGGTCAAAAGACTGAAAATGACTAAAATGTTTATAGATTAACACGACGATACTCAATTCAGGAAAGTGGATTGTCATGAAACCAAAATGGACACTTATGGGACTAAAGTTCACATTTTCCCTTAAATCTTCTTACCTCTGGCTGGAGCATGAATCTTATAGCTTCGGATAGTGATTCGACACTGAGCTGTGATATGGGGATCGGAGAAGGCCCGAACCCTTTCTGATACATAATTTCTCCCCAGAAAAACTGATCTCCAAAGAATGGCACGATGGTCGTTGGACACTGCATTGCAAGTTCATATTAGTTAATTTAAAATTAACTACGCATTATGGTTAAGCAAGCAAGGGTGGTTCGGTAAGGTATATCGAAAATACCAGACCATGCTGTATACCGTACCAGAATTTTCGGTATTAAAAAAATCATACAAATACTGTACCAAAAATTTCGTTATATTAAAAATGAATATTGTTTCACACAGAAAATTCGGTACACATTTCATACCAAAATATTAATACACCGTTATATCATCGTTTCATACCGTCCATACCGAATTCTTTATTAAGAATATGTTTGGCATGATAACGAAATTCCAAGATACCATGATATTGAAATACCCATTTTCTTTTTTTGGGTATATCAATTTGTACCCAAAAACCAATTCTTTTTAAAAAATTCAGATATGCCGAAATATCGAGAATTTTTAATTACTAATACCGTTACCATACCGAAAATTTCGGTATTTTTCGGTGCGGTAAGTGTGGTACACCAAACCTTTTGGTATTTCCCCATCCTAATTAGATTTAGAGCACCAAGAAGTAACTCTTTTAAAAATGTCAGATGAAATTTACCCCTGCTTTAAGTCCTGTAGCTGTAGTCCCGGCTCCACCATGATGAACCTTCACGAAAAAATCCATTTTTAATGAGTATGAAAAATAAACATACGTATAGATTATGTATGATCATCATATCTCTGCAGCTAATGGAATGAGAAATATCCCGGGAAGGCAAATTATGCAAACTCACCACAGCTGAACATTGAGGAAACAACCAGTCATGAGGGCAATCCACGAGAAGGAAAACATTGTCCGGAATATTTGAATCTGAAAGGAAAAAACCCTTTAGAACAATCATAACAAAATTAAAATCTTGACTAATAGTATTAGATTTGACAGGCTAAGTGGCTATAAAAAGACGAGATCATAATCAGTGAAAGAAACTTACGAGCGCCAAGGTCTCCCCACCCTTGATCAATTATTCCTCTTTGTCCTGTAATTTGTAATGCTTCCAAAATGGTATTTGTAGTTTTGTTTGAATCCTCCAAAGGCTGATCGAGTATCAATAGATTTTATAAATTAAATTGATTGGTCGACATAATATGAATCGAGATCCAGATATGAAATATTCAGTCTAAAAGCCACGTGACAAATAATATGCTGTAGGTAGATGAAAATTACTATCATTAAACGTAACCATAATAGTATGGTATCCACATAAATAATTTAGAATAGACTATAATCTATTCTATTCTCAAGCATTCTTGAAATTGACGATTTAATTTTTCTTGTTTCTTTTGTCAGTTGTCACATAGTCTCATGGCAAGGGATAAGATAACCTTACAGCATCATTACAGCTTATTCAACAAATACATCTACAGAATCCTAAAAAAAGTATGTTTGAAACTTTGACTTAGAATTTTAATATACCACCATACCATGCTTCCAAATCCAATATAAATTGGTTGAGGTCCATTTTGTATCCATTGAGTAAATTCTTCGGGGGGTTGATACTTGGATCCAAGGTCCAAAAAGCAGTATCCAACAACATCAACCAGGGGCCCCCAATCTGTCAATAAGTAAGGATATCAGTATAGCAAAAATAAGCATGGACTTCTAACTGACAACTGAAAGGCAAGAGAAAACAAAAATGTGCACTATGCAACTCAAGTGTATTTTACAATGGCATTAGTAGTTTTCACTGATAAGTATTAGGAAATAAGTACTAAGAGGTCCAAAAATGCCCATACAAGTACTAATAGGTCCAAAAATAAAATCAAAGTACTACTAGGTCCAAAATGGATGTAGAAAAACCCATAATACCCCCCAACCCTAAATATCAACCGCCCATTATCTAATTTCTCTTATTTCTCTTCCCCCTCTCTCTCTCTAGCCAAAAATCCGGCGTCCTCTCTAATAAAAAAAATCCGGCTCCCTCTCTCTCTCTCTAGCCAAAAAATTCGGCTCCATCTCATTTCTCTACCCCCTCTCTCTAGCCAAAAAATCGTCGGTGGTGAGTTAGGCGGCGGACCTTTGGTCTTATTTAGGGCTGTGTTTGGTGGCGGTGGTGAGGGGGCGGAGGCGGAGATGAAGCGAACGGCGAAGGCGGCGCGGCAGATTTTGTGCTCATTTTCTAGATATTTTTGGGCGAAGACCACCTGCACGACGGCAGCGGACCTAGCGAGAACACCACCTTCATGGCGGCAGCAGAGGTGCGTTTCAGATGAGCACCGACCCAGATTTTGAACAGATTTGTATCAAGATTTTTTGTGGATCTGTGATTTTTGTTTTGGGTGATAGAAAATATGTGGTGTGTTTGGGTGATAGCAAATCAGATTGTGAAGGGATGATTTCTCGGGCAAAGGGTTTCGGTGGGGAGACGATCTGTGGTATGCCAGAGTTTTTTGGATCTGTTTCGGATTTTTTTTTTTAATCTGGTTTGTAGATGGAGATGCATAGGTTCATCATTTGATGAACTTATGATGAACCTATGCATGTTTTTATGCACATGTGCATAACATTTTGCACATATTCATGTATTCGGACATCTGCCCATGTCGATAATATGTAATTTTTTGGCTTTAGCTATGTAATTTTTTATGTATTTTTTGGAAGATAATGCATGTAAATTTTTTTTGATTCTTAGATATTGAATTTTTGGTATTTTCTGAAATGTCAGATGATATTAATGCATTAAAAATTTGATTTGATTTTCTGGAAGATTTGAAATGTTGATTTGGTCTCCTACTTTTTTGGTTTCGCCTCTGTGAACAAGAATGAAAATTTCTTTGATATTTTTTGTTCAAATTTTGGAATGAGAGAGAAGGTATGTGGCGTGTAAGAGGGAGTATAATGATTCGACTGAAACAATTTTGCATGGATAGGAGGGATTTCAGTTTCAATATGATGAGTTGTACTTTTTGTAAAAGGTGAGAAGGAAAGGCATTTATGTCTTTTTCATACCCATTTTGGACCTAAGAGTACTAAATTAAACTGGTTGGACCTATTAGTACTATAGTGTCTCATTTTGGACTGAAAAGTTGCTAACTCAAGTATTAGTTGTGTACTGTTACACCGAACAACTAGTGTACAAGAGTGTCACTCGTCTGAGAAATATCCAATGGAAGTTGAATGGAAACAGAGGTATAGAAAAAAATAAAAATGGCATATGTAAATAAACACTAGTCCATTAGGCAACTAAAAAGGTCCTTCTTACCTTCTGGCTTGGGTACAAGATGGGGGCTCCACATATAGCCAGTCGGGAGATGAGAAATTGACCCATGATAGGTGCTGAAGTATGCAATAGGGGCAAGCTTCAGCTTTTTTTTTCGAAACTCATTAATATGCCCTCTTATGCCCCACCATATAAGTAAATCCACAAGAATATATGACAGCTGAATCAAGCAAGAAATGTTTAGAGAATCTGGTGGAGCTATAGAAAATTAAGAGGAGCATCTCAGAATTTCGAAACATACCCAATATCCTGCACTTTGAGGTACACGTGCTAATGGATGAGGAAATGCATATGTGGGCCTGTCATTTAGCACATTCTTAAGTATTTCTTTTAACTACTTCTAAAAAAGAAAATGTTTCATTATCCAACAAAACATGTATTATTGAGAGATCAATAATATGCTTGTTATAAAATCGTTTCACATCAAGGAACTCAATATTGAGCAGGATAAATAATAAGTAATCGTAGTTCAGACATCTGGAGAAAAGGAAGAGCAAGTTCAGCTTACGTCCACAGCATTGTGAAAAAAATGTGCAAAGGAACACCAAGAGCTTCAGCTACATGTGCATGTCCTGATAACAAAAAAAAAAAAAATCTTGAACTTGAATCTTCTAAAAACCGAATGAAACATGTATTCTGAAATTTTTGTTCCAGTACAACATCATTAATTAAAACATCATCATTGCAATAAGCCAATAACTAACCGTAAGCAGGAGGATTTGCAATAATTGCCTGAGCCCTGAAAGATTCACCAGTTATTGGATCTGTTTCTGTGCAAGCTGGAAGTAGAGTTTCAATAATGGCCTTTATTTGCTGGCGCTGTATAGAAATTTCTCCGGGTCCTGATGGAATAAGACCTTTGTTCCTGGCCATATCTACATTTAAATGAAATAAATTTAATTCGGTCAAGAAATGCTCAGATTCAACTATTATCATTAATCTCTAGAACCAAATTTGATTTTGCTACTGATTTACTGGGACTGTCAAGGTTATATAAGAGGATACAAAAAACCCATAATCTGAATTTAATGATCTGCTCTGGCATAACACTATGATTAGGCACAGATACAGTTAAAATACAAACTAACTAAGAACTAAATTGGTAACATAATGCATAATTAAAGAAAAAGAGAAAATAGTTCAAATAAAGTGAGAAACAAAATCTTGTAAGCACCAAGTGTACCATAAAACTTGAGTGCTTTTAAAATGGTATTTGTTGTTTAACTAAAAGGTACTCCCTCCGTCCTTATTTTGATTATCCATGTACCGTAGATCCGGAGTTTAAGAAAAATGGAAAATAATAGTTAAATGGTGTAAAGTGGGTTTGGTGGAGGGGTATAAATGTCAATTCAACTTTAAAAAAAGTGTTGTTTATTATTATTAAATGATGTAAAGTGGATTTAGTGTGTGTGTAGTAGAGTGTCATGTGATGTAAATAAGTGTTGTTTGTAAGGGGTATTGTTTTGTAAAGAAAGTTGTTTTATTTCCTTTTTAGGAAATGACCAATCTAAATTAGGATACCTATTTACGGAAAGTGACCAATCTAAATTAGGACGGAGTGAGTATTAGTTGGTCAGTGTTAGTTGTTTTCACTGGATAGTATTAGTTGTTTTCACTGAAAAGAATCAGTTATGTACCGACACGCCATGCAACTGGTGTACAAGAGACAGACTCATAATCTTTTAGTTAAATGTTATGGTAAAATGGGAACACATGTTTCAACCGATATTGATCATGAGATATGATACATATAGGCTATAGCTGACCCCACGTTAAAACTTAGTTTATTGTTACTGTTATTATTATGGGATGTTAAATATTGTGGAATTTTAAAAAATGCATATGCATGTCGAGGACCTCTTACATCCAGCCAAAACACGAGGGTCACCACCAAGTGGGTAAAATCTACCCCAGCTGACTTCACAAATCCACGAAAATTGGAATGAGTTGCCAACCTTACACAATGACCATACGCCTGTTGTCACGTATAAAATGCAGTTGGTTAGAAATATATCAGGAAGTGCTTAATGAGCAAAATTTGATACAAAACATGATGAACCCAATACAGAATGTAATGATAACAACCAGTGCACAAGTATAAGTAACATCTATGTTGTCAATTTTTTGATAAAATTCAGCAAAAATATAAATTTGCTTAAGTCAAAAGTTATGAGGTTCGTAAACAGTGTTTGCTGTTAAAACTAACATGAAGGGGTTTCAAATGGATCTTTTTTGCAGGTGTGGGGGGTGAGGGAGGTTTCACTCAATTAATTAATATATTACTGAGTATTTCTATTTTAGGAAATGTTACATTAAAATTGGGACAAATAAAATGGAAAGAGTTACATTAAGATTGGGACGGAGGGAGTACTTCTTAGAACATGATTAGCATTTGCCTAGCAGCAATTTAGTTAATAAACTATCAATTGAAAGAAGTTATACTTCAACTTTAGAAAACATATTTTTGACAACCCTTAGTTAATATTATGGTAGTCGTGATAAAAATAATGAATGGAGATACTCCGAGTCTGATAGCAACAAAAGTAACAGAGAAAATAGTTCAAAAAAAAGTGAGGAAAGTTGTAGAGAGGAATTGTTTGGTGGTCATCAATTGATATACCTTTCCAAGTTACTTTAATCAATTTTCCTATTGAATATAATTCTACCATACACGTGGAGTTCCGGATGAAATTCCCATAACAAAATTGTTAATGACATACAATTTACTGTTCCATAAGTTAAATGGGACTCTCATGGTCAAATCATGGGACTCTGATATAATATGACAAATACTCCTATGCACCAATTGCACTGTGTACTTCATGTGCATTTTTAAAAGGTAGTAGTTGTTTTATAAAAGGTATTAGATAGTCATTATTGGCTGTTTTTTTTTTTTGGTCGGAAGTCATTATTGGCTGTTTTTTTTTTTTTGGTCGGAAGTCATTATTGGCTGTTTTAACTGAACATTATTAGTTGTTCTCATTGAATAGTATTAGTTGTGAACCAGTTGAACGGTGCAACTAGTGCACCCAAGTATTACTTATTTAATATATGTATTACTTATTTAATATATATATATATATATATATATAAATAGAAGCTAAATCACACCTTTTCATGAAAAAATCATGGGTTACCTGAAGTCTCTTTGCCATAGCAAGAAAAGGCTGAACATCTCCTCTTGTTCCAACTACAAGCAGGGCAATCTTTAGTTTAGGAATCGTTTTGTTGTTATCAGTCACGTATAATCAATAGTAGAGGAAACTCTCTCGAGCGGATGGAGGTCTAATAACTCAGAAGCTACAGGAGAATCCTTATTCAGGTCAACCTCCACCGTTCCATCTTTCTGAATCCTCACTAATTCCACAATTAACCTTTTCTGGGTAAAATTAAAACATAAAACATTAGAACAAATATGAATGCTACACCTAACTATAATCTTGTAAACAGGGAAAGGAAAAGGAACACTCAATTGGTTTTCTGCCTAATAGAACTCTTTAATGCGACTAGAGTTGTAGTTAAACAAACAAACAAACAGAGCCTTTGATCCCAAATAATTGGGGTAGGCTACATGAACCAGTAATAGAATCATGTTGTGTTGCATGCACGAATAAGGAATGCTCCAACAAAATTTAATAATTGGCTCGCCCACAAAAAAAGAAAAGAAAAGCATGACATCCATGAATAAGCATGTTTAATATGAAGATGCATGCCCACTTTAAGGGGAGCAATGGCATTTACTTTGACCATTTTGATATAATAATATCACATTATCTTGTTTTAGATGGTTACATAAACATAACTATTAGTGAAAATGTTTTTACAGATAAGACTACAAAAACTTTGTAGCATAAAAAAATAAATAAGTTGGCATGCCTATTAGACTGCAACAACCACTGTAATGAATGGATGAAGGAAGTGAAACCAAAACTCACAAAATTTGTACCATTTGATGATAAAAAATTATAGGACAAATATAACATGAACAATTAATCGCAAAAGTGGCCTTTTAGTAATGTGTCGTTCTTCAGGAATCAAGTCCTCATCAAAGTCAAAGAGGCATCACATTAAAAAAAAAAAAAGCAGACATAATATTAAATATTTAAAGCCGTGTTTGGAGAGCAACATCATTTTGATCGTCTTACATTAGTGATTTTTTGTCACAAATTTTAAAGCTGATAAACTGATCATCCCCCTTCCACAAAATGTAAAGAGATTTCATATTTGGACTTTTTCGTAAAAGTATGTGGTCAAGTTCGTAGTACGAGATTAATTTGGTCGGAATGAAACTAAAGAGGTCAGTAAACCTAAGGCTCCATTTGGATGGATGGATTTGAAATCCATAGATTTCACACACAAATCATTACTCTCCAATGGATTTACAAATACTTAGATTTGAGAGTCTAGTTTAAAATGAAGGGATTTCAAATCCTCATCAAAACCTAGTCATTTGAAATCCCCTCATCTCTACCCCTTCCCTCCCTCTCCCCCCTTCACTCTCTTCCCTAAACTCTCAAATCTAAGTATTTGTAAATTCATTGGAGAGTGATGATTTGTGTGTGAAATCCATGGATTTCAAATCCATCCATCCAAATGGAGCCTAAGGTTCTTGGTAGGGAGGTTTTGGGAGGGGGGATGATTCCATATGTTGCCAGTTTGTCTTCTTCTTAGACTCTTAACATTTGCTCTATTTAATTGTAATTATAAATTGTTACTTTTGTAATAATGAAAGGGACATAAAAACAACACCTATTTTTCAGTACAGGACACTACAACAAGGTCTTATTTCAGTTTGCAGAGCTGTCTGGAGGGCACAGCGAATATCATGATATTAAGTATAGAAGTAAGCAAGCAATTGTATCTCTCTTGAGTCATTATCAAGCTACAAAATAAAGGATAAACCAAAAAGGTATACCCAGGATAGGCAGCAGAGTCATCAAAACTATAGAGCTGCTTTAACAAACAAATCAGATACACAAATGGCATAACAAACCTCGTCTATTTTACCTTATCACGTTAGGAGAGTCTATCCAACTTCAGAGCAGGAATTGGACTACACCACCTGTCGGTCATAGACCGTGAAAATGCAATCTCTTGGCTTTCGAAGAACAGGTTTCTCTGCACAGGAGCTGTAATGCTATGGTCCAATCCTTAACGAAAACATAAAGTGGAAAACACCATTAATGATGGAGATAAGTGGCCAAAAAAGGAATGAACAATCAGAAACTTCAGCATATATGATTAGTTTCAAACTTCAATTAATCTTCAGAATTCCCAAGCCTGGTATAAATGCTTGAGGCAATGTTTGTCTTGGGTTTTAAAAACCGGTTTTAGGATTCACAAATCTAAATCCAGTTCTATTTTGGAATTTGAAATCAGTTTTCTTTTTAAAAGCCACAACTACAACACTTATAAACCTATATAATCAACTCTCTCCTTACAATTTAATATATTCAAATCATAACTCACATAATTCAAATTATTACAATCACACCCAATAACAATATGATAATAAAGTTAAATCTCATCCAGTCATCCTACTTAAAATCCCAAAACAACACACACCTTACTGTTTATCAGGTTTTCAAATGCCTCTAGATTTCAAAAACCGGTTTTCAAAAATCACTATAAACCCAAAACAGCATATCATACTTTACATGCCATCAAGAACAAATTAAATACAGAAATGAGGCAAAAAAAATTAGCAATCAATTATCAAGTATATCAACTCACTTTTCCCAAGAAACTGCAAGAAAAGCTTAAAAAAGCACTAAATCACTGCACAAATCAAGAAATCCCAACTAATATCTGTTAAAAAAGAGCCTTTTTCAACTTGGTAAAAGCTCATTTAAATCAAAGGGGTGCGTGGAAAACCTTTTCTTGGGGTTTTGGACAAGAGACTTCGGTGGCTCTCTTGGTTAAAATAATTGAATTCACAGGGGTTTTCATTTAAATATGTATATATATCATTTTCTAATTTATTAGTACAGATTTACGTAAATGGTAGGTATAAATAATACCCCCTCCTCTCCACCCCAATTTTTATGGTAAAGTAATTATTTTTTTTGTCTCAATCTTTATGGTAAAGTTACTTATATATTTTATTATTTTATTACATAAAATAATAATAAATAATATTTTTTACCCTCAATTACCCATCACTTTATCATATAAAATATTAATAAACAACTCTTTTTACCCCACTACTTTATCATTATTCCACTATTACACTAAATGTTTATGAACAGTCACAATCCCACAAAGATTGGGACGGAGGGAGTAGTAATAATTTAAGGCAAAAAACTATAAATCGCTATCATTACTGTTTACAAATTATAAAACTGTGGAAATTAGATTGACCTTTAAGAAAACAATTCCTTCCAAGTTAAGCTGGTCGACTGGAAACAGCGAAAAAGTGATGGATTTCACCTGATTCAATCGATTATACAAAATGTAAATTGATTAAACAGCAAATAATGCAGCTGGCAGAAGCACGGTTCTGAGTGCTTGGTTGCAAAGAATATACTAAAGAAGAGAGAGAGAACTGTGTTTGGTCAATCATAAAGTAAGATATTTTGTTTAATTAAATTTTTTGTTGTATATTTATATGATTTGAATTCCCAGAAATTAAAAAGAAACAATCTGACTTCGCTTTCTTGTCCTTTTATTTTTTTGGCTGTGAGGTATGAATTATTGTTATGCGACTGTTGGCGTTTGCTTTCCAACTTCTGCAATTGTTGTGTGAATTTTTAATTAGGATTAAATTTTTTATAGTCCAGTAATTTTATACGATTTTAATTTTGGTCCCGAAAGTTTTGATTTTTTGAATTTAATCATGTAACTTTGCACAAATTTTGATTTTCGTCCTTTTATTTGTTGGAGCAGGTCATGTATCCGTCATTACTTACGTGAAATTTTAATTTTCGGTTTTCATTTTTTTTTATGTATTATGTGGCTTTAAATAAATTTAATTTAATTTAAAAAACTAATAAAAATAAATAATATTTTTTAATAACCCAGCAACTCATTATTCAAAAAAAATTAATAAAAAATATCAAAATTAAAAAACGTAGCAACCATCACTATTCATCATCTTCTTCCTTATTTCATTCAAAACCAGCGACCATCCTTTAAAAAAAAACAGTGACCATCATCTTCTTTAAAGACCAAATTGACATCGTCCTGGCAATCTCATCAACGACGCCTACGCTCGGCCGCCTTAAGGCCACCCCCTCGCCCACCGTAATAACAGCGATGAGGACAAGGCGCCGTCGTCGGAAAACAAACCAGACACAAGCAGAGTTCACGACTCCAAAGGTTTTTTAGCGCCAAAAGAGTGAAGAATCACGACCGGGAACATGACTCAAGAATTGCGAAAGACTGATATTCACCACGTCTGAAAACCCAAAGTGGTGGAACCCTCTGCGAATCGCGAGTTAAAGAATGACAAACCCAAAAATAAGCAGCGCAAGAGCAGATCGCAAAATTTCTAAAACCTATGAATTGAAGCCCTTTAATTTCGCAACACAGAAATTAGGAACCCACACAGGGCAAACTCACGTAATCGAATTGGGATGGCGGCATTTTGAGATTGGGTTTAGAACGGGAAGTCCAACGATTATCATTTTGGTATTGAGAGGAATACCGGGGGGTTTTCGACAGGGAAGAAGCCCCTTTCCCCTCTTATTAAATGAGAAAAAAGAAAATGAATGTTTAGTTTAATGATATAAAATTTAAAAAATAAAAATAAATATCACATAATAAAAAAATAAAAATATAAATTGAAAAACGAAAATTTAAACTCCACGTAAGCAATGACCTGCTCCAGCCGGTAAAATGATGAAAATCAAAATTTGTGCAAAGGTACAGGACCAAATTCAAAAAGTCAAAACTTTCGGGACCAAAATCAAAATCGTGTAAAGTTACTGGATTACAAAAAATTTAATCCCTTTTTAATTTAAATTAGAAAAAGATTGTTGGTTACACCCATCTTTTTACCTTTTTTTTATTATATTTGCAAGATAATTATACTGAGTAAGAATTAAAGTACAAGTGGTACTTCTGTCTTACAAATAGAAAAAAAAATTATGATTTCGAAAAAAGAAAAATACAATGACACTAGTTACATTTACAACTTGTTTCCAGATGTGGGATTGTTACGCCAATTCAAATAGGGTAGACTTTTTGCGTTAGAATTTTTCGCCACAAAAATACATGTGTTAAAAGGTGGGGTGGGTTTCGATCCAATACGAAAATGAATCATGAGTTTGGTCATACTCATCTCAAGTTCATGTTATTATCATTCGTAATCTAAAACCAACCAAAAGATAATACGATAAGGGGCCGTTTGGTAGCCCATTTATTTAATCTGACCGACTGGGCCGATTGCTACCCAGGCCAAGATAGCTCCATCTACCGATTAATAAGCGGGTGTTTGGTAGCCCATGAGCAGGCCCACGATTCTGAATAAAACATGATGAGGGTTATGTGCAAAATGACCATATTACCCTTACTAAACTTCATTTTTTACGCGTTCACTCATCGTGATATTTACATACAGTGCCATTTCTCTCCAATACCAATTGTGAATCACGATGAGTTCTCTTATCCAGTAGAAATGAATTTCGCGATCCTTCTTCGTCGGAACTGATCGAAAACGGCGACGAGATCTGATAGCATCGACAATCACAACACGCCTTTATTTCTTTCGTCTAGGTATTCTTCTGTTTATTCGTTGTATTTGTGCAACTTTTCTATTCAATCTTTTGCTACGGAATAGTTAGGTTACTTGAATCGACTAATAATGATTACCCATGGTCCATATATGTTATATCACTTGATGTGTGCCTACATTGTGCATCATATTTGGTGACAACTTTGAGGTTATAATTAGGGTTTGGATGTAGAAAAGTAAGAACTTGTGCATTTGGTGTAATTATTTTCAAGTTTTAAATTGTGGGTACATACAAACACCCAATTTTTCTAGGTGTGGGGCTGTAGTTAGGGTTTGAGTTATGATTATAGAAATCCTTCGTAGGTAGATGTTATGATACGGTTTGTGACATCTTTGTAGGTAGGATTTTGGATGTTAGGATTTATGATACTGTCAATTACACCTAGATTTTATATAATGCTTGTGCTTCTGTAATGTATATTTCATATAAACAAGCTAGATGATAAATATTTACACTGATGAACTACTAGTGTCATTGAATTGCTGCAAATCTTCAACTTTCGCAATTTAAATTAACTTATCAATATTGATTTGTTGGAGTTTTGTAGGATGTCTGTACAAGTAAAGAATATACCCCCTCCTTGTTCTTGTGGCAAGGGCATAATGTTAAGGCTTTGTGCTGGCGAGAGGTCTGCACATTGTGGACGTTACTTTTATAAATGTGATGGAAAGCATTCGAAAAGTTTTATTTGGTGTGATGAATTCCCTCTTCAAAGCAACAAGAACACTACCAGTCATTCAACAACTGTAGATTCAAGCGGAGATTGTTCGAAGTTCTGTGCAGAGGATTCTAAGCATTCATAACGATTTGGTCATCATGCAAACATTGGTGACAGAGGGCTGGGAAGTGGCAATCCAAATTCGTTATGGTTTTGGGTTGTTGTGAACATGATTTTAATCTTCACAGCCGTTTCACTAGTTATGATTGGGTTCGTTGCGGGGAAGCATTACTAATTCAAAATATTTGTTCATCAGGATATCTTGTTCCTCATGATGATTTTAGTGATATGTATAATGTAATGTAAATTTCTGGATGATCTTTGTTTGGATGTATATCTAATCAGAAGGTTTTAGCCTAACCTTGTAGAAAGGTGGAGTTTTTGTTATTTTTGCATGAAACGGTTAACAAACCATGTTTTTTTTTTATCATATTTGGTCCTAATGATGCATGTTGTGTTTATTACTTATCCCAATTCCTCATCTGTATTTTAGTGTGTGTGTGTATGTATCTATATGGGTATATAATTTGGTATATAATTGATGTAAGTGGCTATTCTTGTAATTTGTGCAAGATGTATATTTTCTATTGTAAGTGGAGGTTTTTTGTATGTATCTAATCTTAATTTTCTATATAATAATGAATGAAAAGTTGTGCAAGATGTATATTTTTATAACTACGTGTCTTGTAATATATTGTTGTCCAGTAATGATAACTTATATAGTTGAAAGCAGATAATTTGTGGAGGTATTTTTCTTATAATGATAAAATGCAATTGCAAATTTGCAAGCAAGTTGTGTGGGAGGGATCATTATGTACTTATTATCAAATGGTAAAATGCATACTACAAACTCTAGCCAATAAACCAAATTACACAACAGAAAATAGAACCAAAATGTCATGTTCAACAACATGCATACATACACAATGTTCAACATTGACCAAAACGCCATAACACGATTCTACCATCAGTATTAGTACAAAAACCAGCACAATAATACAACATGTGCTTCCATAGTACCCAAAATACAAACCCAGCTAAAAGTATCAAGTTTTAATTACATTCACCATGATCCATACCCAAAATAGATTGCAGTCATCATGATCCATTCACAACTATCTAATCAGCTTGATAGTAACTCTTGTACACAACATCATCCTCATCAGACATTTCAATACCATCTGGGATTTCAGGGTCAATTGTTGCAACATCTCCAAATGCATATTTACTGAGCTCCATCATATCGTACACTAGGAAACAAATTTTGTAATCAACATATCCATGTTGAGTCCTGAAAAACCACATATATAGTGGTTCCTAATGAAACAAAGGTGGAGTTAATGTAAAATGCAAAACAAATCAATCACGACATTAATAAGGATGAACTATTTACCTTTCCCACATTAACCCAGTAGACATCGGTCACTCTTGAAGCTTGCTCATGGAAGTTATATTCCACGCCTTTTGTTTTGAACACGAATCGCTCAAACAATTGATAGACGTATCCTACTGATCGTATCTTCTCGCGGATCCCATCAACGGTTACGTGCTGGTCTGCTAGGTCATTATATTTGCATGCCAATATCCTAACCATCAGAGCTCGAAATCTTCAACACTATCAACTCTAATCACATGCATTAACCCTACCAGCTGCTCAATGAAATACCATTCCTTGTCAGGTTCCCATCCACCGGTGAAGAAATACCTATCGTAATCATCATTACTCCAAACGGTATCCTTGTAGCACATGTTCCTCTCAAACTTCTTCACATGCGGGAATCAAACCCGATGCTGCACAAAAAATAAATAAATTTATACCATCTCAACCAACTATATGCACATGTATGTCTAACTAATATGTTATAATATAAACTGTTCCAACTTGCAAAAAAATTAATAATGCTCACTTTGAGATAATGGTACATATCTGGACCCGATATATAAAAGCCAACAGGTATATCACGGTGTACGTCTTCATCAATATAAGATGCAAACTGGTCCAACTTTGAATAGTCAAGGATGCGACAACACTTGTCATAGAGACGGAAACCATGAATGCGAAAATACGCATCAAGCTCGGTCTCCTGCAAACACGCGTTTGTTATTATTTAATAATACAAACAAATATTTCATACATATTATCAAAAGTTACATACCTCAGTAAGACTTTTCCAATATTTTGGTCCAATCTTAACCATGTTTGCGTGAGAGTTGTATGATACACCTACCTTCAGAAAAATAAAGACCTTGAAGTGTCTATACAAATCTGTCAAGTGTCTCAATTTCCTCCTGATTACAACAACATTTGCCTTTTTGTTTAGTGTGTCGATGGAATAAGTGGCTACATCATCCATAAGCTTCTCAAATGTACGGGCATTGTTGACACATGTCTTTTTCATCAAGAAGATCATTTTATTCTCTTTCTGTCCATCCCAATGTCATTTTTGCAACAATATCATGAGGCAGATAATATGCCATTGGGTGAGGGGGAAAAACAATTTCTGTGAATACACGAGAAAATTAGACAATAGGCAGATTTTCAATGATCCTTCAAACTGGAAAAAAAAAACCCCAGTGAAAATACACACACCAGTGGAAATACCCAGACCAAAATACATACCAACAGACACAAAAATGCATACCAACAGACACAAAAGGACAAAAATTGCATACCAAAAGGAGTAAAAATGCATACCAAAAATGCCCAGACCAAAATGCATACCAAAAATGTCCAGACCAAAATGCATAAAAACAGACACAAAAAAACCCGTAAAAAGAAAGAAATCTTAAGAATGTACAACCATCAAAACATACCGGTATCAATGCATGCGTTATTTGTCAGGTCCATAGAATCTATACATATGAAACCCTATTTTTCTAACAAAAAGATCTATACAGATGAAACCCTAAATCACATTAAACCCCAAACCCATACCGCACACCAACAATAGAAAAATTGTCGAAACCCGTCTCACAAACAAGAATATACAGATACAGACGGTATAGAAAAACACGAAACAAACGATTTCATTTTCGCCAATCGCGAAACATCTTCATATTCGCGAAACAAGAACAAGAAAAAAATAGATTTCTGGATGATTTCGTTGACGATGAGACAAAGGATTTCGTGGAATAAACAAACGACAAAGATGAAGAGACGAAGAATACCTAGAGAAATTTTTCGAAAACCTTGTTCTACCCAATGAATATATCGGTGGCCCATATGAAAGTGAAAGATGAATTAAAGAGGTGGTTTATGTTTATATATGCGGGGGGAATTTTTGGCAACAAGCAATTTGACAGCATTACTGTGCAGGAAAGATTAAGTAATCGCACCTATTTTGGTAAGATAATTCGGCCGAAGGAGAACAATGAATAGGCGCGGGCTTGGGCCGAAACATGGGCTTTCAAGATTAATTAACTGGGATATCAAACATGCAATCAACCCACGATTAGGCCGAGATAACGTCAATATCTAAGCTACCAAACGAGCTCTAAATGAATTAATAGATGTAATATAATTTTATGCTCACCCTCTCGTCGGACTTATTCACGTAAAACATGTTAATATCAAAGATTATCCATTTGTAAAAAATAAAAGGGGAAGTGACTCTAAGGTACAAAGTCACTCCCCAAGTGACTCTAAGGTACAATGCAAATTTATTGTGACTTTAAGATACAAAATTATGGTTAAAAAGTTTAAGTTACCCTTTTGATCGTTTTCTGCATATCTGACCCGTTTTCTGCACTTCTGACGCATTTTGACTTTTTATAATTTAAATTTTTAAAAGTCCAAATATTTTAAATTATTAAATTAATTAAATTATTTATTAATATAATTTCATTATTTATTTCAAAGTGCATTTTATTAACTCATTTTGCAATTCAGAAAATATGTAACTTTAAAAAAATAAATTCTTTTAATTTTTACACCTCTAGTCTAATTTTGAAGTGCATTTTTTTAAAGAAAATTGTATTTTAAGCCAACTTTTGAGTGCATTTTTTAAAACAAATTGTATTGTGGAGTGCATTTTTTTTAAAAAAAAATTGTATTTTGATCAATTTTGGAGTGCATTTTTTTAAAAAAAGTTATATTTTAGACCAATTTTAAGTGCATTTTAAAAAATAAATTGTATTTTGGACCAATTTTGGAGTGCATTTTAAAAAAAAAATTGTATCTTGGCATTGGAGTGCATTTTTCAAACTTATGCACTTCTGGGCCGATTTTGGAGTGAATATTTTTTTAAAATTATATTTTCCCTCTAAAAAATTGTACATCCCCAAATTTTACAGGAATTGTTCTTTCCCTATAAAAAACTAAAAATTTGCAAAAATACATCTTAAAAATCACCAAAAATTACATTCCAAAATCTGCAAAATTAACAAACTTACATCCCCAAAAATTACACAAAATACTAAAAATACATATCACACAGAATAACAATGTTCTTATCCGAAATTCCAGAAAATCGAATCAGAATCAGAGCAATAAATGGATTCTTCTTCATCATTGATTGTCTGCCAAAAAATTACATAAATAAATTACAGCAATTCCAAAAATCAGAGCAAAACCAAAATCACAGCAAAACCAAAACCAAAATCACAGCAAAATCATGCTCATATGCAACAAGTTCTTATCCAACACACAGACATATCATTATCTCACATTTGTCACATGTTTTCTCACATATATGTTTTACAAACTTGATGAATTTAATCATTTAAACACACAATTCACTAATCGAACTTAGCCACTATGAGAATCAAGAATTAAGCATCTAGATACAAAATGTGTTCTTCCAATCCCAGGCAGCAAAACCAAGAAACGGTGAAAACAAAATCTACCTCGTCTATGCAAAACCAGATTTTCATCTATGCAAAAACAGAGCAAAACCGATCTACAAACCCGAAAAGCAAGAATTCGTCTCCACCACAGCGTCTCCAACACTGCGTCTCCACCACACACAAGCATCTCCACCGGCGAATTCGCCACCACAAACACCACAAACGCCACCATAAAAACAAAAAATCAAGTCAAATTCACATACTTCACTGAATCGAAAACACAGATTCTCATAAATTAAAAAATGAAAACGCGGAATCGAAAACTTGCCTTGTGGGCGGCGTGGGCGAGGGTTTACAACCAGAACCCAGAAACCAGATTGGCCCTCACAACTGTTGGGGAATAAGTTGCACAGATATATTCGGGGTGAATATTTAAATACAAATTTAATTCTTAAATTATTACTAGCATGAATTAATCCTATATTAATTCAAATAATAATCCAACAACATATCATGCATCTAATAATTCACGTAAAACCTACGCATGCGGAATACTACGAGTTTACGTGAACGTACCTCTTGGGATGGCAACGGTATGGCTGATTAGACTAACCGAAAGGACTTCCCAAGTATTCCCTTAGCCCTCGTTCGACTATCCAGTGGAAGGATTCTTGTGAACGATTTAACAAAAGGAAAACAAATTATGTTGCACCACCTTTGTGGATTTATTAATTTTTCCAGCACATGGAATTGTACTTGGGAATGAAATAATCATCCTCTATTTATAGATACTAAGGTGGACGAAAATTTGTGATTAAAATAATGTGGAAAAATCTTTTCTTGATCTCCAAGAAATCTTGAATATATCTCTTATATTCTTTTTCCCATAATTATAATATTCCACAAAAATCCCACCTTATCTACATTATGGAATTTTCGAAAATATTGGGGTCAAGAATCCAAGATTTGGAACTTCTTGAATTTATGAGATATTTTTGTATTTCAAGAAATACATATCTTCCATAATATCTTTTCAAGAAAATCAAGAAAATCTTTCTTGCCCACTATATTTTCAAGATTTTCGAAATTATCATTATAGATAACCAAGTGGGAGATTTCTTGAATTTAATGAGATAATCTTGTATTCCAAGAATACATATCTTCATTCCATAACAAAATTCAAAGAAAATCTTTCTCCCATTATATCTATAAATTTCGAAATTTTAGTTGGAAAATTAAGCAACAATATTTATTTTATTTTAATCACCTTTTCAGTTATTGGACTATATGTTGGGCTACTACTCTTTCGGGGGCCTTTAGGAGAATTAAGATTGGACCTTCTAATGGACCTTGAATATCTAATATTGAGCCACAATATAATTCAAGCCCATAAATATTAATTAATCCCACTACATAATTAATATTGCACTATCCATCTTAACCCATATTACAGTCAATATGGCTCCCGGTCATTATTTCCCGTGTTTAAGATTATCTAGCCCATTAATTAATTCAAGCCACACCAAATAACTTTCCATTAATTAATATCTTATATCCTTGGTCAAGGAACGGTTCAACATTATTATCCATACCGAAAACTAATTCCACTTGCAAGATTTGGTATGATAAAGCTTATGAACCTCCCAAGGGGGCAAATCGAACAAGCGTACTTGCACACGATTCTTCGTATTAAATCTTAGCAATCACATGTGACTAATAATATTGCACAAGATAAAAAGTATTGAATCTCACCGATTATTTACCCATGATAAGTCAAAGCAATAGTTACCAATCCCACGTGATCCTATTTAAGGGACGAAGGTTAAGAAATAACAAACCACTGAGGTCTAATTCTTCCTTGTTCGATTAAAGAATTTATCCTCCTCAGAGGTCCTATTCAATTACATCACCATGCATTAGTGTAATCTATTGGTCAAGACAAGCCAATCGAGCCTTACACTTCAACCTTTTCACGATGGGTTGTTCATATCCATCTAGGTCGTGAATGGCGTACTTTTTTAGTTACAAGGGACTGTTAATTTAATCTTATGTGATCTGGTATCACTAAATTAACTACAATGTAACACGTACGACTTATTGAACAGTTATGCAGTAAATATATGTAACATTCGATAATATTTAAAGCATCAGTGATAAACAATTTATTTCAGTAAATAAGTCTGAAAATTCAGTTTCGATTATACAAAGTAAAAAACATACTTTCTAGTATAATCCCAACAATCTCCCACTTATACTCAAAGTCTGCTTTTAAGTATACTACAACATGTCTCGTGTAGTCCGTGACATCTAATGTCACCTACACGAACCTAATAATTTCTCCCACTTATACTCAAAGCAGATTGGCAACGGTCTTGACACCCATTCCTTCCACATATCTCTCGAATGTATTCAGAGGCAGACTCTTTGTGAATGGATCTGCTAGGTTGTCCTCAGACGCTATCTTTGCCACATCTATATCTCCTCTCTTAATTATGTTTGCTGGCTTTGTGGGCTCTTGGTTCCCTTGAATTTGCAACTGCTCCGGCATTATCACAATAAACAGTGAATCTGCTGGGCAAATTCGGAACCACATCTAAGTCCACAAGGAAGTTCTTGAGCTAAACCGCTTTTTTCATTTGCCTCGCTAGCATTACATACATATTCGCTTCCATGGTAGAATTTGCGGACGCATTTACGCTTGACGCTTCTCCATGTCACGCTCCTCCCCATGCAAAACACACTACCGGAGGTAGATTTTCTGAGTCTATGTCTCATTGGAAATCCGAAATCTCATTATAACCGATGGGGATTGACTAACCGAACGATAAACCAACATTCTATCCCGAGTTCTTTTCAGATACTTCAGAATGTTTTTAACTGTCGTCCAATGCTCTTTCCCGGGGTTACTTTGATATCTTGCCACCATGCCTACGGCAAAGCAGATATCCGGTCTCGTACACAACATTGCATACATAAGGCTTCCGACAGCCGAAGCATAAGGAATACCTTTCATGTAATCTATCTCATTTTGAGTCTTAGGGGACATTTTCTTGGATAGATGGACTCCATGCCTGAAAGGTACGAAGCCTTTCTTGGAATCTTGCATGCTGAAGCGTTTCAAGACAGTGTCTATGTATGAAGCTTGCGATAACCCGATCATCCTTTTCTTGCGATCTCGAGTGATCTTGATCCCAAGGATGTGTCCGGCTTCCCCTAAGTCTTTCATATCAAACTGTTTTGAAAGCCATGCCCTTACGTCTGATAACACCTTCACATAGTTCCCGATGATCAGAATGTCATCTACGTATAGTACTAAGAATACCAATGCAGTTCCGACACGCTTTTTATACATACAACTTTCAAACTTGTTTTGATCGAACCCATAAGACTTTATAACATGATCAAAACATTGGTTCCAAGCTCTGGATGCCTGTTTGAGTCCGTAAATGGACCTCTTGAGCTTACAAACTAGGTGTTCTTGGTCTGTTTCAATGAAGCCTTGGGGTTGTTGCATATAGATCTCTTCATCAAGACTCCAGAAAGGAAAAGTTTGTCTTGACATCCATTTGCCAGATTTCAAAGTCGAAATGCTTGTGTGAATCGATAAGAGAGAATACGGATGAACTTAAGCATGGCTACTGGCGAAAAAGTTTCCTCATAATCGATCCCTTCTTTCTGAGTATAACCTTTCACCACTAGTCTTGCTTTGAAGGTTTCAACCTTCCCATCTGGTCCTCTTTTCCTCTTATACCCACTTGCATCCAATGGGTTTGACCCCATTAAGTGGTTCGACTAGCTCCCACACTCGGTTATGAAACATAGAACCCATCTCGGCTTTCATTGTTGTTTGCCAAGAATCTGCATCCTTATCTTGGAGTGCCTCGTCATATGTCCATGGGTCTGATTCGTCTTGTCCAGGAATCAAGTCCGAGGACTCTCCTATTCCCATGAATCTCTCGGGCTGTCTAACAACCCTCCCACTACGACGAGGCTCCGGTTGCCAGAAAGCATATCGTTTGGTATATCATCTAAGTCATATTGGCACTGAGGTTTGCCCTCTAAGCTCATTTAAGGTAATCTCACTTCTGGGTTTTCTTTGGTTCATATAGTCTTCTTCCAAAAATCTAAAGTGGGTGCTGATGACCACCGTCTGATCTTCGGGACCATAGAACATACACCCTTTTGTTCCCTCGGGGTAACCTACAAACAACCTTAATTCTGATTGAGGATCCAATTTACCGGCTTCCTTGTCCAACACGTAGGCCGGACACCCCCAAATTCTCATGTGTCTTATACTAGGCTTGCGCCCGGTCCACAATTCTTTGGGAGTTTTGGGAACCGATTTGGATGGCACCAAGTTCAGAATATAAGCCGTTGTTTCCAAGGCATGACCCCAGAACGACTTGGGAAGATCCGCATAACTCATCATAGATCTAACCATTTCCAAAAGAGTTCTTTCTTCGCTCTGCAACCCCGTTTTGTTGAGGGGTTCCGGGTGCAGTGAGCTGGGATACAATCCCTTCATCAGATAAGTAGTTCAAAAACTCATCGCTGAGGTATTCGCCTCCACGATCAGATCGTAGAGACTTGATACGTTTTTCCCTATGATTCTCTGCTTGAGCCTTAAATTCTTTCAATTTCTCAAAGGTCTCAGATTTATGCTTCATAAGGAAAATGTAACCGTACCTTGAGTAATCATCAATAAAAGTGACAAAATACTCATAACCTCCTCTTGCTTTGGTTGACATTGGACCACATACATCTGTGTGAACGATCTCTAACACTTCTTTGGCCCTATTCCCCTTGGCTCCAAATGCCCTCTTGGTCATTTTACCCTCCAAACATGATTCGCAGGTTGGAAACGGTTCAACTTGAAGAAGCTCTAGTGAACCGTCTTTCACCAACCTTTGGATCCTCTTTGGATTTATATGACCTAATCTTAGATGCCAAAGAAGTGTCTCGTTCACGTTTGATGAACGTTTTCTTTTCTCGGAAACAGTTGATGTGTTATAGGATGCATATCGTGAGTGGTGTGCACAGTTAATTGTATAGAGATTATTCGCCAACGTTCCATGACAGATAAATTTATCAAAAAGAGAAATGGTAACAACTTTATTAAAAGTAACCGAATATCCATCATGAAAAAGTTTAGAAACTGAAATCAAATTCTTTCTAATACTTAGAACATAAAGAACATCTCTTAGAATTAAAACTCTGTCTTCAAAATACAGGTGCACTTCTCCCACTGCTTCAGCTGCCACTCTCGTAGCATCGCCCAGTTTGATGAGGATCTCACTTCCACTTAGTTGTCGGGTCCGCTTGAACCCCTGTAATGTGAAACAAACATGATTAGTGGATCCCGTATCCACCACCCATAAATGGGAGGCATACGCCGCTAAACAAGTTTCAACAACTAGTGAGTGAGAATTACCTTTCTTTCCTTTCCTTTTGGGATTGGAACAGGCTGACCTCCAATGTCCTTTCTCCCCGCAATTAAAACATATTCCTTTTGGTCCTTTCTTGACACCCAACCAGCTAACAGTCTTTTTCTCACTTTTCTTAGTGATGAGTTTGCTTTGTTTCTGACCACTTTCCTTTTCTTGAGACTTGCCTTCCACTGGCCTAGATCTCGAGAAAAGACTTTTGGTCACCAATGCTTCGTCTTTCTTTCCTAAATGCTTCTCTACTTTCTCCAAGGCTTCTTGTAGATTATCCATAGTAAGCATGTGACCACTCATCACAAAACCACAGTAAAATCCATCAAAACTCCTTGGCAGAGTAAGCAACAGAAATTCAATTTGGGCCTCATCACAATACTTAGTTCCGAGATAAGCTAGTTTTTAAAAATGGTGTTTAACTCTGAGAACATGCTCCCTTACAGGTGTTCCCTCAGCCATCTTTAGCCTAGCCACGTCATCATTTTTAAACTGATCGATCATGCGGTCTTTTGTTAAAAATATTTCTTCAAGACTTTGCATAATTTCCGCAGCGGACTCAACACCTTCATGAATGTGTCTCAAATCATCAGATAGTGAAGTCAAGATTACACGTTTCATGGGTTCATTGGCCTGCTCCCAAATATTATACTCATGTCTTTCCGCATTAGGTGAATCGTCAGTAGGCTTACGTGGCTTAGGTACATCAAGAATCTAAAAATGTTTTTGTCCAGGTAGGACAAAGCACATATTTCGTTTCCAAATATTATAGTTTTCTCCAGTTAATTGGTGTTCTTTGAGTGTATACAACAGTGGATTAAAAGGTTGCGACATGACGAACTGAAATAAATAATAACATGCATAAGCACAAATATATCACAAGGTTTGATCACATGTATCATATTAAAATCTCAAAAAATATGAACATGCATCAGTCAACATCTCAAAACAGTTTAAATAAGCCACGTGGGGTGGGTCATTATTTAAACACATTTAAGCAAGTTACAAACAAGAACAGTTACAAACCTTTAATATCCAGATTAATAGTTGGCTCCCACTTGACCAATATGAAATTTACAGGGACTTCGGGGAAGTATATGCATATCAATTTTATACCTAAGTAATAACCATGATTAAATACAGGATTATTATTTTGCTTTGAACGAGCCTCGTGGGGAGGGTCATCGTCCCCACTAGTAATAACCCACAATCATCCGTTTGGAATTCATTCATGTGAAAGCTATCTTTTGACCGTCCCGTAGGGGGAATTTCTCCAAAAGAATTCACAAATAAATAAATTATGGAGGTCAAAATTAATTCAATTTATTATCTGGAATAAAATTGTCAATTAATTATTTAAACATACTTAGTAATTTTGAAGGTTAGATTTTTCATTGGGCAATTCTCATGCAAACACATTTAAACAAATTAAATAAAGCATAAGATAGCACAAAATAAATCAAGCAAAACAAAAAAATAAACATATTGGGCACAAATTATCCAATTGTCATGGTTTGATTTTTCTTGGCTTGATATTGAAGAAACACCGTCTTGAATTTCTCCCACTCGATCGTCTCGGAAAAAATACTCCGTCTCGAAATGCCACGCCAAGCAGCTCGCAGCCGGGATGCACGCCAAGATCCGTAAGCCACTTGGCGCGTTTCAACCTCGGCGACCTCGGCAAATGTTCGGCGGTGTCGCCCGCCCACCTCTCGACGGGACTTCGGCGACTCTCGGCGGCGACAAGCGCATTCAGAGATCCTCATGTATGCCCGCCACTCCCCCTCGCCCGCGATGTATTCGGCTCCGCACATGTCCCCTTGTGGCCGTCGCTCCGCCTCCGTCGGCTGGCCGCTCCGCGCCGCGGTCTTTGCGTCGCGCTAGCTTCCTCCCGTCGTCTCTGGCGAATCCTCGCCTTTCGGCCACTCGGCCTCGCCCGGCGCCAGCGGCGTGCTGTAGCGTCCGCGTCGCCGCGTGCCTCCTTAGCGCGTTTAAGCGCCACGCGCCGCCCTCGTCCGGGTTACGGATTTAAATGCCTTTAATTCTTCGTCTCGTCCTCGTTTTCGATCCGGTTATAATTTATTTACAAAAATAAATAAACTGAATCTAGACTAATCTATTACATTGATCAAATCAAACAAATTCTAATCTCTTTCTCGTGGATTTTCTCCCGAGGCAAAGCGAATCCGAGCGAATCGAATTAAAAACCACGGTTTATATCGTAAATAAACACATTAAATTCCATGACAATTGGATACCTGCGAAACAGATCTAGCAATTCTACTATCCAATTTCAAATTTAATGCCAACGAATTAAATTACAATTTAAAAAAATTCAGAGCCCGAAACCGTGGCTCTGATACCAGTTGTTGGGGAATAAGTTGCACCGATCTATTTGGAGTGAATATTTAAATACAAATTTAATTCTTTAATTATTACTAGCATGAATTAATCCTATATTAATTCAAATAATAATCCAACAACATATCATGAATATAATAATTCACGTAAAACCTACGCATGCGGAATACTACGAGTTTACGTGAATGTACCTCTTGGGATGGCAACGGTATGGCTGATTAGACTAACCGAAAGGACTTCCCAAGTATTCCCTTAGCCCTCGTTCGACTATCCGGTGGAAGGATTCTTGTGAACGATTTAACAAAAGGAAAACAAATTATGTTGCACCACCTTTGTGGATTTATTAATTTTTCCAGCACATGAAATTGTACTTGGGTATGAAATAATCATCCCCTATTTATAGATACTAAGGTGGACGAAAATTTGTGATTAAAATAATGTGGAAAAATCTTTTCTTGATCTCCAAGAAATCTTGAATATATCTCTTATATTCTTTTTCCCATAATTATAATATTCCACAAAAATCCCACCTTATCTACATTATGGAATTTTCGAAAATATTGGGGTCAAGAATCCAAGATTTGGATCTTCTTGAATTTATGAGATATTCTTGTATTTCAAGAAATACATATCTTCCATAATATCTTTTCAAGAAAATCAAGAAAATCTTTCTTGCCCACTATATTTTCAAGATTTTCGAAATTATCATTATAGATAACCAAGTGGGAGATTTCTTGAATTTAATGAGATAATCTTGTATTCCAAGAATACATATCTTCATTCCATAACAAAATTCAAAGAAAATCTTTCTCCCATTATATCTATAAATTTCGAAATTTTAGTTGGAAAATTAAGCAACAATATTTATTTTATTTTAATCACCTTTTCAGTTATTGGACTATATGTTGGGCTACTCAGGGGGCCTTTAGGAGAATTAAGATTGGACCTTCTAATGGACCTTGAATATCTAATATTGAGCCACAATATAATTCAAGCCCATAAATATTAATTAATCTCACTACATAATTAATATTGCACTATCCATCTTAACCCATATTACAGTCAATATGGCTCCCGGTCATTATTTCCCGTGTTTAAGATTATCTAGCCCATTAATTAATTCAAGCCACTGAAATAGCTTTCCATTAATTAATATCTTATATCCTTGGTCAAGGAACGGTTCAACATTATTATCCATACCGGAAACTAATTCCACTTGCAAGATTTGGTATGATAAAACTTATGAACCTCCCAAGGGGGCAAATCGAACAAGCGTACTTGCACACGATTCTTCGTATTAAATCTTAGCAATCACATGTGACTAATAATATTGCCCAAGATAAAAAGTATTGAATCTCACTGATTCGCTACCCATGATAAGTCAAAGCAATAGTTACCAATCCCATGTGATCCTATTTAAGGGACGAAGGTTAAGAAATAACGAACCACTGAGGTCTAATTCTTCCTTGTTCAGTTCTGAAGAATTTATCCTTCTGTAGGTCATATTCAGTGCATCAGTCATGCACTAGTGTAATCTCATGGTCAAGACAAGTCAATCTGAGCCTTACACTTCAACCTTTCACGATGGGTTGTTCATATCCATCTAGGTCGTGAATGACGTACTTTTAGTTACAAGGGACTGTTAATTTAATCTTCTGTGATCTGGTATCACTAAATTAACTACAATGTAACACGTCATTTACTTATTGAACAGATTATGCAAAGAAATATATGTAACATTCGATAATATTTAAAACATCAGTGATAAACAATTTATTTCAGTAAATAAGTCTGAAAATTCAGTTTTGATTATATAAAGTAAAAAGCATACTTTCTAGTATAATCCCAACAACAACAACACCACCGTGGCCCTCACACCGGTCGCGACCTCACACCAACCTCACCAACCTCGCGGTCTCGACGCCGCCGCGATTTCTCTACATTAATTCGATTTGGTTCGATTTCTCTAAAATTGAGCCGTGTGGAAGAGAGAGTGAGGGGGTGGGGAGCGAGAGCGACGACAACGTGTGAGAGGGGGGCGGCAAGCGATTTTGAATTTGAATTGAGAGATTTGAATTTTGTAAGATATCTTCTAAACGAGAGATTTGTTGCAGAATAACTCATATCTATGTCAATTTTTAATTACAAATTTTGGGATAATCGTTGATTTTGGTTAAATTGGCAAAAAATTACAGAAATTTTTCTTGGTGTCGTCTCTTTGATTCTGCAGATGAAATCGAGAATTTTGATACCAAAAATAGAGGATGGAGGTCAGGGAAGATTTGGGGTTAGTTGAGGGAGAATTGCAGATTTATTCCTACCTCTTTGTGACGTGGTGGCCACCAACTATGAGAGAAAGTGCATTTTAATAACTATAATTAATAAAATATAACTTGTACGCATAAAATGTAGAAAATGACAAAATTGATACATTTTGTAGTGAATTGTCACTATATTTTTTCTTTGTATCTTAGAGTACTTTCCATTTAAAATATGTAATGGAGAGTCTTTATTTCAAAATAAAATTCTGACTGAATTAAAAGATGCATATCTCTCAACTTGGTTGGAGTTGCACGTCTCACACAAAAATTTGTCATTATGTTAACACTTAAAAAAAATGAAATGCATGTGAATATCTTTGGTTAATATTACACAACATAGATACAATAAAAGACATCACTAAGGGTATGTTTGTTTTGAGATTACAGTGGACGTGGGAAATCCCGAACCTTGAAGCCCTAGAATTTCAAAATCTTGATAAATAGTTAAGATGCATGTTTGTTGTGGGATTTTATAGGGTATGATGATGAAAAAGTTGATTAATGTGATAATATTATATATATTATTTTGAGTGTATTGGATTAATAGGATTTCAAAATCCTTCCTTTAAGTTTCCAAACAAATGGGGATTTGAAATTGTAAAATTCAAAGTTCGGCCGGGATAGTCACGAAACAAACATACCCTAATGCACTAAAATTTTGTCATTATGTTAACACTTACATAAATGAAATGCATGTGTATATATATCTTTGGTTACTATTACTTATAACACAAGACAGATACAATAAAACACAACATTAATCCACAAAAAATGGGTGAAATAGTCTATTTCATGCTTTGAGATGGGGTCATAATGAAAAGATTATTATGCATGACATGGATATTTTGGAGAATAATAAAAGAAGCAATCCGCAAGTTTGTTGTAAATTAAGATTTTTAATATGAACCATGATCTCTGTTTTAAGTATTCATTAATTAAATGAGGTAAGACTTTGAAACATAATCGTGAGAACATTCACCAAACTCGAACGGGGAGACCTAACACTGTTGTAGGAAAATCAATACAGTGATCATTCAATATAATAAGAGGGAAGCCACCTAATTCATTCAGGATAAGCAATGAACATGAAACACTCCCTTTAAAATTTAAACTGCATTAATATTAAGTGTTGATCTGTATGGTAAACATTATGCAATACCTTCTCCAAAATCAAAGATGCGATTAAGTACCATCAACAGTTACACCCCTTATTTCAATTTAATGTTTGACGGGAGTGATAATGAATATGAATAATAAAAAATTAAAAATAATCAATTCACTCTCATGAACTGTTCCCAAGTTTTTGCGGTGGTTTATATAACTTTGTTATGACAAACTCTTTTTTGCTCTACTTTTGATAAAAAAAATTATTTTTTGTCATTTTTTGTCATTTTATGACATATTTGTCTTTACTAAATTAAAAGAGTCGTGCATGGGTCGTACATGGGTATTGCGCGTAAGTCGCGCATGGATCACGTAGGGCATGTTTGTTTTGAGACTATTCCGGACGGACTTTGGACTTTACAATTCCACATACCCATTTAATACAATACTAAAATCAGGATTTAAAAATCCAATTTAAAACCTAACATAAACCCTACATCTGCATCTTTTCCATTAATAATAATATTTTCACTTTTACACAATTTTCAACACAATACTCAATCATTCAATTATTACTATAATAATATTATAATACAAATCTATCAACTTTTTTACAATCCTATATAATCCTACCCTATAAAATCTCAAAACAAACATACAATTTTACTATTAATTAGAGTTTTAAAATCATAGATTTCAAAGTTCAGGATTTCCCCCGCCCACTATAAGCCCAAAACAAACACACCCGTATAGATTGCTCATGAGTCGCGTGACCTAGTGCGAGAGATAGACGTTAATTTAGTAAAAGTAAATATATCATAAAATGATAAAAAGATAATTTTTTTATCAATAGTAAAACAAAATAGAGTTTGAACTATCAATATCAATATCAATATAAGACATTTTTTTCCATTATCCAGATAAAAAAGTGACATGTATATAATAAGCCATGCATCACTTCAAAACAAACAAAGAATTAACCTGCATCAACGAAGCAGAAACATAAACTTTGTAAATATACACAAACTAAATAATACCTATACAAATTATACAATCATGCATTAAAAAACTGAAAATTCATACAACATTCTCCAATCTTCACAACTAATTAAATACTGCAAATTAATCTCCTTCACCACCAAAGCTCTAGCCCTATTAATAGTAACAAGGCATAAATACACATGTTCTTGAAGCTCTTCCACTTGTTTTCTGAACCCAAACTCATACTTATTAAGCTCCTTCACCACCTGCAAACACAACCGGTCTTCCATCCTTTGTAAACACAGTTGTATCATCGTCTTTTTTGTGACTGATCTCGTCCTGGAGACGAGCAACGAGCCGCCCCAACATGTCGAAATCTCTGTTCAGTATGTATGCACCCTTTGCGGCTACGTCGAGCTGCTCAACAACCCTTCTCAGAAATCCGTATTTCATGAATCCCAAGTTTCGGAATTTTTTCTTGAGTTGTTTGATTGGTAAGGTGAGGATCAAGGGCCCCATTACTAGTGCTGCCACTGTGTGTATTGCTAGAAACACGGCGGCTGCTGCGACTATTCCGCAGGCTGCTGTAACGCATACGCCTGAGACGATGTTGGTGAAAAGTATTAGCTCGTATGATGAAAAGTATTAGTTGGATATTGAAAAGGTACTAATATTGTTCAGGCTGCGAATTAATACTTTTGTCTGTAAGAACTAATACCTACTTTTGTATGAATTTCTTCATATGAAATTATAAACTAATATTTATATATTTTTGAATGAGTCGAGCATTGATTTAAATTGAATCAAAATCGCACAAGTTGATTCTTTAAATCTTTTTTCTTTAAAGAGATGCCCGGCGCACCAATTGCACCGTGTAATTGATACATTTTTTACTAAAAATATCCTAACCGTAAAATGATCGATAAATATTAGTTCGTGTGATGAAAAGTATCAGCTGGTATTATGAAAAGTATTAGTTGTATCTTTAAAAGGTATTAAAATTGTTCATGCTACAAACTAATAATTTCTTCTGTAAGAACTAATACTTTTCTTCATACGAACTAATACCTTCTTTTGTATGAACTGATACCTTTCTTCATATGAAATCATGAACAAATATTTATCCATTATTGACTAACCTGATGCCTTATTGAAGAACTTGATAATCTTGATCTTCCTCGCCACCCGTTTTCTGTTGGAGTTCAACTGTTGCAAAACAGAGGAGTGTTTTTCCTGTATGCAGGTGAAATATTGGTTGTTCAAAATGGAGAAACCGTCGTCGAGGATTATACGCGACCGGAGCTCCGCGATCATGGAGGTGGACGAACCGGGGCCGTTGATGACTTTGTGCATGGACCTGTGATCACCTTGAAGCTTGTTCAGGCTCTTGAGGAGCTCGGAACAGAAAGTCGAAGCTTCGGCACTGATATCGAAGTAGTCGAAGAGCAGGGGTTTCAGATGATGATCGGACGATTCGAGGAGCGATGCTATGGCTTCTTGACATGGATCGAGAAGAACTTCTGATGATGATGAGTTTTCGAAAATTTGAACTTTTACGAAGAAATCGGCGAACGATTTCGTTCTGACAGCGCAGAGGTATTCGTCGTTGAGGTTTAGGGTTTTACGGGGTTGTTTCATCTTCATTGCCTTCTCTGTAATCAAGATTTTATATGTAGTTGAGTCAACTAATACTTTATTGTAGAAAAACTAATACCTTTTTGCATGGTTGGATTTTGGAGAGGTATTCCTAAGTCATGATTATGAATTTATGAGGTGGTCTTTGTTTTGCAAAATGCAATTCGCAACTAATACTTTATAGTAAAACAAGTAATATCTTTTTACATGAATTGATTTTACAAGGTATTCTTAAATCATGATTAAGAGGTGATCTTTGTTTTTCAACTGATAATTTATAGTAAAGCAGCTAATACCTTTTAATAAAACAACTAATATCATCAAATAGGGACAAATATATAAAATTTTCATGGGGGAGGCACAAAATAAATACAAAATATAAAATATATTAAGTTTTTCACTACATAACAACTCAAATGAAATATTTTATAATTGTAAACTTATATATGTGTTTTCATAGACTGAAATATCTACATGATTAACTTATTATAACACTGCAAAAAACTTCTCTCTTATTATATACAATCAAACTATTAATTTCATTGATCTTTCATCCAATTGCATAGACGAAACTTTATGATATTGGAATTTAGGATTGAAAACGAGATTGAAGATTAAGAATACTTGAGAGCATAATTGGGAAAAATCTAAAAAAAAAATATAGGGGGCAAGTGTCTCTGGGACGGGGCACATATCTCTATCATCAAACTAACACCTTTTAATGAAGCAATTATTAATTTTTAAAAATGCTGACAAAATGCAAACCAGTTGTTTATGCAAGACTCTGTCCATGATTAAATATAAATATGGATAAACTATGAATAAACTTTGAAGCAAGCTTATATATGGAATTTTCATTAAACATGAAAAATTAACGCACCTTTCTTGGTTGGCCACATCTTGAGATTCTTGAAATAGCTTCCACTTTAACAAATATACTATTAATCATGCAAATCTTCCTTATTCTTTCTTACTCTATATATATATATATATCTTGATTCTAATGAATCTGTTCTGATTAAAGGATACTGTTAAGAACAATATGACTCAGGAATATGATATTCCTGAAAATCTTGATCTATTGAATAAATGGACTATTCCTAAAATTGACCCTAAAATGGTTTATAAATTAAGAACCTTATGAATAGGTTTAGTGATAAACTTAAAAGTAATAGGTTTACCATTATAAGTACCTGTAATACCTTTTTCACCAACAAAGGTAAGAGGATATATTTTAAATAGAAAAGGAAGACCAATAATCATTTGACTAGTGATGTCTTCAACAATAAGAAAGTCGTTAGGAATACAACAACCATCAACACAAACATAAGCATTTTTAAGCTTATAATTAATCTTTAAAGATCCTCCACCTGCATGAGAAAGTGAATGAGTAGTTTTTTATGATACCATATTTATACAAGGATCGTGCAAAGATCTTTATCAATAGTATCCTGTGGATCTTTTACAAACACAAATAAGAGATTACTGAGAAATTCCATAGTCCATGAGTTATCCTGAAAAAAGCTTTTACGCCCAGAAAACGTCTGCGCCTATTCATCGGCATAATGGCAACAAGGGCTAGCCCACATAGTTAACTCATGAATATCACTGGAAAGCTCAAACCTACTGGTTAAACCAACTCTACCTTTGATATATCAAATTACAGATCATTATAGGAATATAATTCCAAATGCACATGATAGTAGAGTATATTTAAGTCAGGCCATGATTCAATACAAGTATTCTAGCCGTCCATAGAGGCGGCGATCATCAGAAATATAAATATAAAAACAAAATTAACAACAATTATACCTTAATGAGCCTTTACCATAAACAAACTTATAAACAAATTTATTACAATGCTACAAGGGTTGCACACAAGAGAGGGGTAGAGAGAAGAAAAAGAGAGGGCGAGTCTAAACTCAAGCGTACCTCTCAAATGAAAAATCACACCTATTTATAGATGAAAGAGCCGGACATGAAACCCCGGATTTCAAAACAAAAAATAAACAGTGCGGAAAAAACAAAACCGCAAAAGTCAAAAAAGTAAAAAGTATGAATAGTAATTCCTATTCAAAAACAGTTCTTTGTCTGCTGTCGTAAGCAATGACAAAATTTGATTTTATCAGATACTGTAGACACATCTTGCTGAAATGTGCTAAGTCAAGATCTTCACTAAATCGCCAATAATGAAGCTTGCTTTCTTGGCGATGAGTTGGATATACATTCCTTCCTTGATTTCCTCTTAGTGAAGCTTCTAGCCATGGAATCCATACTTCCAAAACTCCGATCCTTTTTTTAAGAATTTTAAGATAATTCTTATCATTAATAACATTTTCTCATGATCAATAAGAATTTGAGAAGGAACACTCCATATATTGTAGTGTAAACATTCTGCATCAGTCAGGAGATAATATAACCTGGAACGAATTATTCCATGCCGAATATCCCATCCTTCTGTTGTAAAGGATGTAAAGAAACAATTTGAGGAAGATCCTTCCATTAGCACTTACTTTCTTTAAGTTTCTCTTTAAGAGAATTTCTCAAAAGATCAAAACTTTCTTGAAGAGAAAAGTCTTGATAGTCTTCATTTGGGTCCTGAGCATCTTGTAAATCAGAACCAGAAATCATCGAGACATCTGATTTTGAATCAGAAAAATCAATATCATTGAATAAATCTTTTTTAATATGATCCATATAAAGATCCATAATTTTTTCCTTGGGAAATAAACCAACATATTTCTTAAAATATTCAAAAAATGAAGAAAGACTGTTTGAAGTCTTTTCACCAGAAGACTTTTTATATTCTTCAATTTTGGATTTAATCCTATTAATATTTTCCTGCAAAGGTGACTCATGGGAGCCAGGGGTAATAACATTCAAGTTATTCTAAAATCTCGTAGTATGGATTCTCCATAAACTTGGTATTCCATCTTCAGTATAACTGAATTCTGGTCTCCATTTCCAGACCCATGGGATTCCGGAATCAACAAAAAACATACAAATAGTTTTACTACTTGTATTATGAGTTTTTAAGGAAGAAAAATTTATAGAATATTCTTCCAATAGAGATTTAATCTCTTCAGGTCAAAATATCTGCCATAGTACCAAAATTTCCCCACCAGGAGAAGCCAATTAGGAATTTGATTCCTACTGATATTATCACAAATTTTTATCAGCCAAGTGTGAGAATGCTTAGCATTCTGATAAAATAAAGATTTATAAAAACTTTGTAAATAATCCCAATAATTGTATTGGTAAGTTGTTTTATTGACTTCATTAGTCAAGCTTCTCTCAGTAAAATGAGAAATACCCCATTCTTGGATGGAGATGATCTTTTTAATGATAAATTTAGAGTAATTTATCACTTTACTCTTAGGATGAAAATGTTGAATATCAACGCTTCCAAGGCTGATGAGGATATTTTCATAAAATCCTCTAGACGTGTAAGTTTCCACATTCCAACTATTAGTTGGAAAATACTTATCCATAAGAATCCATGGGGACTCTTTGAATTTTTCATCATCATCTTCGATGACAAGAATCAATTCTCTCTTGGGAGAATCAAAGAATTTGTATTCTTTCTGAGCAACTGAAGAGTATGACTCCTCATCATCAGGTTTTGAAGGATTGTCCTGAACCTGAATATTCCTGCTTCATTGTTTGAGGAATTCTTGAAATTCCTTATCAAAATTTTCTCCTTTTGAAGAAGAACCAATACCAGAAATGTTCTGGTTGTAAAGGGATTTCTTCCCTTGTTGCAATATAGGAGATCCTCTGCCTCCTCTTCCTCTATAAGAAGAATAACTTCTTCCCGATTGGCTCATAACTGTCATGAAGAAATAAATTCACGAGTTAAGAAATCTGGAAGATGATTATATTTCCCTTGCTTATAAACAATATCAAAATCAAAATAAGCAAGATGAGATTGCCATCGGGCAAACATTTGTTTAGAAATATTATGTTCAAAATTTTTGAAGAGCATAAAAGTAGCAGCCCTGTAATCAGTTTTAATAATAAATTTTTGATTATATAAATCATCCTGAAATTTAAGAACACATTTGACAATAGCAAGAATTTCTTTAGCAGTGGCAGAATAATTCTTCTGACTATTATTCCATTTACCGGAATAAAATCTAATAATATAATCCTTTTTATTATCAGGATTAATTTGTTTTAAAATACCTCCATATCCCAAATCTGAGGCATCAGTTTCAACAATTTTTTCCCAAGAGGGATTAGCCAACATAAGACAAGGAATATTTTTAACATTTTCTTTTATCCTGATAACAACCTTAGTATGATCATCATTCCAAGGAGAATGGTTCTTTTTAAGTCTATCATATAAGATAGCAGAATCTTCATCAAGATTCTTAATATAAGAAGACACATAATTAAGACTTCCTAAGAATCTCTGTAACTGAGTTTTATCAGTTATAACATCAGGGAATTTATTACCAAATTCAATACTTCTTTGAATTGGAATAATATTACCTTTATCAATAATATGACCAAGAAATTTTACTTTAGTCTGAAATAAAATCATTTTAGGTTTTGAAATGACAAGACCATTTTTAATGACCAAATTTTCAAACATATCAAGATGTTTAAAATGTATTTCAATATCTTTAGAAAATACAAGGATGTCATCAATATAAACAATAATAAAATCACTATAAGGATTAAAAATGTCATTCATAATTTGTTGAAATTCTGACGGAGCATTTTTAAGCCCAAAAGGCATAACAGTCCATTCATAATGACCAAATGGAACATTAAAACCAGTTTTATACCTATCAGGTTGATTAATCTGAATTTGCCAAAATCCTGATTTTAAATCAAATTTAGAGAAAATAAGAGCATTGACTAATCTGTCAAGAAGATCTTTTTTATTAGGAATAGGATGCCTAATCCATTTTAAAACCTTATTAAGAGGTTTGTAATTAATAACTAAATGAGGAACTCCGCGTTCCTGCTCAGAATGTTTATTAACATAGAAAGCAGTACAAGACCAAGGAGATTTAGAAGGAGTTATAAACTTCTTTTGTAATAAGGAAGATATTTTCTTTTTACATAACTCTAAGTATTCAGAGTTCATTTGACAAGGTCTAGATTTAGTCGGAATTTTATTCTCTTTAAAATCTTTTTCATAAGGAAGAGAAACTATATGTTTCTTTCTATCCCAAAAAGCATTAGGAAAATCATTACAAATTTCAATAGAGAATTTATTTATTAAAAATTTTATTTTATCCTGTAGTTTAGGATTATTTAATCTATCACTTATAGTAATAGAATTAAGCTCATCTTTAAGAAAATTGATTTGACAATTTTTATTATTAATTTGATCTTGAATCAAATTAAGAACCTTATGAATAGGTTTAGTGATAAACTTAAAAGTAATATGTTTACCATTATAAGTACATGTAATACCTTTTTCACCAACAAAGGTAAGAGGATATATTTTAAATAGAAAAGGAAGACCAATAATCATTTGACTAGTGATGTCTTCAGCAATAAGAAAGTCGTTAGGAATACAACAACCATCAACACAAACATAAGCATTTTTAAGCTTATAATTAATCTTTAAAGATCCTCCACCTGCATGAGAAAGTGAATGAGTAGTTTTTTCAAAAAACTTAGTAGGAATTATTCCTAACTGTATGACACTTAAATCAGCACCACTATCAATCATAGCAATAAAATCTTTCTTATAAGAATTATTTATAAGAAGAGAAATCTTAGTATACCATTTCTGTGATATAATCATATTAATGGTGGATAAATGATTTTTCTCAATATTAAAATTTTCATCAATATCTAAGTATTGTGAAAGAGTATTATAGCTAGTTTCACAATCTTCAATTTTTTCTTTACCTTTCTCCATAAAAGAAAGACGAACAGAAAGATCAGTATTCTGTTTTTGAAGAATCTTCACATCAGTTTTGAGATTATTAATCTCATGGACTAAATCATTTATAGTTACATGATTATTTTTCATATTTTTTAGGAGAAGAAGTCTTTCCAATTCACCCATATTATAATAATTACTATCAATCTTTTTAGAAAGACTAGTTTTATTATTGTCTTCATTCTTAAAAGAATCATGAAATTGTTCAATGTTTCTATCTCTTAAATTAGAATCTTTAATATGTTTAAGAAATTCAAAAATATTATTATTAGTTAAGACACTAATATTCATATCTTGAAATTGACTCATAAGTTTATAAAACTCATTATCAATATTATTAGCATTATCAGTATTACTGATACAATTAAGACAAGGTTTTCCAAGTATATAATCATTGCATTTTTCTTTATCTGATTTAACAGAATTATCATCATCTGAAGAGGATTCAACAGAAGAACAATCATTATAAGACTTTTCTGATTCAGTATCAATATTAGGACTCATGACAATCTTAAAAAGAGTTTCTTTTAACTCTTCATTAATATCAAGATTTTTAATCTTGTCCTTTGCATAGCACTGATTAGCATAATGACCAGTCCTATTACATTTTTTACAAATAATTGTATCATATCTTCTCTTTTTAAAAGATTTTCTTTTACTTTTATTATTATCATAATCTTTTTCTTTCTGTTTTGAAGAATTATGTTTTCTTCTTTTATAATTAGATTTATGTTTCAAATCTCTTTTATTAGTTTTAGACAAACTATTTTTAGAATTAGGATTATCTAATCCAAATTGGTCACAGAATTGACCTACTTGTTTTCTTTCCGTAAGATTATCTTTTTTAATTTGATTTTTTAATTTGAGTTCATTAAAAAGATTTATTCCTTCCTAAACACAAACACTAATGATTTGACCAAAAGTATAAGACCTATAATGGATCGAATCAGAATCCTTTCTAAGAGTTTTTTTAACTCTTTCAGCAAATAAATTAGGCAGACCATCAACAAATTTATTCTTCCAAATAGCCTGATTACAATCAGGGATCTCATAAATACGAGACAAGAAAGTATCTTTATACCATCTAAAATCCGTAAGAGTTTTACACCTCATATTTAAAAGAAGAGTTCTGGTATTTTCATATTTATTGGTATATTGACCAGTAAAATGATCCAAAATAGTAATAATCAAAGAATAAACTGCATTGGTTTTAGTCTCTCCGTTTTCAATTTTAATAGAATTAAAAATTTCCATTCTATTTTGGGGAGTCAAATAATTATCCCACCAACCTTTAAGTTGACCAATAAAACCAGAAGTAATAGCTTGTGCAGTACTAATATCATTATTACCACAAGTTTGACAAGCATAACTATACATAAGCATGCGATGACATTGAGTGAAAATATGATTATCACTTCCACCATCAATATTCCATTCATAAATACATTTTCCAGAATAAGAATTATTGAAAAAGTTTTTCTGTTCTTCATTAACATCCATAGGAGTGGGTCTCTTATAATAATAAGTAGACATGGTAGGTCTATCAGCCCATTTCATTTTATTAATACTATCAGTATTACTAGGACTACCATTATTGGGTTGAATATCATGATTATCAGCTAAATCATAATCTAAAGCTGAAATATTAAGATCTGAAATATTAAAATTACTAAATTTATCATTAATAATCTTCTCTAGGTCAGAAATAGAAGCTTCAGTTTTAAAATCTTTTATCTCAATAGGAGATTGAATAGACGAAGCTGTTTTAATAATAACATTATTATTATTATCAATATTTTCAGATTTATTTTGAGAATCTATTTTAGAGATAATTTTATCAACTTTATCATGTAAAGAAATAATTTCTTCTCCAATAATAGACAGATAAAGATTACAAAAATTATTTTGCTCAATCATCTGATTAACATGTTTAACAGTAATTTGTAAGACATCATTTTCAATGATTCTGGAGAATGGAAGAAAATTAAATATCCTCTCTCCTTTTTCAATTTGAAAAGGAACATGAGGAGGGTAAACATATTTTTGTACACCACCAGAAATTATTTTATAATCTCTTTCTATGACTGAAATATAATCAATATAAAAAGTTTTAATAAACCAAGAAACATAATAAGTAATTTCATTATGCTTTTTACAGAATTTATAAAAACTGTCAACAAAGTAATCTAAATCATCTTTTGAGAATGATTTAAAATACCAAATTCTAAACTTATCCCATTTAGGATTATTAAACTCATCATTAATATGAGCTATAGTAAAAGAACCTTTAGAAAAATCTAAAAAGTTTGTAAAATCCATAAAATTATATTTTAAAGTTACAATCCGAAATTGTTTCGGGATCAAATCCATCTTTATGGATAATATTGTTTTCATTAATAATAATTTTCTCATTGTTATTATTAATTTTACAATAAGAATTTTCTCTATAAGAGGAAGTAGAAGCTCTAGATTCAAAAGGTAATTCTACCTCATAATCCAGAGGAGATATAAGAGAATGATTAGACATTGATCTAGAATAAGAAGTCGAATATCTTCTTTGATTATTTTGAAAACTAATATTAATTATACCATCATTACTTTGAGTAATATGTTTAAAATTACTATTTATAATAGGATTTTTAGGAACAGATTGTTCTATTATCCAATTTTCAGGAAAAATAAGTTCTTCCCACTTAATGGATCTTCTGGTAGTAATATTTGATTTACCAAAATTAGTTTCTATAAGAATAGTTTCATTATTATCTTTCTCAATTCTTTTACACATAGGATTGAGTGTAAATAAAGGCTTATAATAAATACGATAATGTATACACATAACCTCTCAGACTGTATGTAATTATAACTATGAGTTTTAACATTTAATGTTAAAGCTTCAAGAATATTACTATCAGATAAAAATATAGATAAATTAGGATATGCGTCAAAATAGACAGGTCCTAAAGCCAAACTAGACTCTATAATTCCCATTAAGGATTGTGTCCAATTAAGATTTCTACCATCCCTAAGAGAAGCTAGAAAGCTTTCTGGTAAACCATTTAAAGTAAGCGGTCTAAAAACGACCTGAACACAACCAATATGTAAGAACTTATGAGTTCTTTTGTAAGGTAAAATATCATTTTTACTAAGCAATTTAATAACCATCTCTTCTTCATGAAGAGGTATAGAGGATTCAGTAGTTTTAACAATTTGTTTAAAACCTATTTTTTCAAAAAAAAAAGCTTAATTTATAAACCATTTTAGGTTCAATTTTAGGAATAGTCCATTTATTCAATAGATCAAGATTTTCGGAATATCATATTCTCGGTACTATATTGTTTTAAATAAAGATCCTTTAATCGGAACAGATTCATTAGAATCAAAATGTATTGAATCATGAAACCATATAACTTATATATACCCTACTTCTTATGGCTTTGATACCATATACTCTCTCTATATATATAATAATCCACTTATGCAATTTCTGAATTTGTACGATATGGGCAAAAGCTTTTTTAAGGTTCTAAGAAAGTTGTCAATTTATGGATCACATATATATTATATATAGCTTTTGTTTGTATGTGTGTGTGTGTGTGTTTGTGTGTGAGAGAGAGAGACGTGGTGGAAGATGGTAGCTAAGTTTAAGGATGTGGAGTAAGATATGTGTTGTTTGAAATAGTATGTTATTAGGTTTAATTATCTGCGTCATCTTGATAGATTTATCTACACAATCTGCATGAATCACATGATATTAATTTGCTTACACTAATATTCAATGTTTAGACCACTTAAAATTGGGAATTTTCATGACCTCTTTCTTTAACGATCGCCATAAAATCTTTCTTTTTCGGATATTATATATTTTTTTGAGTTTGTGTCTTCTAAGTTTAGTTTCTTGTTAGCTACATTAAGCACTTTATGATTTCAAAATTTGTATTATAGATTTTTTTTTTGTATTATTAGTACTGTTATTATTATTATTATTATCATTATTATATGTCATTATTATATAGAGCTTTGCACTAAGCCATAAAAAAGTTGTTTTGTAATATTTGTTAAATTTGTCATAATATTTCATTTTGTATTTCTTTAACATGCCCCCAACAATTTTTTGAGTCTTATATATAATTAATTATAATATTATATAAATATAAATATTAGTACCTATTAATTATACTTGAAATACCTATTAATTATAATTATAATATTATATAAATTTTAATACCTATTAATTAGCAATATTCTTACAATATAATATGCGCAACCTTTTAAATTTGCTAAAATCTCGTTTTTCAACAAAAATGGTTTATAATTATAACTTAGACAAATTATTTAAGCTGTATTTTTTTAGAGAAAATAATTACAAGTTGGGAGTGTTTAATGATAAGTTAACGTATAGTGATGATGAAAAAATTGAAAGTACCTACTAAATAATTACTTCTTCAACAAAAACATATTTAAATCTGTCTTTTACTAATTACTTAAAATTAACACATGCAATATCACTTTGTATGAAAAATGTATACAGTGCTTTAAGCTATTAAAATAGCTTGCAAAACCCACTATGCTATGTCTGCTATGGGATCATGGTGGATTATGTCTTTTAATGAAAGAATTATGTCTAATTAAAAATCTAAATTTGCAAAGAAATGTGAAATTAATTATTTTTTATTATTTTTTTAATATTTTTTTTCACTCGTCAATTGAAGTCTCTTACTTATGGGTTATGTCTCTTATTAAAAGAATTTCATCTAATACAATTTTTAACTATATTTTTCTTAAATATTTTTAAAATAAAATTTAAAATGAGGCATCTCTTTTCCAAAGGCAGTGGCATATTATTCCTGAAGAACCAAAATTGAGATATCCTCAATATTTGTCGAAGATATTGATAATAAGTTGTCCCACATTGAATACTAAAAAAAGTAAGTCTAATCTATAAATTTAGTAGACTACTCATTTCCAATTGTTTTTAAGATGCGGAATCTCACTAGAAACGTGTTTACTCCCCTTCACTATTAATTAGGTGCGCTTTAATGTGTGAGACCGCACCGGGCATTCCCAATTTCTTCATGGTATATATAAGAGCAGGCCCATGCTCGAGCCGAATGGGCTGTCAAAATGGAGCATAATAAAGATAATGAAGGACTCACATGTGAAGGGAGCTTGTCGAAGATATGTATTTCAAATGTGAACTGTCCCACATTAAAATATCATTTAGACCCCTTGCGCTTCAATGTGTGACACCTCACCGGGCATCCCTCGATTTATATTAAAGTTTCAACAAAAATTCGTACAAGATAATCTCATAAAATTATTAGGTGTGTTTCAATGTGTGACACGTCACCCGGACATCCCTCAAATTATATTAAAGTTTCAACAAAAATTCATATGACACAATCTTATATATTCATGAGATGGGTATATATAAACTTACACTTATTAACATCCATTTCTTATAAAATATTAAAGCATTATATGCGGCCAAATTATATTCTATATCTCAATAAGACCGTTGGATGAGTGCGCCTCCCTCATGAGTATAGACAACTTGTCTATAATGAATATTTTTATTGATATTAAAATATGTGCATTCCTTTTGTATGATTATTTCATACGCGCAAAAAAGAAAAAAAAAAGAAAATAAATAAAATAATAGACGTAGTATAAAGACAATTATTGTGTGGCCAAAAGTTATTTATATAGGTCGGTATAGCATGATCAATGTTGTTTAGTGAGAAAGGTTTGGCAAATAAACAACCTTTGGAATCTTCGACCTTTTATGCTATTCACCTCACATTCTAATACATAACGTATTTCATGGCCAAAAAATACGTGGATTTTAATGTACGTGGCATCGTCCCACCGAATGACTAGTGTACAAGATTATTGCATGCGTATTAATATTTTTCTTTCAAGACAAAATACCAAGAACTTTTGATGTATATTATAATATTGTATATGCGTGAGAGTATTTATTTTAATTTGTTCAAGCTACCCAATTAAATATGTCATGATTTCAAAATTGGATCCACAGCTGGTCCTCAAATGAATTCTGTGGCAATTAAATGAAAGTATTTGTTAGATTTGTTTGCACTCTGAGAATGTTGACTAAGAAAACTGTATACTGTTATTTACTTATACTTTAATATTTATAATTTGTTTATTTTTGACGTGGTTTTCATTTCCATAAGTAATAAGTTAATCTATGTGAAATTTGAATAAATAAATTTATATATGAAGCTTATAATACATGTTTGTAATATATTAATCCACTAAATATATATGTATAATATAATAACTTGATTTTTCAAAGGAAAAAAATGATAATTGTCTTGATATATATTAATATATAGTTATGTGTTATCCAATATACAAATTGAAATGAATATAATAATGGAATATGATTTTGATTGTGTTTGAACCTAGCTATTTGTACGTCCAGTTTAAATTAAGTTAGGCATGGTTAACCATTGACCCATAGAATTTGGAAGTGGACGAATTTTAAATTATAAACTCTCTTGTGAAATTTGTTCATGGTATGAAATTGAAATCCATTATATTTATGAATTGATACCACTAGACGAAGTGAAATAATTCAAATGGTTACAACACCATTATTTATAACGTGAGGTCATGGGTTCGAGTCACCGATCAAAAAAAAAAAAAACACTGATGCCATTTATTCTTATAAATAATATCATTAGTATTTGATATTATGATATTAATTTATAATCGTAGCGATATCACTTGATAAATATAGTAATACTAGTTTGTAAGTGTAATAACATAAATTTCATACAATTAATAAATTTCATCGGACACTTACTCATTTTAAATATATGCATTTTCGATCAGTAGCATGTCACACAATAGTACACAATATCAAATTTAAGTTTAGTACAGTATTTGATAAGGTTCCGCACCAGTACAATTGAGGACCACACTGTAAGCAACATTTTCAATATGTAATTTTTTTTTTTAACGGAAATTTTCAATATGAAATTTGAATTTATTGTTTTCATAATGTGAGAGTTAAAGTGAATGAGTGAGTCTCATGTACACCCAGGTTCACCGTGCACTCATAGTGTATTTTAGAATCGTGCGACTTATTATACTGAAAAGTGCAACTTATATACACTAAATCGTGTAATAATTTTTTCATATTACAGTTACACAATTCAATGTAAATAAGTTGCACTTTTCAGTATAACAAGTCGCACGATTCTAAATTACACTATGAGTGCATGATAGACTTGGATACATACAAGAACTAGCCAAAGTGAAGAGTATATCGGTACATGCCACTCGAATTGTTGATTGGACGTATTAGATTTCAGATAAAAATCAGCACATATAATATCTTTCTTAACATAGGGGAAAAAAAGGTTATGGGTGTACAATATTTAAGTAGAAACTGGAAATTAAATCCAAAATAATATGTTAATTAAGCCTAAAAGCGTGTTTCTGAATCATTAGCAAGTCCTTGAAAACGAAGAATTCAAGTTTCAACGAACTTTGGAAGATGAGAGCATTTGGCATTGAAATGAATCTCATGCTAACACTCTCTTGCAAGACATGCATGGGACAAATAACGTGAATATGTATCACTTTAATTGCTAAATATTGCATCAAAAGTGAGGTGGTGGTATATGGCGGCGCCGCCAATCGCCGCCACACCGCTAAATATGGAATTGGTAAATTGGTAGTTAATTTCGCAGGTAGTTAGTTATGCATGCAACTACTCCAATTTGTTTTCCAACTGTAATATTTCTCAAATAAGCATCTTTCTTTTGCGTATCTAAAAGAAATTAAAACACTATTTCTCTTTCTTTAAGAAAAGCAACCGATAATATATTAATATTCATAAAAATATTATTTCTAGCTATATTTGTTTCTATGAAACACATTGGACATGTCAAATATCTATATGCTAAGAGTTAATTGCATTCTTTGCAACCCATCTAGAAATGTAATTGGCACTATGATCATCATGGGATTTATAGAAATTTGAGATTAGTTAAGCAGATATAAGTTCTCAATGCATTAGTAATATGATCTTGAAAAATTTCATCTCATCTAAAAGTCCGAACTTAACTTATAGAGAGGTGTGAAATTAATTCGTTTATTTAATTTTCTTAATGCCCCCCTTCACATGTGAGCTGAATACTCTTACTCTTTCATTGGGAGAAGACCCATCGAGTGAGCTGAATACTCTTACTCTTTCATTGGAAGGAGATGAGACCCATCTAGTGGACAATCTAAAAATCTGAACTTAACTTATAGAGATGTGTGAAATTAATTCGTTTATTTACTCTTACTCTTTCATTGGGATGAGAGGAAAGTCAGGAGACCCATCGAGTGGACAATCTAAAAGTCCAAACTTAACTTATAAAGGGATGTGAAATTAATTCGTTTATTTAATATGGATGGAGTTGCTTTCAATGGGAATCGAACCCAAGACGTGAGTGTGAGCCTGAAGGCGCTAATATCATGAAAGAATTTCATCTTATATAAAAGTCCGAATTTGTAAAAAAGTGTGAAATTATATAATCATTCAAGCTAAATTGAGTATCATAGACGTAACTGTAATACCCAGGATCTCTATAAAATAGAGATATTTATTTATTTTATACTATATTCTTATTGAGATAAATATAATTATTAGCTCTTATTTCTTTCCCAAAATTTCTCATTTCGGTTATACTTTTTGTATTTAATATGAGTACTAATTTTTAGACGTTTCTTTTAAAGTCAACAACTCTCATTTATCACAATTAATTTTTGATATAATCTTGCAAGTTTTAAATGGTCCAAATTAATAAAATTAATGGGAGATTTTAATAACCATAAACCTATTTATTTTGCAAACCAAAGATTTCTCATTTTTCACTCTATATATACATTATTCTTAATTATTTTTAATAAAAGATATTTCAAATATCTTTAAAAACTACTACCTCCGTCCCATAAAAGCGTGCACACTTACTTTATTATCGAGTTTTTGTGAGCGAGTTGTTTATTAGTATTTCAAATGATAAAATGATTTTTAAAGAGGGATATTATAGATCTACCTCTCATCTATTGACATGCATCTTTAAAAATTATTTTATCATTTCAAATACTAATAAAAATTTAATTACGACTTATCGTGTAAAAAAATAAATAAGATGGATTTGTTGAAAGAATTCGGCGGGCAGACGTTTCTTTAATGTAATCGACGAGGAGTAAATCCCTTTATTTTTCCCCCCAAGTTTTTCAATGTTGTTGACTCAAGTTATAAAAGAAAACGTTTTTGAGTTTTAAAAATTAACATCTTTATTGTGTGATGAATGGGGCAATTATTTGAAATTAATATGAGTTTTAATATTTTGGGGGTTTCTTTTTAGCCTTAACTCTCATTTATCCTACAAATTTAATATTGATTCAAACAATCTAAATTTACATTGACTCTACAATCTTCATATTACAAATTTCTTAACTAAGCATTCAAACTATGATTTTAATTTCATTTATCATCACCCCTAATTGCTATCATTTCAATTAATTCTCAACGTTATTCTTTTCCTTATAAATAGGGTAGGAAACTTTCATTTTCATAATACAAAATGATGGGGTCTCTCTTCCCCTCTCTATTTTCATTTCCTTCCAAATAAAATTAGTTTCTCGTCCTCTTATTAATGGATTCGTCCAAGCAGATATATGATTAGCAACTTCTTTTCTCAATCATTTCTTTAAAACGTTATTGACCTTGAGGCAACGACAATTTTGAGGGCTAGTTTGTGCGAGGCTTCTACTTATAATTTCTTGCATCATTTTGAGGTGGGGATTTAAATTCTATAAACTAAAATATTAAAGCATTATAAATTGGTAAAATTGGTTTAAGAGTATGCATGTTATTCAATTTTGAATGCTATGTATAAATTCCTTTTGTATGATTGAAATGCTTGTTTAAAATATTATTCCATGTTATTCTAATTAGCATGTGGCCAAAAGCCCTTCGGTATAGGTCCGGACCCTTTGGAATCTTCGACCTTTGGTTCACCTCACATTCTATCCCATCGTGTGGATTCAACAAAGTCTAATAGCACCCACCGAATGGTGTACAAGATTATTGGTCCAAGATTTTTCGAAGACAAAATATCTTTATATTATAATATTGTATATGCGTGAGAGTTTAACCCAAATTTGTTCAAAGCTACCCAATTAAATATGTCATATCTACATGGCAAAGTTGGCAATTAAAAAAACTATTTACTTTTGTTTGCACTCTGAGAATGTTGGCAAAGTTCCTAATTTGTTTATTTTGACGACAAAGTTGGCAAAAATAAATGTTTGTACTATTGACATGTTATGTGAATCTTTTTTTTTGATTAGTATATCTTGTAATTTATATTTGCTCTTTAAATTTGAATAATTTATTCCCAATTGATTGTGTGATTTTTGTACTTTAAATTAACCCCATCCATTTACAAATTTTGGAAGGTGGAGGAGTTGGACGAAATTGAAATCCAGTTTATGATGGATGACAAATAATTCCCTTAATTGCATTTTCTTTTTAATACTAAATAATAATATAAGTTTTGATGTTTCCGTTGTCAAAAAATATCAACTTATTTTTAAATTAATAGTCGTTAATAAATTTCATCGGACACTTACTCATTTTAAATATATGCATTTTCGATCAGTTACTTTACCGTTGTATTTAATTTTTTGCACGTTAAAGTTAGTTATTTTAACGAACTATTGAAAAGTCCGTCTTTTGAAAATTGGGACGTGACAGTAACTGTTGAAGATTCTTCATCGATAAACCATATATATATATATATATATTCTAGTATAATTAGAATGATGATAACTATAAAGGGAGTCAAACCCAAATTAAGTCAGTTTGACTTATAGTATTAGTTAGTATATGTAAATGTATTAGTTTAGTTTACATGACCACTTAAGCCTACACCAAGATTTTGTATAAATAGAGAGGACCTTAAATGAATCTATTCTTCAATCTTAACATTTCATTCAATTAGAATATGTATCGGTTATCACTAGACTTCTCTTCTTTATCTTGTAACATGAATTCATCAATAAAGTTTAGTTTCTTGTTCATGGATTTGTTATATTTCTCAAATAAGCATCGATTTTAGGTTACTCGAAAATATTATTTCTAGATTTTGTTTCTATGATCTATTTTTTTTATGTTAAGAGTTAATTGCATTCTTTTATTTTTTTTGTTTTTCATGGGATTGCGTTCTCATTTCTTTTTGCGTTCTTCCTTCGATTTGGCATACCAATCATCATGGGAGGTAGTTAAAGATTAAGTTCTCAATTTAGTAATAATTTTTATCTATCCTTGATCGATTTACTCTTATTTTTCAGGTTTATCACGATTTTCATTGGAAGGAGATAATTACACCCATCTAGTGATTTTTAATCGATTTTGTTCTATTCCTCTTTTGATTTTTGATGTTACATCAAAATCCTACTGTTATCGATTCGACGTCTTTAAATCCGGCATTAAATCCGTCATCGCCCCTATATCTTCATCATAATGACAATATGGTTGTTTCCATTGTTCTTGAGCTGTTGAATGGGACTAATTTCACTTTCTTTTAAAGAGCCATTTATCACAATTAATTTTTGAAGAGGGCTTTTAGGTCCTATTTAGAACAAAGGTGCCATTGATATATACATGGGATGGTTTAGAGGTATCTTTAAAACTACTACCTCCGTTGAGGCGGATGATCGAGCGATATACTTGGCATGGGTAAGGGCTAATGACTTGGTTCTGACATGGATATTGAATTTCATTGAGTCAGACATCAAGAAAACTTTGGAATACTTCACTGTTGCGAAGGACGTGTGGGATGAACTACATGTTCGCTATGCCAAATATGATCTCTCTCGGGTTTTCCAGCTTGAGAAGTCTCTTAACACTATCTCAAAAGGTACTCAATCACTTGTCTTGTATTACAACCAATTTAAAATTTCATTTTTAATTTCTATCATTTCAATATCTTAGCTTTTCTTTTCTTATAAATGGGGTTTTTAAGATGTTCTTGATGGGGCTATGGAGTCTTTTTCTTCCAAATAAAATTAGTTTCTCTTGTGAGTTGCTAAAATGATCAGATATATAAATTCAAGAGCAAGATGTTGTTATGAATCATTTTGAGGTGGGGATTTTAATACTTAAACTTCTTTTTAAGGTTTAAATGATTCTTTCATAGCTATTCGTAGTCAATTGTTTCTGGCCTCACCTTTTCCTCCTCTTGCTAAGGTGTATTCTCTTCTTTTACAAGAAGAATCACAGAGGAATTTACATACTTTTGTTGATAATCTTTTTATTTGATAAGTATTTTTTGTATTTTAGCTCTTTGAATTTGAATAATTTATTCCCTCCGGGTGTGAAATGATTTTCTTGGGATGGATGACAACCCCCTTAATTGCATTTTCTTTTTATGGGGCAAAAAAAAATATAAAATACAAATACGTTGTTAAGAAGTTTTTTACTAACTTTTGAAACCTAAGTTTATTACAATTAAAATTTATAAATTTTCATATATATATATATATAAATTTTATTTCTTCAACTATCATGATTATTGTGTGTAAACATTAATATCATTATTATTAGGAGAAAAAAATTGTGTGAACCTTGCTCTCTAATTCATCGAAAATTCTATTTCTTTTTACTATCATTGTTAGTTTCTTATGTATACATATTATCATTTTTAATTATGCATATATAATATTTTTGTATTTTTTTCATTAATTTTATTTATAAACTATCATTTTGTTAATAAAAAAACATTTTTTTACATAACGTATAAACATAATTTCCATTGTTCTAAAGTTTAATTTCACTTCAGTGAATTTGGGTTCACAGAAGATCTATTCTAAATACAATTAAATTATCATTTATACATTGTTCTCCCATATTGTTATGTAAACATTCGATCACGGAGAGAAAAATTTGTGTGAACCCGAATTCATCGAAAATTCTATTTCTTTAACTATCATTGTTATGTATACATATTATCATTGTTATGCATAAATAATATTACTGTTAATTTTATTTATAAACTATCATAGTTTAATAAAAAAACATTTTGATAACGTTTTCATAAAGATAATAAAAAATATATATAATAAAGTTTTAAACTAACACCTAAGTGAATTTTAAAATTCAAATTTTCATAGAAGATCTATTCTAAATACAATTAAATTATCATTTATACATTGTTCTCCCATATTGTTATAATTTAAATAATATAACTAATATTAATATTAATTATAATTATAATTATAATTTATATTTATATAATATAATATAATATAATATAATATAATATAATATAATATAATATAATATAATATAATATAATATAATATAATATAATATAGATGTTGAGGAGTGAGATGGTGTCTGGATACCGAACATAGGAAGATGGTGGTTTGGGAATTAATATTTGAGATATAATACATTTGAGTTATAATTAAAATTAGGAGTACTAACATACATATATATATAAATAGTGTAAGATCAATGGGGGCACGTGCCCCCATTGTAGGAAGCGTCGCTCCGTCTCTGGTTGATAGTACTGATTCTATGGTTATGTTGGTTAGAAATGCAAATTATGGGAAAAAACTTAAGCATAGGAAGAAGGGATTGAAGTGCAGCCACTGTGATGGTCCTGGCCATACAATTGAAAGGTGTTTTCAACAGATTGGTTATCCACCAGGGTGGAAAGGCCCAAGGGGTTCTAAGCCTGCTGATAAGGGTCACATGAATGGTACTTCTACTAATATTTTGGTAACAAATCCTTCACAGAAGAGGTTAATGATAATTCTGTTAATACTAACCCCTTGTTCAATCAAAAATTGTTTGAACAATTTTAATTTTTACAAAGATGCAAAAAGGGGGTGAGCTTTAACATTTTTCAACTGCTGTATTCACAACAACTAGTGAGCAGTCAATATTAGTTACTGTTTTAATGCTTGTATTAAAAATAATGATACTTGTTGGATATTCGATACTAGTGCCACCGATCATATGATCAATGATGCATCATTGTTTAGTACTATTCCTTAGTCTGTTTGTGTTAAGATTAATATGCCTTACAATGAAATGGTTGTTGCAACTTTGAAGTGTGATATTGTTTTGACTGAAACACTGGTTTTACATAATGTATTGTATGTTCCAGGCATTAGTTTTAATCTCCTATCTATTTCTCATCTTACAAAACACTCTTCATGTGTTGTTACTTTTCTAGTGCCACCGATCTACTCATTGTGTAAGACTATTCAGACGACCAAAAGACCATGATTGGTATCTTCTTTTAAAATGCAAGTAGATGGCTTGTATCATTTGAAATTTCCTGTTGTTAGTTCTGATAAGAATAATTATAGTTTTAGCCTTTGGCATTCTAGATTAGGACATGCTTCTTTGAAATACTTGTCTCATATCAAAGATATCAATGTAAAAGATCAGAATGTTGTTCCTTGTGATATATGCCATTTGGCTAAACATAAAAGGTTACCTTTCAATAATAGTGTTTCTTGTTCTCATGCTCCTTTCAATTTGATTCATTGTGATGTTTGGGGGCCTTTTTCCACTGTTTCACATACTGGTCATAAGTATTTTTACCATTGTTGATGATTACAACAGATGTACTTGGGTTTATCTTTTAAAGCAAAGTTTGATGTTGATATATCTTTAACAAGATTTTATAACATGGTGTCTACTCAATTCAATAAGAAAATAAAGGTGCTTAGAAGAGATAATGACACTGAGTTCTTTCTTAATGATTTTTATAATACAAATGGAATAATCCATGAGACATCTTGTGTGGAAACCCCCCAACAAAATGCTAGAGTTGAAAGAAAACATCAACACTTACTTCAAGTTGCTAGAGCTTTGTTGTTTCAGTCTTATTTGCCTCTTCATTTTTGGAGTTAATGCATATTAACTATTGCACATGTCATCAACATGATTCCTACTTTGGTTCTGAATAAAAGATGTTCTTTCGAATTACTTTTTGGCAAACTTCCTGATTATGAGCATATGAAGGCTTTTGGTTGTTTATGTTTTGTTAGCACATTAACTGCTCATAAGCATTAATTTCATCCTAGAGCTACTAAATGTGTTATGATTGGTTATCCTTTTGGTACAAAAGGTTATAAATTGCTTGAAATATCTACTGGAAAGATTATTATTTCTAGAAATGTGAAGTTCTATAAATCTATTTTTCCTTATTCAGACAAGAAAGGTATTGATAAGTTATTGGATAAGCTTTTTGCTGAGAGTTTATCTTTAGACAATTCTATATTGCATGATGATGAGGGTCATGTTGGGGTTATACTGAAAAGTATGCTTTTACTTTGTATAACCAAACTGAATTTCTTATTTATTTTACTGAAATAAATTATTTATCACATGTTGCATTAAATATGAATGAATGTTATATATATTTACTGCATACCCATTCAATAAGTCAGTACGTTTTACGTTGTAGTTAATTTGGTGATTCCAGATCACAGAAGATCAAATTAACAGTTCTTCGCGACTAAGTACAAATTCAAAACCCAGATGGAAATGAACAACCCATCATGAAAGGTTGAAGTGTAAGGCTCATATTGACTTGTCTTGACCAAGGGATTACGCTAGTGCATTATGATGCGCTGAAAAGGACCTACAGGAGGATAAATTCTTCGGTACTGAATATACAAGAATTAGACCTCAGTGGTTCGTTATTTCTTAATCTTCATCCCTTAAATAGGATCGTGTGAAATTAATAACTATTGCTTTGACTTATGATGGGAAGAGAATCAATGCGATTCGATACCTTGTATCTTGGACAATATTATTAATTACATGACGGTTGCTAAGATTTAATACGAATAATCACGTGCAAGTACGACTTGCTTGATTTGTCCCCTTGGTGGGCTCATAATCTTTATCATACCAAATCTTGCAAGTGAAAATTTATTTCCGGTATGGATAATAATGTTGAGCTGTCTTTACTCCAAGGACAAATATGTTAATTAATATAAAGTCTGTTCAGTGGCTTAATTAATTAATGGACTAAGATAATCTTAAACGCGGGAAATAATGACCGGGAGCCATATTATTGCGAAGTCGTAATGTGGGTTAAGATGGATAGTTCAATATTAATTTTATAGTGGAGTAAATTAATATTAATGGGCTTGAATAATATTTTGGCTAAATATTAAAGCTTCATGGCCCTTTGGAGGTCCAATCTTAATTCTCCTAAAGACCCCTCAAATAGCCCAAACTAAAGTCCAATTAATGTAAAGGAGAAGAAAATATTTTGACTTATTTTTCCTCATTAAATTTTCAAAAATATTGGGTAGGAAGAGAGAAAAGATTTTCTTGATTTTCTTGGAAAGATTTTATGGAATATGTATTCTTGGAATACTAGTTTATCCCATAAATTCAAGAAAAGTCAAAGATCTTATTTCTTTCCTAACTAGTTGAAATTTTCGAAAATATCCCTTAATATTAGGAGGTGAGATTTTTGTGGAATATTTTAAATATGGAGAAAAGAATATATTAGATATATTCAAGATTTCTTGGAGATCAAGAAAAAGATTTTCCCATCTTATTCCTAGGTCAAATTTTCGACCACCCCTTGTATTATAAATAGGGGATGAATTTTTCATCCCCAATTGCAATTCCATGTGTTGGAAAAATTAGAAATCCACAAAGGTGATGGCCAAATATTTTATTTTCTCCTTTAAGATTAAAATCGTTCGTTGATAATCCTCCCACCGGATTACGTTCGTAGATGTGGGACATATTTGAGAAGGTACTTTGGGTTGATCCATCCTCTCAGCGGCTGTCTCTACGAGAGGTTAGTATTTACGTAATTTCTAGATTCCGCATGGTTAGGTTTTACGTGAAATACGTGTACGCATGATGTTTACTCGCTTATTAATTATTATGTTGAATTGGTTTAGGATTAATTCATGTTAGTAATTAATTGATTAATTTAAATATGTATTTAAATTCAACTCGAATAGATCCGGGGCACCCCTATTTTCCCAACAATCGGTATCGAGCCTCGAAAGAGCTCAGTTTTAAATTGTTATTTAAATTATGTTGACCATTAAATTTTATTGAAAATTGGATAGTATAATTGTTAGATCTGCTTTTGCGGTATCCAATTGTCATGATATTTAATGTGTTTATTTATTTCATGCATATGAATGGTTTTAATTCGACTCGCTTAAAATTTGTTTTTCTCGTGAGAAAATCCACACGAGTAGATTAGACTATTTGATTTGTTCAATGTAATAGACTAGTCTAGATTTAGGTTTATTTATTTTGTAAAATAAATTGCAACTTTGATCGAAGACGAAGACGGATGATGAGAAATTAAAAACGGATTCGAATCGTGACGCGGGCGACGCGTCGCATCGCGGGCATGCCAAAGGAGGCACGCACGCGTCGACGCGACGGACGCTGCAGCGGAGATGGGCACGACGCCAGCGCCGGGCGATGATCGCCTCCCAAACGCCAGACGGGCGCGGGCGCTTCGCCGAGAGCGGGAGGGCGGGGGCGCAAGGGAAGGAAGCGCCCCTAACGTGCTGCGCGGACGGGCGGATGAGGGCGAAGCGCGATTACACGACGAAGCGCATACGAAAATACGCGCTGGCGCCGCTGAAGTTCCGCGGCGATGCGAGGCAAAGGCGGGCAAGGCGAGGGCTGGAGAGGCCCACGCGAGGGGACGCACGACGCCGCCCACCGCCGATGCCGCCGAAAGCAATATATGGGCGACTGGTCAGCTTAGACAAGACAAACGCTACCGCCGCCGTCTATCGGGGCTTTGAGGATCGCATCCCGGTTACGAGCTACTTGACTTGGCATTTTCAAAATGGAGTTTTTTTCGAGACGTTCGAGTGGGAGAAATTCAAGACGGCGTTCCTTCAAAATCAAGCCAAGAAAAATCAAACCATGACAATCGGATAATTTGTGCCCAATATGTTTATTTTTCTGCTTTGCTTGATTTATTGTTGTATTTTCTTATGCTTTATTTAATTTGTTTAAATGTGTTTGCATGAGAATTGCCCAACGAAAAATCTCAAATCTAAAAATTACTAAGTATGTTTTAAATAATTAATTCGGTTTTGAATCGAATTAATTTTGACCTCCATGATTTATTTATTTGTGAAATCTTTTGGAGAAATTCCCCTAAGGGACGGCCAAAATAAAACTTTCACATGAATAAATTCTCAAAAGGATGATTGTGAATTATTATTAGTGGCGACGATGACCCTCCCAAGAGGCTCGATCAAAACGAAGTAGTAATTCTGTATTTAATCATGGTTATTACTTAGGTATAAAATTGATATGCATATACTTCGCCGAAGTCCTAGTCAATTTTATATTGGTCAAGTGAGAGCCAACTATTAATTGTTTTTAATTAAAGGTTTGTAAATGTTCTTGTTTGTAACCTGCTTAAATGTGATTTAAATGATGACCCTCCCAAGAGGCTCATTTAAAACTGTTTTGAGATGTTGACTGATGCATGTTCATATTTTTTTTGAGATTTCAATATGAATCATGTGATCGAATTATGTGATTTTCTTTGTGTTGATCCGGATATCGACACAAGATGTGTGTTTATTTTAGTTCAGCATGTCGCAACCTTTTAATCCACTGTTAATATACTTAAAGTCAAGAATAGTATGGAAACTATGTTGATTGGAAATGAAAAAAAATTATGATTGTCCTAACTGCACAAAATCACAAGTGGATTCTTGACACACCAAAAATTCAGATGATCCAACTGACGAGCTAAAAATGTGGGGCTCGTCAGATCACCTTGCGAGAGATGTCGTTGAAAATGGTGGAGGGCAAATCCGTAAGGGATTACGCCCTCAAAATTGATGGCCCATCTGAACAAACTTGAGGATCTGGGTACAGATTATGATCTGGAAACCTAGATTGATTTGGTACTCCACTCTCTGTCCAAAAGTTTTTGAGCACTTTGGCCTCGCTAGCTGATTTGTTGCAAGCTTTAGTCTCGGACATTGATGGAACACAAAATTCAAACTTTGACGGCAAGTGGTCCGTCCTCATCTTCTAGGCCAAGGGAAGGCAAGAAGAAGAAGAGGACCAAAAGCCATAAGCAATCAAACTAAACTGTTTCCAAGGGCAATGGTAAGATTGTTGGGATATAACCCCAACAAAGATGAGGAATGCTGGTGGTGTCAAGAAAAATCCAAAGAGAAAGTTTTTAACTGCGGTGAAAAAGGAAATTGGAGGTCGGCCTGTTCCAGACCCAAGCGGAATGGAAAGAAAGGTAATTATCTCGCACTAGTTGTTGAAACTTGTTTAGCGGCGTATGCTACCCATTCGTGGGTAGAGGATACGAGATCCACTGATCATGTTTGTTTCATGTTACAGGGGTTCAAGCGGACCCGACAATTTAGTGGAAGAGAGATCCTTGTCACGCTAGGTGATGCTACGAGAGTGGCAGCTGAAGCAGTGGGAGACGTGCACCTATCTTTTGAAGATAAGAGTTTAATTTTAAGAGATGTTCTTTATGTTCCCATTTTTCGCATAAACCTTATTTTAGTTTCAAAACTATTTGCTAATGGATATTATATTCGTTTTAATAGACATGTTACTATTTTTTGTAACAATGTGGTTATCTGTCATGGAACATTACGGAACAATCTCTATATTATTAATTGTGCACACCACACACACAATGCATCCTATAACACATCTACTATTTCAAGCAAAAGGAAACGTTCGACCAATGTGAACGAGACACTTTGGCATCTAAGATTAGGTCATATTAATCCAAAAAGGATCCAAAGGTTGGTCCAAGATGGTTCATTGGAGTCTTTCCTGGTTGAACCATTTCCAACTTGCGAATCATGTTTGGAGGGTAAGATGACCAAGAGGGCATTTGGAGCCAAGGGACTTAGAGTTAAAGAAGTGTTGAAGATCGTTCACACCGATGTATGTGGTCCAATGCAAATCAAAACAAGGGGTGGCTACGAGTATTTCGTTACGTTTATCGATGATTACTCACACTATGGGTACGTTTTCCTAATGAAGCATAAATCTGAGACCTTTGATAAGTTCAAAGAATTTAAGGCTTAAGCAGAGAATCATAAGGAAAAGAGTATCAAGTTTCTACGATCTGATCGTGGAGGCGAATACTACAGCGATGAATTCTTGAACTACCTGTCGGATGAAGGGATTGTATTCCAGTTGACTGCACCCGGTACCCCTCAACAAAACGGGGTTGCAGAACGAAGAAACAAAATGCTTCTAGAAATGGTAAGATCAATGATGAGTTATGCGGATTTACCAAAATCATTTTGGGGTTACGCCTTGCAAACAACGACTTATATTCTGAACTTAGTGCCATCTAAATCAGTTCCAAAAACCCCTAGGCAATTGTGGACGGGGCGCAAGCCCAGCTTAGGACACATGAGGATCTGGGGGTGTCCGACATACGTGTTGGATAGGGAAGTTGGGAAATTGGATGCACGTTCGGAATTAAGGTTGTTTGTAGGATACCCCGAAGGAACGAAGGGATGCATGTTCTATGGTCCCGAAGATCAAAAGGTTGTAATCAGTACACACTTTAGATTTTTGGAAGAAGACTATATGAACGATAAAAAGCCTAGAAGCGAGATTACCTTGGAAGAACTTAAGGGTCCAACTCAGTTGCCAACTGTACAAGAGAACATACCACGTGTCACACCTACACAACCGGAACCTCGTCGTAGTGGGAGGGTTGTCAGACAACCCGAGCGATTCTTAGGGATCGGAGAGTCCTCGGACTTGATCTCGGGAGAAGAATCAGATCCATGGTCCTACAACGAGGCGATCCAGGACAAGGATGCGATATCTTGGCAAACAGCAATGGAAGCCGAGTTGGGTTCAATGGATCACAATAAAGTGTGGGAGCTAGTCGAACCACTTAATGGGGTAAAACCCATTGGATGCAAGTGGGTATACAAGAGGAAAAGAGGACCGGACGAAAAGGTTGAAACCTTTAAAGCAAGACTCGTGGCGAAAGGGTACACTCAGAAAGAAGGGATCGACTATGAGGAAACTTTTTCGCCCGTAGCCATGCTCAAGTCCATCCGAATTCTCTTGTCGATTGTTGCGCACCTAGATTTTGAGATCTGGCAGATGGATGTCAAGACAGCTTTTCTCAACAGAAGTCTTGACGAAGAAATCTATATGCATCTGGTTTGCAAGCTAAAGAAGTCCATTTACGGGCTAAAGAAAGCATCCCGTGCTTGGAATCAGTGTTTTGATCAAGTTATAAAATCCTACGGTTTTGATCAAAACAATTTCGAAAGTTGTGTGTATAAAAAGCGTGACGGAACTGCCTTGGTATTCTTGATACTATACGTAGATGATATTCTGCTCATCGGGAACGATGTAAAGATGTTGTCAGGCGTAAGGGCATGGATTTCAAAACAGTTTGATATGAAGGACTTGGGAGAAGCCGGTCACGTCCTAGGGATCAAGATCACTCGAGATCGTAAGAAAAGGATGATCGGGCTTTCGCAAGCTTCATACATAGATACCGTTTTGAAGCGATTCACCATGCAAGATTCCAAGAAAGGCTTTGTACCTTTCAGGCATGGAATCCATCTATCCAAGGAAATGTGTCCAAAGACACAGAAGGAAATAGATGACATGAAGGGCATCCCTTATTCTTCGGTTGTGGAAAGCCTCATGTACACGATGCTATGCACAAGACCGGATATCTGCTTCACCGTAGGAATGATGGAAAGATATCAAAGTAACCCTGGGAAAGAGCATTGGACTGCGGTTAAGAACATTCTGAAGTATCTGAAGAGGACACGGGACAAAATGTTAGTTTATCAATCGGACAGTCTGATACCCATCGGTTATACGGACTCAGATTTCCAATCAGACATAAACTCCAGAAAGTCAACCTCGGGTAGTGTGTTTTGCATGGGGGGAGGAGCCATGACATGGAGAAGCGTTAAGTAGAAATGCATCGCCGATTCTACCATGGAAGCCGAATATGTAGCTGCTTGTGAAGCAGCGAAAGAAGCGGTGTGGCTCAAGAACTTCTTGGTGGACTTGAACGTCATTCCGGATTTTCCCAGCACGATCACAGTTTACTGTGATAACGCCGGAGCAGTTGCAAATTCTAGGGAATCGAGAGCCCACAAGGCAAGCAAACACATAGAAAGAAAATACCATCTTATACGAGAAATCGTTAAGAGAGGATACATAGAGGTGGCAAAGATTGTGTTTGAAGACAACCTAGCAGATCCATTCACAAAGGGTCTGTCTCAGAGTACATTCGAGAGACATGTGGAAGGAATGGGTGTCAAGAGCATTGCCAATCTGCTTTGAGTATAAGTGGGAGAAATATTATTAGGTTCGTGTAGGGTGACATTAGATGTGTTGGGAAATTTGTATTTAGTTTTGATGGAAGTTCCAAAACAGATTGTAATAGGACCAGTCAGACCTGTTAGCTGACTGATGACTTAGAATCAGGATAGGATGACCAGCTAAAATGTATAAACAGTTGATGTATAAAATAAGTCACATATTGAGGGGGAACTCAATATGTATAGGTCAGGTCAGAAGATCAGAAGACAAGACAAAGTCAGAAGACCAGACGAGTCAGAAGACAAGACAAAGTCAAAAGACCAGACGAATCAGAAGACAAGACAAAGTCAGAAGATCAGACAAGCTAGTTAGTCAGATGATCAGGTGAAGACATGAAGCTAAAATTTCAGAAGACCTTTAGATCAGGAGACTACCAGAAGATCAAGACCAGAAGACCAGAAGACCTACATCAGCCGAGTCTGCTAGTTGAGCTAAGACAACTTGCACCAGAAGACTCTATCAGGTATACTGATCAGGTCAGCTCACACCAGGTGTCAACTGATGTTACACAAGTCATACGTTGTTGATCTGAACAAGAAGAATGTCAACTTTAGTTGGTAGAACAAACACTGAAAAGTGTACTTGTTAACCAATGAGAACAAGACACGTATGTACGGAGCTGACAATGCGGGATTCGGCGCTGCATAGTCAAACGGCTAGAAAGGACAACTACACACGCTTTCGGCCATGCCGTTCCTGAAGCACGTCAAATCATTCCTGTAACCTACCAAAAATAGCTTGAAATTCAAATTGCTCCCCAACGGCTCTTTGATTTCGAGGTCTATAAATATGAGATCTCTCTTCATAGTGAAGACAAGGAAATTATCATCAAGCTCAAGCTATAACAAAATTTCCGCACGAAGAACATAAAATTCAAGTTTATTTTATAAGTGTTCATCCCATTAGGTCTTAGCATATAAATCTCATCCTCTAGCTTTAGGCTACATAAACACTAGGATAGATTTCCAGTTGGAACAAAAACAAATCTTTACCAAACCCAAAAGTTAGGTTAAAGTTGTTTAGCAAGATTTCAGACTAGGGTTTCTAGTTTTGATTTCTGGGATCAGATTGAGTGAGAACTCCTTAAACATCTGTTGGTTGTACTGTGTTGGACTAACACATTAAACTAAGTCCAGTTGGTTAAGTTGGTGCCCCTTGTGATAGGGAAGAGTGGACGTAGGACTGGTTGTCCGAACCATTATAAAAATCTTGTGTGCATTTATTTGCTCTTAACTGCTTTACACTACTGCACACAACTGAATTTAAACTGCATACATATTCTGAGTTAGGATCAGTCTGCACCAAGCAACTGATCTGATCAGTTTGACACATTAGTCATCTGATTGAAAACAGACTTCAAAATCTGATCTTATAAAATTGGTTTTTCACACGGGTTAAAACTAGCTTCCGCACATCAGTTAAACTGATAGACACCGAACTGATCTGCCATCAGGCAATCAATAAGTTGGATATCAGTCCAAATTGATTCACTCGCACTCTGATCAGGCAACCTGCCATCACACCTGATCTTGCACGAAAAGTTTTCAGAAGTCTATTCACCCCTCCCCTCTAGACTTCTGCCCTCACAAAACCCATTCGGGACCTACAAGTGGTATCAGAGCAGTGGTTCTACGGACCACTGGCTTTGAGTATCATCGGTTCTTGAGGAAGAACCATTGTGGTCACTTGAACAGATCTTGAAAAACCGCTTTTAAAACTTCATCTGTTTTCAAAATTCACTAAGCATGGATAATACATCTGGTATGTATCATGATCTACCCAAGTTTTCTATTGATGAGTATGCAGATTGGGTCATACTCATGAGCAATCATCTGGGAGCTATAAGCAGCAGAATGATGGAAGTTCTTGAACAAGGACCTATCATTATCTACCACAACAACCCAGCTGAAGGTGGTGATCCAGATTTTCCAGTTGGCGCTCGGATCAGAAAGAGTCCATCTCTGATGGATACTGAAGAAAGAAAGCTGTCAAATCTGGATACGGCTGCAAGACATATCATCATGAAGACGATGGATAAGATCACAAGAGAGAAGATCAAATATCTCAAGACTGCGAAACAGATGTGGGACACTCTAGCTGAGATATGAGAAGGAAATGAACATATAAAGGACAACAGATTACAGGCCGAACTGGTTAAGTTTGAGAAACTCAAGATGCTGTCTAACGAGACGATCAACCAGCTAGATGGAAGGATTACCATGTCGATAAACAAGCTCAGAGAATTGGGACGTGAAATAACTGACAAGGACATCAACTACAAGATTCTGAGATCTCTAACGAAGAAATGGGATATAAAGGTTACAGTAATCAAAGACTGCCAAGATATCGCGAAGATGAAGCCAAGCAGTTTGTTCTTAAATCTGAAAGCCCATGAATTCGACCTGATTGAGAGAGGGCAAGAGGAAGATGATGAGTCATCTGCCGAAACCACACCTGCAACAACAAAAGCAGTAGCATTCAAAGCAGGCGGCAGCTGCTCAAAATCTTCTGAGCATATTGGAAATATTGTTAGTCAAGCTGAACAGACTTCTCTACTCACCAGAAAGCTTGAAAGATCGAACATTCAATTGGAAAAGTATAGAAGATTCTACAAAGACTATCAGAATAGCAGAGGAAGAAATAAAAGATCGTCTGATCGATCGCAGGAACGAAACAGATCTGATGACAGAAGAGACGACCAAAGAGAAAAGAAAAGAGATGATCGTGCTGAATATCACAAATCATAAAGGAGAAATTCAGATCAAAGGCAAACCAGGAAGTCACCTGACAGATCATACAGAAGACATGACTCACCTGCCAGAAGAAGTTCAGTAGAAAGAGGAGTCCCGCTTCAATCGCGAAAAACCAGTCACTACAAAGGTCTTGGTACCTCGACCGACGGCCTTCAGAGAGAGAAGATAAGAGGAACAAAAGAGAGCAACGATACAGAGACATAAAAGTTATGGTTGCTGACACTACTGGAATAGACGACTCTTATCTGCCATCAGAAGATTCTGGTTACTCATCCGTGGAAGACTTCTGCCTGATGAACAATGCTGATGACTTCAACAACTTTGATGATCTGATGTTCTCATCTGATGATGACATCTGTCTCATGGCCAAGGAAGAAGATTAATATGAGGTATCTTCTAAACCATCTGTGTTTTCTGTTTCCACACCCGGTGCCTTGAAACACACCTTTGGAGAGATTGACCCGCTTGGTCTACAAAGGAACAATTACTTGATGATCTCTCCAATGCAGTAGACACTTATACCATGGTGGAAGCTGAGACCGACAAGCTAAGGATAGAAAACATTCAGCTTGTTAAAGAAAATGTTGCAAGAAAAGCCGCTGAACTGAAATCAACAGAAATTGTTCAGAAGATGACTACAGAACTGGAAGTTTTGAAAATCAGCTCTTCTGATCAGGATAAACTGATTAAGGAACAACTAGCCATTAACATACAACAAGCTGATGATTTCAAAATCCTTCAAGCTAAGTTTAATTAACTCTTCCGACTCCATGAGAGTTTAAAAATAAGTGAGGATAGTTTACGTAAGAAAATAGAGGTTTTCATGAAATCTTCTAAGACCGTTCAAGATCTGAACAACTATTTTCGTACGTCAACTAATAAGAAGGGAATTGGGTATGAACACCCTTCTGCATCCTCAAAAGCCCCGCTCGGTTCACTTGAAAAAAGTATAATCAAACGAAGTTTAATCAAGATACACCTAAAGCAAAATTTATATCGGATAAAAAATAGATCACCGACCGTAAAAAGCAAGTGTCGGATCAGAAAGGGAATAGAAATGGACCCCAATTGATCAGACATTAGCCGAGGAATCAACAGAAGAACCCTGTTCTTCTGAAGATACCCTCAACTCGATCGGCCAGATTAGAATCGAAAAAGACAACCTCTCAAAGGAAATCGATCCAAAACCTAATCAGTCAAAGCTAGCTAACAAGCAAGCTAAGGGTAAACCATCGAGACCAGGATATGCCAAAAGATATGAATCTTTTAATGGTAGCGATCGTACCTACCCTTATAATTAAAACCTAGAAATTTCTGAGCCCGAGCCCCACTGGATTAAAAGAAGACAAATATCAGTAAAGAATCCCAAGTCTTCTGATTCATCCAAGGCTCACACTAATAATCATACTGACTAGATTGCATATGAAGAGACGTATGATTATGTAGATGTTTATGGGAGACAAATCAAGCCCTCTGTTTTCAACAAAGGTGCCAGATATGTTTGGATCCCGAAAGGTACTTCTACCCCCCCAAGACCCAATTCTAATGGGGTACCTAAAGCCTGATCTGATTTCATGTTCGCGTGAGTTTGGCCAATAAAGGAGGTGTACAAGCAACTATATGGTACATCGATAGTGGATGCTCAAGGCACATGACTGGAAGCAAACATCTCCTTAGCACTTACACAGAACAAGAAGGCCCATGTGTACTCTTTGGTGATGATAACTTTGGTTTTACTAGAGGATTCGGAACCTTAGAGAATGATGATGTACATGTTACTGGAGTCTCGTATGTCGAAGGTTTAAAGCACAACCTATTATCGGTTTTACAATTCTGCGACAACGGATTCAGTGTTGAGTTCTCGACTGATTAGTGCACCATCAAGAATCGAGCTACTCAATAGATTTTGTTAACATGTTCGAGGAAAGGAACGATCAACACTGCAGATTGGAACAGTTGTCCAAGAAATGCATGCCTGATTGTTAAGAGTTCCAAAAGCAGCAGTTGGATCTGGCACAAGAGAATGAGCCATCTGAACTTTAAAACTCTTAACAAGATAGCAAGGATGCCTCTGGTTGAGGGTCTCCTGAATGAGGTATTCTCTAAGGATCAGACATGTGTCGCATGTTAGAAGGAAAAAACAGGTTAAAGCTTCATTCAAGGGAATCCCAGGACCAGCATCCAGCAGAGTACTGCAACTGCTCCATATGGATTTATTTGGACCAGTTACCCCACTTAGTCTCAGCGGACGCAAATACACTCTGGTGATCGTGGATGATTATTCCAAGTTCACCTAGGTGGTATTCTTATATAAGAAGAATGAGACAACAACAAAGATACCCGAGCTGCTCAAGAAACTACAAAATGAGAAGGGTGTCAATATTGTGAAAATCAGATTCGATAAAGGTACAAAATTTCTGAACTCTTTTATTACTGACTTTTGCACTAAGTTTGGAATATAACATGAGACATCAGCTGCAAGAACACCACAACAGAATGGAGTAGCATAACGGAGAAACAAAACACTCAAAGAAGCTGCTCGAACTATGTTAGCTGAACATGCAATTCCAAACCGTTTCTGGGCGGAAGCAATCAACACTGCATGCCATACTCAGAACAGATGTTCTCTGACTAAGATTCACTTTAAAACACCCTATGAACTGTGGAAGGACAGAAAACCACGTGTTTCTTACTTCCATATTTTTGGGTTCAAGTGTTTCATACACAATAATGGGAAGAGCCAGTTGAAAACCTTTGAGGCCAAGTCAGATGAGGGTATATTCTTAGGATATTCCTCAACCAGCAAGGCTTTCAGGGTGTTCAACAGGCGAACCCCTAGTTGTGGAAGAAACACCACATGTGGTCTTTGATGAGAAATCTTTTGAACAAGAGAAATCTGCCTCAGAACAAGCAGTACCAGATCAACCAGTACCTGATGCACAGAAAATGGATCAACTAAGTATCAAAGACAAGGGATCAGATCACGTAACAGTGTATGTCCCAAAGCTTGATCTTACTGATTCACCAGTCAATCGCACCCCAAAGGTACGCATAACCGTCAATGAAGAAGTTGGCATAAATTTGAGATAAAGAATAACCGAACCATCCGTTCGGGGAACACCTGATATTCCTATGGACAGACATCAGCATATGATGATTCCAACATCAGCTGATATTTGTCCATGTCAAGTGGATCCTATAAATGCACCACTCCCAACTACTAATGACTCAATATCATATGAGGATGATGGCATCCAAACTGATATACATCAGAAAAGAAGGACTTGGTTATCTGACCATCCAACTGATCTGATAATTGGCAATCCGAATGCCCGAGTCCAAACTAGACATCAGATTGGTGAAAGTGCAATGTATTGTTGTTATCTTTCTTTGAAGGAACCAACCGAAATAGAAGAAGCTCTACAAGATGCTAACTGGATTCTAGCTATGCAAGAAGAATTGGAACAATTCGAAAGGAATCAAGTTTGGAAACTGGTGGATAGACCAACTCACCAAGATGTGATTGGTACTAAGTGGGTATTCAAGAACAAGAGAGATGAGAATAATGTCATAACCAGAAATAAGGCAAGACTTGTTGCTAAGGGGTATTCACAATCAGAAGAAATTGATTATGATGAGACATTTACACCCGGTCGCTAACCGAAGCCATTCGATTTGTTTAAACGCTTATCTTTTACCTGAAGCCGGGTTTATTGTGTATCAGATGGATGTAAAGAGTGCATTCTTAAACGGGGTACTAGCTGAGGAAGTTTATGTTGAACAACCTCCTGACTTTGAAAAAGGCAACCAGGTGTACCATTTAAGAAAAACTCTTTATGGCCTGAAACAAGCTCCTAGAGCCTACTATGATACACTATCTCAGTTCTTGATAGAAAGTGGTTTCACTAAAGGAACAATGGATAGAACCTTATTCAGAATAGAAGATGGTGAAGATATTTTGATGGTTCAGATTTATATGGACGATATCATTTTCGGATCTCCCAACAAGACTTTATGTGAAAGGTTCAGCAAGCTGATGCAATGGAAGTTCGAAATGTCCATGATGGGTCAGATGAATTACTTTCTGGGTCTTCAAGTTAAGCAAAGTACAGAAGGGATATTCATCTGCCAGGCAAAGTACACTAGGAATTTGTTGGCTAAGTTTGGAGTTCAAAACTGTAAGGAAGCCAGAATTCCTATGATGACTGGATTCTAGATGGATCCAGATGAGAATGGTCAGAAAATTAATTAGAAAGAATACAGGGCTCTCATTGGATCTCTACTATACCCGACTGCCAGCAGATCATATATAACTTTTGCAGTAGGTGTATGTGCCAGATTTCAGGCAAATCCAATGCAAAGCCACCTGGATGCAGCTAAGCGGATTCTTAAGTATCTGAAGGGGACAGTAAACCTTGGTTTATTCTACCCATCGGATGATAATCTAGAGCTTAGTGGGTATTCTGATTCTGATTATGGAGGTTGCAGAACAGACATAAAATCAACCTCAGGTACATGTCAGTTCTTAGGAAGTAAACCGATCTCTTGGTTTTCAAAAAGCGGACATCGGTTGCAACATCTACTATTGAAGTAATATATGGGCTGCGGGAAGTTGTTGTTCCCCAACCGCTCTGTCTTTAGTCGGCCGGTGAGGATTACAACATTATAGCTACTGACGTATTTCTATATTCGTGATGCAATAGTCTTGTGCAATTACTCGTAATCTCGTTTTTACATACAAGATGCAAACATGTGGATGTCAGACATCATTTTATAAGAGATCATGTTGAAAAGAAGAACATCAGAATGGAAAAGATCCATACTGATAAGCAGAGAGCTGATATCCTAACCAAGCCACTAGCTGAAGTCAAATTCAGAGAACTCTGTAACGAGCTAGGGCTTCTGGATCTTGGAGAAAGTGCAACAGAAATGTTTTGTGGATCGGTCTCGTAACCGGTTAGTTAAGAGATCGACGAGATAGAATGAATCAGTTGAGTAAGGTACCTCAACTGATCAGATCTGATCAGAAAAGAGATATCAGATAAAGGGGGAACTAGGCAAAAACTCGCATAAGGAAATCAAGTCAACACTATTGGGGTTATACTGGAAAGTATGCTTTTACTTTGTATAACCAAAGTGAATTTTCTGTCTTATTTACTGAAATAAATTATTTATCACTGATGCTTTAAATATCATTGAATGTTACATATATTTATTGCATAATTGTTCAATAATCAGTACGCGTTACATTGTAGTTAATTTAGTGATACCGATCACATAAGATTAAATTAACAATCCCTTGTAACTAAAAGTACGACCTAGATGGAAATGATCAATCCATCGTGAAAGGTTGAGGTGTAAGGCTCAGATTGGCTTGTCTTGACCAAAAGATTACACTAGTGCATGACTGATGCACTGAATAGGACCTACAGGAGGATAAATTCTTGAAAGATCGAACCAAAGAAGAATTAGACCTCAGTGGTTCATTATTTCTTAATCTTCGTCCCTTAGGATCGCGTGTAGTTAGTAATTATTGCTTTGACTTATGACGGGTAGAGAATCAATGAGATTCAATACTTTATATCTTGGGCAATATTATCGGGTCACATATCTATTGCTAAAATTTAATCTGAAGAAGAATCGTTAATCTGAAGCTGCTGGTTTGATTTGCCCCTTTGGGAGGTTCATAAGATTTATCATACCAAATCTTGCAAGTGAAATTTTTTTCCCAGATGGATAATAATGTTGAACCGCTCATTGACCAAGGACAAAATATATTAATTAATGGAAAGTTATTTCAAAGGGCTTGAATTAATTAATGGGTTAGATAATCTTAAATACGGAAATAATAACCGAGCCATATTAACAAATAATATGGGTTAAGATGGATAGTGCAATATTAATTATGTAGTTGGATTAATTAATATTTATGGGCTTGAATAATATTGTGGCTCAATATTGAAAATTCAATGTCCATTGGAAGGTCCAATCTTAATTCTCCTAAAGGCCCCTCAAGTAGCCCAAACATAATGTCCAATAACTGAAAAAGGTGTTTAAAATAAAATAAATTATTGTTGCTTATTTTTCCAAAATTTTCGAAAATAATAAAGGAAGAAAGAGAAAAGATTTTCTTGATTTTCTTGGAAAGATTTTATGGAATATGTATTCTTGAAATACAAGATTATCCCATAAATTCAAGAAAAGTCAAAGATCCTATTTCTTCCCTATCTATTGAGATATTTTCGAAAAACCCTTAATATAAGGAGGTGAGATTTTTATGGAATATTTTAATTATGGAGAAAAGAATATATTGGATATATTCAAGATTTCTTGGAGATCAAGAAAAAGATTTTCCCATCTTATTCCTAGTGAAAAAAACCGGCCACCCCTAGTATTATAAATAGGGGATGAATTTTTCATCCCCAAGTGCAATTCCATGTATTGGAAAAATTAGAAATCCACAAAGGTGGTGCAACATAATTTTATTTTTCCTTTTGTTAAATTGTTCGTGAGTTCCTACCACTAGATTGTTGAACAAGAATAAAGGGAATACTTGAGAAGACCTTTTGGTGTGTTCGTGTGAACGGGATCCATCTTCTCAACGGTTATCACTCCAAGAGGTTAGTTCACGTAAACCCGTAGTAATTCCGCATGCGTAGGTTTTATGTGAACTATTTATATGCATGATTGATTGTTGAATTATTATTTGAATTGATATAGGATTAATTCATGCTAGTAATAATTGTTAGAATTAAATTTGTATTTAAATATTCATCCCGAATAGATTCGGGTAAATAATTCCCAAACAACTGGTATCAGAGCCTCGGTTTCGGGCTGTGAATTTTAAATTTTAATTTAATTCATTTTCATTAAATTTGAAATTGGATAGTAGAATTGCTAGATCTTTTTTGCAGGTATCCAATTGTCATGGAATTTAATGTGTTTATTTATGCATGCATATAAATTGTGGTTTTTAATTCGATTCGTTCGAGTTCGTTTTGCCTCGTGAGAAAAACCACGAGTAGATTAGGATTTGTTTGATTTGATCAATTTAATAGACTAGTCTAGATCTAGGTTAATTTATTTTTTAAATAAATTGTAAACCGGATCGGAAACGGAGGCGGAGATGAAGAATTAAAAGACGATGAACCTCGGTGCAAAGCAAGCGGCGCATCGCGCGAACGCGTGCAAGAGGCACGACGCGACACGCTGGACGCTGCTGCCAGTGCCGTCCAAGGTCAGACAGCAGAGATCTGCCCGAGCGCCGCGGGCGCCAAGCCTCGCGTGTCTTGGCAGAAGCGCCAGCGGGAGCGCCTGTTGATCGCGCCAGCGGACCTGGCGGCAGCGAGGCGATATGGGCGAGGGCGGATCGAGTATGGGTGGGGCGTTCATGTAGTACACCGCTTTGCCAGCGAGATGCCAACGCTTAGGAAGCCGAAAACTGCGCAGCGTCTGCACTGGCGCTTAGCGCACGCCAGCAGACGATCGACGCGACGACACGGCCGGGTCGGGTGCAAGGCGTGCACTTCCGACCATGGTAGATCGATTACGAGATGTGTTTTTTCGAGACGATCAGATGGGAGAAATTCAAGCGGTGTTTCTTCAAAATCAAGCCAAGAAAAAATCAAACCATGACAATTGGATAATTTGTGCTCCAATATGTTTATTTTTTACGCTGGCACAGATTTATTGTTGTATTTCTTGTGCTTTATTTAATTTGTTTAAATGTGTTTGCATGAGAATTGCCCAATGAAAAATCTCATCTTCAAAATTACTAAGTATGTTTAAAAATTAATTGACAATTTTATTCCTGGATAATAAAATTGAATTAATTTTTTTCAATGATTTATTTATTTGTGGATTCTTTTGAAGAAATTTTATTCAAAAGATAGATTTCACATGAATAAATTCGAATGGATAATTGTGGGTTATTATTAGTGGCGACAATGACCCTCCCCATTTATTCAAAGCGTTAATAATTACATTTAATCATGGTTATTACTTTGTACAAAATTGATATGCATATATTCCCCGTCAATTTTATATTGGTCAAGTTTAAATGGATATTAAAGGTTTATAACCCACCTCCTTGAATGTGTTTAAATAATGACCCACCCCACGTGGCTTATTTAAACTGTTTTGAGATGTTGGCTGATGCATGTTCATATTTTTTTGAGATTTTAATATGATACATGTGATCGAACCTTGTGATAATTTTGTGTTTATACAATAGTTATTTATTTCGATTCGAAGTCGCAACCTTTTAATCTCATTAATAATATACTTAAAGTTAATAGAATAGTATGGAAACTATATTGATTGAAACGAAAAATTATGATTGTCCTAATCGCACAAAAAAGCACAAGTGGATTCTTGACACACAAAAAATTCGGATGAGCTAACCGACGACGAATCGAAAAATGCGGGCTCATCAGATCACCTTGTGAGAGATGTTGTCGCTAAAAATGGTAGAGGGCAAACTCGTAAGGGATTACGTCCTCAAAATTGATGGCCCATCTGAACAAACTTGAGGTTCTGGGTGCAGATTATAATTTGGAGACTCAGATGAATTTGGTAATTCACTCTCTGCCCAAAAAGTTTTTGAGCATTTTGGCCTCGCTAGCTGATTTGTTGCAAGATTTGATCTCGGTAGAGATGTTGATGGGACACCAAACTCAAGCTTTGACGACAAGTGGTCCGTCTTCATCTTCTAGGCCAAGGGAAGGCAAGAAGAAGAAGATGACCAAAAGCCATAAACAATCAAACTCAACTGTTGCCAAGGGCAATGGTAAGATGACGAATGCTGGTGGTGTCAAGGAAAATCCAAAGGGGGAGTGTTTCAACTGCAGTAAAAGAGGACATTGGATGTTGGCCAGTTCCAATCCCAAGCGGAATGGAAAGAAACGTAATTCTCACGCACTAGTTGTTGAAACTTGTTTAGCGGCGTATGCTACCCATTCGTGGGTAATGGATACGGGGTCCACTGATCATGTTTTCTTCACGGGTTCAAATGGACCCGACAACTAAGTGGAAGTGAGATCCCTATCACGCTGGACGATGCTACGAGAGTGGCAGCTGAAGCAGTGGGAGAAGTGCACCTGTCTTTTGAAGACAAAGTTTTAATTTTAAGAGATGTTCTTTACGTTTCTAGTTTTAGAAAGAATTTAATTTCGGTTTCTAAACTTTACCTTGATGGATATTCGGTTACTTTTGATAAAGTTGTTACCATTTCTCTTTATGATAAATTTATCTGTCATGGAACGTTGTTGAATAATCTCTATACAATTAACTGTGCACACCACTCACGAAATACATCCTATAACACATCAACTATTTTCGATAAAATAAAACGTTCATCAGATATGAACGAGACACTTCTATGGCATCTTAGATTGTGACATATTAATCCATAAATGTTTGGAGATGAATTTAATAAAGATATGATTTTGATTAGATCCCAAAAACCCCTGAGTATGACATGTTCAGAATAATCTTGATAGTTGAGTCAGGATTCAGTTTTAGAGTATTCAGGATGTTATCTGCAAAATGTATAGTCAGCAGATATAGATCAGGTTAGGATTTGAAGATTCTGAAGACTCAGTATGTTTATGAAGAAAACTGAAGTTTCAAGATGAAATCTGAAAGTTTCAAGACTCAAGAAAACCGAGAATCAAGACTCAAAGAGAAACCGAGATATCAAGACTCAAAGAGAAACCGAGAAACTCAAGACTCAAAGATTAAGACTCAAATATATCGGGCCAAGATATCTGAAGACTCAAGACTCTAAAGACTCGTAAGACCAAGAAGACTCGAAGACTCAAGACTCAAGACACAACATGATGTAAGACAAGATCGAAGATCAAGAATAATCAAGACACAAGAATTCTTCAAGACTTCAAGAATATATCAATTCTCAAGATAAACTCAATGTTCTAAGGCATCAATATATCTATCTGAAGGATGCAATACTGAGAAAACCGCGATTCCTTAGAAAAATAGATATTGCCCAAGACATTCAAATGCAGACAAAAGAAACTAAGACAAAGTGTTGTTAAGGTTATATCACTCAGAGAATGTAACCAAAAAGAGCCGTTGAAGTTGTCTACCTTTAACTGAAGTTGTTTTGAAAGCATATTTTCACTGATATTCAGTTGGAATCAATCCACTGAAGTTGCATCTGAATTAAATCACAGCCTAATCACTATTTCAATAAAAGGAAGGTTTTCAGCAAAAACATTAAAACGAGTATAAACTTAGGGCCAACCATTCCGCACATCTGAGTAGCTAGAACAGATAGTTACCAAACTGAACTTACTCTTCTGAGGGTTCAGTAAGTTAGTTATCTGATCCAAGCAGCTCAGGTTAAGAATGCAAACCTGAAAGGATCTACACTGAACCATCAGAGGAATCTTTAGAAGAGAAACACTCAGCAGAGACATTCTCAACTGAAGAGACCAAGTCCTCAAGATAATCTTTGAAAGACCCAAATTCAAAATCAGCAACCTGAGCCCCACTTGCCTAAGGGTAAAGGTTACCTGAACCCGAGTCAATAAAGATTCAGACCGGCTGCACAGAAGCTAAAGCAACTGAACAAAAGGCCTGAACCAAAGAAAAACTCTAAGGCTCATGTTCATGCTAAGGCTAGTACACATACACAGGAAACTGCTAAGGCACCCAGAGTAGTAAATGTGTATGTTGATGTTTATGGAAGACAGATCGGCCACTCTAAAGTGATTAGAGTTGTCGAGCGATTTGGATTCCGAAGGTACAACTAACCTTGTAGGACCCTACACAAATTGGGTACCTAAAAATTGATCTGTTTTTTCGGAGGAAAACAAGGGCACTTTGAAATGATTAAAGATCACATAAAGACGATGAAAGCGAGATGAAAAGGCCCCTTTGTATGGTATCTTGACAAAGTGGATGCTCAAGACATATGACGAGATTCAAGCGGATACTCGATGACTATGTTGAACAAAGAGGCCCTCGGATCACATTTGGAGATAACTCCATGGGACATCAAGGATATGGAACTTTGGAAATAGACTCACCATATCCATGGTGTTTCATATGTATCTGGATTGAAGCATAACTTGCTTTCAATAAGCCAATTTGTGATAAGGGATTTAATGTTGAGTTCTCTAAGAACTTATGTTATGTGAAAGATGATATCTCACGAAAAAATATTCTTGACCGGTACTAGAAAAGGAAATGTGTATCTTCTTTGATTGGAGTTCAACTCCTAAAGATACATGTTTGGTTGCAAAAAGTTCCACAGATACCAGGTTGGTTATGGTATAAAAGAATGAATCACACGATTTCAAAACCTGAATAAGCTTGCAAGATTAGCTCTTGTGAGAGGGTTGCCTAATGAAGTGTTCAATGAGAACATATTTGTGATGCGTGCAAAAAAGAAAACAAATTAGAGCATCATTTAAAAGCAAAGTAGATGTTTCTCTTTGAGAGAATACTTAAGTTGTTGCATATGGATCTTTTTGGTCCAATAACACCAGTGAGCACAAATGGCAGGAAATACACACTAGTAGTAGTTGATGACTACTCAAGATATACTTGGGTCATATTCTTACTCAGTAAGAAAGAGACTCAGATAAAAGCTACTGAAAGTAATGAAAAGGCTCGATGTTGAGAAAAATCGAGTGTGGTCAAAATCGAGATCGACAAGGAACCCAATTTATAAACCATATTATATCCGATTATTGCAAAGAAATGGAATTACTCATGAAACATCGGTTTCAAGGACCCTCAACAAAATGGTGTTCTTTGAAAGAAGGAACATGACTCTAAAAGAAGGCGCAAGGACAATGATAAATTTGGTGATATTCCTAAAAGATTTTGAAATTTGAAGTCCAACACCGCATGCTATTCACAAAAAAGCAGATCCATCTTGACTAAGAGTCAAGGCAAAACACCCAACGAGCTTTGGAATGAAAGGAAACCTCTTGTTTCTTTCTTTCGTGTGTTTGGTTGCAAGTGTTTCATACACAATTGTTGGGAGATGAATTTAATAAAGATATATGATTTTGATTAGATCCCAAAACCCCTGAGTATGACATGGTCAGGATAATCTTGATAGTTGAGTCAGGATTCAGTTTTAGGGTATTCAGGATAATATCTCGCAAAATGTATAGTCGTGAGATATAGATCAAAGTTAGATCTCAAGATTCAAGACTCAAGAAGAAATCGAGAATCAAGTTTCAAAGATGAAACTAAAGTTTCAAGACTCGAAGAAAACCGAGAATCCGGAAAGCCAAAGATGAAATCGAGTTTCAAGACTCAAGAAGAAATCGAGAGTCCAAGACTCAAGCAGAAATCGAGATATCAAGACTCAAAGATGAAACCGAGGAATCAAGACTCAAAGATGAAGACTCAAGATATCAACAAGATATCTCAGAAGACTCGAAGACCTCAAGACTCGAAGACCTCAAGACTCGTAAGACTCAAGACACGTAAGATGTAAGATCAAGAATCAAGGTCAAGAATATCAAGGCACATTACCATCAAGACTTCAAGAATGTACCAATGCTCAAGATAAACCTCGAATGTTCCGAGGCAATCAAACATATCTATCCAAAGGATGCAATATCGGAAGATCGCGATTCCTTAAAAAAATAGATATTTGCCAAGACATTCAAATGCGCACAAAAGGAACTAAGACAAAGTGTTGTTAAGGTTATATCACTTTCGAGAATGTAACCAAAAGAGCCGTTGAAGGTGTCTACCTTTTAACCGAGACAAAAAGTCAAAAAGAGGAAGACAAACATCTGCCCATATCGACACTTTAAATGACAGTCACCGAAAAAGATGTCAAGTAGTAAGTTCCAGATCGCAAAAAGGTGAAGACCGGCTACATGAAAGGCTATTGCCTAAAATGTGTTAGGGGAGTGTCAAACCCTAAATATAGTCAAGTTTCACACACCATAAGAGGAAACTCACGAAGCCTATCTCTCCAACGGATAGTTTTTCAAGAGTGACCTTGGTGTATGCCTATAAATACTTGTGACCTTCTACATTGTAAGGTTACGGAAATTTGTAAAAAACTCAAGAGCTCAAACTTATTATTGCAAGTTGAAGCACTTTCGAAAAACCCAAGAATTTCCCAAGTTCTTTAAATCGAAGAGAGCTCATTCCACTAAGCCTAGCTTGATAAGATATATCCAAAGCTTAGTCGAGATATCCTAGCCTTTGCATTGTTCTTTATTGTAAAGGATATCTCATCCTAGTTGGAAACCAACCAAGAAACCCCAAACCCTTTGTAAGGTAGTTTGAGTGTGATTGTTGGTAAGATTGGAGTTGTAAAGAGTGAGTAAACTACAGATGTAGTCAGAAAGCTCTAGAGAAGAAGTTAGTAAGCAACTAGTGGTAGTCTGAAAGCTTGTGTGAGTTGAGTAAGTAAACTACAGAGGTAGTCAGAAAGCTCAAGGTCGGGTTGAGTAAGTAAAATACAGAGGTAGTCAGAAAACTCAGGGAAGTGATTAGTGAATTTCTCTGAAGAGATCAGGGAGAGTGGACGTAGGAGCTTGAGTCTCTGAACCACTATAAATTGCTGTGTACTTTGCTTTCTGTTTTGCTTTGCTTAACTGTTGCATTACCTTGTTTTGAAAGCATATTTTCACTGACATTTCAGTTGGAATCAATCCACTGAAGTTATATTTAATTGAATCACAGCCTAATCACTATTCCATTAAGGGAAGGTTTTCAGCAAAAGCTTAAAATGAGTATAAACTAAGGGCCAACCATTCCGCACATCTGAGTAGCTAGAACAGATAGTTACCAAACTGAACTTACTCTTCTGAGAGTTCAGTAAGTTAGTTATCTGATCCAAGCAACTCAGGATCTCTGAAAACTTCGGGACTCGGTTGGGATTATCTCGAGGTTTTAAAAGCGACTTCGAAATCACTGTCTCAATGAACTTTGACTCGAGTGATTTGTGCTTCTCAGGACCAAATCATCAGGACAACCTGACCCAAGCTGACCTCGAAAAAAAAAGTTTTAAAAACACCGAACACGTGTATTCCCCCATACACGCCAGAAGACTCGTTTTGCTTATCGGGACCAACAAGTGGTATCGAGCGGTGGTTCAACTTGACCACTGGCTTTTGTTGACCAAAGTTTTATTTGCTAAAATACTTGTGGTCTATCCGAACTAATCTTATTTCTTTCAATTCTTAAAAAGACTCGGATAAAATGTCTTCTAAGAAACTTCCCATGTTCTCGGTGGAGAACTATGATTTATGGAGATCGAAATGCAGGCTCACCAGATTCAAAACATGAATGTATGTGGAGAGTGGTCTCACGAAGGACCATTCCAATTCTTGTGGTGAATCCTGGAGGAACAAAAATGAGAGAAACGGTCCCGAATAGAATTTCCTAAATCGATGACCAACCCGACTCTCGAGGAGAGGAAGTTAGTCAATCTAGACTATATTGCTAAAGACACACTATACTGAGACAATTGATGATGGTGTGATGGGAATGATCTCTCACCGTAATCGCAAAAGAAATTTGGGATATATTAGTCAGAATGTGCCAAGGCACGATCATATCAAAAGAAAACAAACTTTTCGGTTCTTGAATTGGAAAGTTTGATAGTTTTGAAATGGATGAAGGTGAATCTATAGACAAATTGGAAGTCGATTCACTAGCATTATGAATGATCTAAATGCACTTGGAAAGAAATATCCACAGAGAGAAGTTGCATTGAAAATTCTTAGAGGTCTTTCTAAGAAATGGGATATACATGCAAAGGGTGATTGAAAACACCAAAAACATTAATTCAATGCCATATCAACAAGTCTTCTCGAAATGAAGGCCTATGAGTTTGTAATTGATAAGAAATCTAAAAAAGTCGATGAAAGATGATTCATCATCTAGTAAGAATGTGGCTTTTAAGGCCAAAGATAAAAACTCAGAAAACTAGAGAGTTCGAGAACTCCTTGCTAAGAATCGGGATGAGCTTGAGGATAAGCTAAAGACTGATGGCAAGGAGGTTTGAAAGACTTAATAGTCGATATGGAAAATACAAAAACTATTACAGGAATCACAGGTACCAGAAGAAACCTGAGGACAAATCTACTGAGAAGAGAAAGGACTTGAAAGTTTGAAGGTCTTCATCCGTAAAAGAAGGACTCCAAGTCCAAAAAGAAAAAGTGTCGTGATGATGATGCCAACAGATGCTACAATTGTCAAAAGAAAGGTCACTTCCAAAGATGATTGTCCCGACACGAGTGCTAAGGAGAAAGAGAAAGGCAAGCTAAAAGAGACAAGAAGTTCTCTAGCAAAAAAGGCCATGGTTGCGTAGAAGAACACTCGAGGAAGGATCTAGCTCTTCAGATGAAATCTTCTCAGACAGTGAAAGTGATGACATCTGTCTGATGGCCATTGAGGAGGTAAACTCTTCTTTCTCTGTTGTTGCTCCTACTCTAGCACAAGAGTTGTCAAGTTCAACTGTAAACAGTCAATTTGACTGATGGATTCTTTTGAGAGTCCGATGAAGGACTATCTTTGTTTTACAAGAACTCTGCTAAATGAAACTCAAGAGCGAATAAAGAACTGAAGGCTGAAAATCTTAAGTGGAAAGATTCTAGCAATACTGAAATCACTTCTCAATTAATGGGAGCTACTGATGAACTGGATGTTCTTAAAGTACAACTCTCAGAGAAAGAGAAGATGATAGTGACCCTAACTGAAAAGCTAGAAAAATCCACCAAGAGATTCACCGATCGTAATCGAAGTTCAATGACCTCTCCGAGAAGCATGAAACTCTACAGAATCGGAGGATAGTGCATGTAAAGAAGTTAACTCTATTGAATCACCGCATCTAAAGTAATAAATGAAATTCAGAGTTACCAGAGATCTGCCACTATAAAATATGGATTGGGATACATTCCAGGGGGAACCTCACAAGGTCATCTGAATGCTGCATCAAGTAGCAAGAAGACAATCTTTGTTAAACCAAAAAAGCACCAATACTTCAAACCAAGAAATGCCCAAGGTGTTAGACAAGGAAAAGGACCTATGGTTCCAAAGAAAACCCAATGATCGTAAGAAAGCCCAAACCTCGGTGAAGGCTAGAAAACTGAGCACTCGGGATTGAAAAATTTCAAAAGCAAGTACTTCAAAGCCTCGGGCTAGAATGCAAACCTGAAAGGATCTCAGACTCAACCATCGGAGGAATCTTCGAAAGAGAAACACTTTCGGCGAGATATTCTCAATCGAAGAGACCAAGTCCTCGAGATAATGAAAAGACCCAAATTTCAAAGACAGAACCTTTGAACCCCACTTGCCTAATGGTAAAGGTTACCTGAACCCGAGTCAACAAAGATTCAGACCAGCTGCACAGAAGCCAAAGCAAATGAACAAAAGGCCTGAACCAAAGAAAAACTCTAAGGCTCATGTTCATGCTAAAGCTATCACACATACACAGGAGACTGCTAAGGCACCCAGAGTAGTGAATGTGTATGTTGATGTTTATGGAAGACAGATCAGCCACTCTAAAGTAATTAGAGTTGTTAGGCATATTTGGATTCCGAAAGGTACAACTAACCTTGTAGGACCCTACACAAATTGGGTACCTAAGAATTGATCTGTTTTTCAAGAGGAAAACAAGGGCAGTGAGCTGATTAAAGATCACATAGACTGATGAGCAGATATGAAAAAAGCCTCGATGTATGGTATCTTGACAAAGGATGCTCAAGACATATGACAGATTCAAGAAGATACTCGGTGACTATGTTGAACAAAGAGGCCCTCGTGATCACTTTTGGAGATAACTCCAAGGATGATCAAGGATATGGAACTTTGGAAATCGACTCGATTCATATCTATGGTGTTTCATATGTATCTGGATTGAAGCATAACTTGCTTTCAATAAGCCAATTCTGTGATAAGGGTTTTAATGTTGAGTTCTCTAAGAACTTATGTTATGTGAAAGATGATACATCAGAGAAAGTATTGCTGACTGGTACTAGAAAAGGAAATGTGTATCTTGGCGATTGGAGTTCAACTCCTAAAGATACATGTTTGGTTCTTAAAAGTTCCACAGACACCACTTTGGTTATGGCATAAAAGAATGAATCACCCGAATTTCAAAACCCCAATAAACTTGCAAGATTAACTCTTGTGAGAGGGTTTCCTAATGAAGTGTTCAAGAAGAACATATTTGTGATGCGTGCCAAAAAGGAAAACAAATTAGAGCATCATTTAAAAGCAAAGTAGATGTTTCTACTGAAAGAATACTTCAGTTATTGCATTTGGATCTTTTTGGTCCAATAACACCAGTAAGAACCAATGGCAGGAAATACACATTAGTAGTAGTTGATGACTACTCAAGATATACTTAGGTCATATTCTTACTCAAGAAGAAAGAGACTCGATATAAAGTTTGCCAGATTCTCAAAAAAGCTCGAGATTGAGAAAAAATCGAGTGTGGTCAAAATCGATCTCGACAAAGGAACCGAATTTATAAATCATATCATATCGATTATTGTGCAAAGAAATGGAATTTCTCATGAAACATCAGCTGCAAGGACCTGGTGTTGCTGAAAGAAGGAACATGACTCTTAAAGAAGTTCGCAATGACAATGATAAATTGTCGATATTCCTAAAAGATTTTGGGTTGAAGCCGCCAACATCAATGCTATTCTCATAATAACAGATCCATGTTGACCAAGAGTCAAGGCAAAACACCCTATGAGCTTTGGAATGAAAGGAAGCCTCTTGTTTCTTTCTTTTCGTGTGTTTGGTTGCAAGTGTTTCATACACATAATGGTAAAGATCGATTTGAAAACATTTGATAGCAAAGTGATGAAGGAATATTCTTAGGATATTCGGAAGTCGATCAAAAGCTTTCGAGTTTACAACCTGTAGGACTTTATTGTGGAAGAAACACCTCATGTTGTTTTTGATGAATCTACTTGTGTTTCGTAAGAAACAGAACATGATGCGTAAGAACCCACTCAAGAGGATCACCAGATTAAGCCCGAGAAAGAATGATAAATCATCCATCAACTCGAAAAGAAGCGTTCGATCCACCATCTATGATTGGAGTGGACTCGGACTCGATAAAGAAGTTCAAGATGGAACTCGGGACGGTGAGACTCGGGATGGAAAGTCTTCACTGAAGGAAAACCAACACACTAAAAGTGACCAATCCGAATGCATACACCGCCTTGAGACTCGGTTTGTGATGCCGATGAAGATGTGGTCACAGCTGAGGCAATTTCTGAATCTATCAACCAAAGGGGAACAAATGTCTCTGACAATGTTCTGAATGAAATTTCCCCTGAGGAAGATGATTCCCTTTCTTCTTTTCTGCTGTTCCCTGAGTTTATTGAACTAACTGAACCTAACATTTCAAATGTTGAGGATACTATTGAAGGGGGAACAACTAGAAGAAGATGGTTAGATAGTCATCCTACAAGTCAGATTGTGGGTGATCTAACTGAAGGTGTCAAGACAAGAAGGTTCCATGGTGAAAGTGCACTATTCTGCTGCTTCCTATCAGAGAAAGAGCCTACTGAGATTGGTGAAGCTCTACAAGATTCTCATTGGATTACTGCTATGCAAGATGAGCTGAATCAATTCTCAAGGAATGAAGTATGGGAACTAGTAGATAGACTTGAAAGGCACAATGTCATTGGAACCAAGTGGGTTTTCAAGAATAAAAGAGATGAGAACAACAACATTGTAAGAAACAAGGCAAAATTAGTTAAGACAAGGTTATTCCCAAGAAGAAGGCTTGGATTATGATGAAACCTTTGCACCTGTTGCAAGACTAGAAGCCATCAGATTGTTTCTTGCATATGCTGCCCACATGAAGTTCACAGCCTATCAAATGGATGTGAAAAGTGCATTTCTGAACGGTGTGCTTAAAGAAGAGGTTTATGTAGAACAACCTCCTGGTTTCAAACAGAATGACCAAGTTTACAGGCTCAGAAAAGCCTTGTATGGTCTTAAGCAAGCACCCAGAGCATGGTATGATACTCTTTCTCAGTTTCTTACTGACCATGGTTTTGTCAAAGGAACCTGCTGATAGAACTCGCTTCGGGATAGAAGATGGGGAAGATATCTTCTTTGGTTCAGATATATGTTGATGACATCATTTTTGGATCTCCAAACCATCAGCTGTGTGAAAAGTTTTCAACACTGATGAAAGGCAAGTTTGAGATGTCAATGATGGGAGAGATGAATTTCTTTCTAGATCTTCAAGTGAAACAATCAAAGGAAGGAATATTCATCAACCGTAAAGTACACCGGAGATCCTCGATTGCCAAGTATGGTGTATGCACTTGCAATGCAGTTAGAATTCCTATGAATACTAACTACAAGATGGATCCTGATTTTGAAGTCAAATCAGTAAATCATACTGATTATAGAGGAACCATTGGATCATTGCTCTATCTCACAGCAAGTAGGCGAGATATAACATTTGCTGTTGGGATATGTGCAAGATACCAAGTTAATCTTAAAGGCTAGTCACATGGAGGTCGCCAAAAGATCTTTCAAGTATCTTAAGGGCACGATGAATAGAGGATTATGGTATCCAAATTGATGATAACCTTGAATTAACCGGTTACTCGGATCTTTGACATGGAGGTTGCAGAATTGACAGGAAGTCCACTACAGGAACTTGTCAATTTCTTGGAAGTAAGCTGATATCTTGGTTTTCGAAGAAATAGACCTCAGTAGCAACCAAGATTAATGGGTTTAATACATGGCTTCGTGAAGTTGTTGTGCTTTCGATTCTTTAGCTCGCACAAAAATTAAGAGATTATAAAGTTGTAGCCATGAAGTACCAATATTTTGTGACAATAATAGTGCCATTGCTATTTCACAAAATCCATTATTACACACCAAATGCAAGCATGTGGATATCAGACATCACTTCATCAGAGATCATGTCGAGAAAAAGGACATCAGGATGGAGAAAATTCATACTGATAAGCAGAGTCGATATCTTGACTAAACCTTTAATCAATCAAGATTTCAGAACTATCGCCAATTGAATTAGGGATGTTGGATCCAGTGTATAGAGTAAAATCAAAAAAATTGAAGGTTTTCGGATGCATGAAGTTTTCTCTCGAAATTCTATTGAGAAACTCGGGATAAAATGGAAATAATGAACCGGAGTCTCGTGAAACTCAGTTCTTGAAGGTCAAGATCAAGATTATCATCTTGAACCCTTTTCAAGACTTTCGAGATCATCACCAAATTTTATCAAGGTCAATACTCAGTAAAGACTGATAGAGGGAAGTTAGTCTGAAGAATTAATGACTCATGCGACTCATTTATTGCTTAAGTGAAACTCAGTAATCATTTGCAATAAATACAAAACACCTGAAGAATGTTTTGGGAGGGATCTTTGAAATTCCTAGAGAAGGTCAACAGTCATTAAATGCTCTGTTGCATCTATTAACCTATGAGGACGTTTTGGCGGCTTACTTTTGGGAAGATCGTCCGTTCGCATACCCGATTTGTCGTGGATTAATCTTAACCGTTGATTTTAATTAATCACACGATCTACCCACGATCTTGAGCTATATATTCCTTTGAAAGCCATTCAAGCCAAACTTTATTAAAACCTTCACTCCCAAAACCCTCTACAAATAAATCCCTCTTTTACCCAGAAAAGCTTCAACGCTCCAAACCCTAAATCTTCAAATCTCAAAATGGCACCTACCATATTCAAAAGATTGGCCGAGACAAATAAGCCATGGTATGAATACGTGGTTTCTTTGGAGAGTACCACCAATGCCAAGCACGAAGAAGAGGCGCTCCATTTAATCAGATTGGCGAAACTGACGAACCTCGTCGCGAATCGACCGGAGGCGGAGTATGCTCGTGAGGTAATAGAGTTTGTTGCCAATTTGGAAATAGATGAGGAGGATAATATAGAGTCCAAGATTTCTGTTTCTCATCTTGAACAATCAATGAAGTATGTGGATTTTGTTCGAGAGCTCTATATAGTCCCTAAGAATTTAAATGACGTATTTGAGTTGTGAGATAGGGGAGATGATCCCTCATTGTATATGTTGGGACGGGAGCAGGAGTATCTTGACAAGGTTGCCGAAAAACCTGTTAAGTTTGAGGCAACTCTGCATAAACGGCATCTAAAGCCAAAATACAGAGTGTTGATGGATATTGTGGGAAAGTGCATCATGAGTCGATCTGGAAGCTTCGAGCAGATCAGCAATCCCAAACTCCGACTGATGGCGGCGATTGAGGACTCACCCACCAAGGATTTCAACTGGTTGAAGTATTTGATCAAGGTGGTGACTGAGCAAGCCAAGGTCATAAAAAGGGAGGATGATGGGGCAATATCTATCAAAGGCAGAATCCTCCATGCCACCAAAATTGCATTTATTCTGGAGATGTGCCGAGAGGAGGAGGATATCTTTGCCAACTCTACCCCATTTCCTAAGTCCAAAGTAATGTTCAAGCCCATTGCTGCAAAAAGGACGATCAAGGGAAGAAAGAGAAGAAAGTGGAATCACCTGTTGGGGGAAGGTTTTGTTGGATGCCAAGAAGGAGCAGGGTGAGAAGTTGAAGATGCAGAAAACCCTTGCTCCAAAGCGCAAGAGAATGGTGGTTCTCACTGATGATGATGAAGATGAGGAAAGTGAGACTGAGGAGATTCAGCCTGAGAGCCAAACTGCTCATAAATCGCCTTTACTTGTATTGGCTCAGGCTATCTCAAAGGCACAGGATCAAACTGAGGAGCAAGTCTTCTCTGAGGTTCTTGAGACTTCGCTTAGTTCTGATAAGTTCTCTCAAGAAATTTTTCAAGGACATCGGACCTCGAGAAAAGTTCAGATTCCTCTCGAGGAAATCTTAGGAAGAAAATGCTTTCGATTCCTACTAAGGAAGTGCCCACTCGGTTCTCGAGAGCAAATGAAATTCCCCTGAGGCGCCAACTCGGACCTCGGAACCAAGTCCCGTTCGGATTGAGGAGCTGCCCCAAACCTCGAGTTCTTGAGCCTCGGGAGCCGATGAATTTTGATGAGCTCCCGAATGAGGCCGTTAGTCGATCTTTCAGTTTCCAATCAACTGAGAGCCCAATGCTCAAGAAAGGCGAACTCAAGAGACCGAATAATGAAGCAAGGGGAAATCTGTTCATTCTGAACCGCTACCCCGAAGCTTAGCTCATTCCCCGACCTCAAGACATCTTCTTCGATTGAGGTCAATGGTTACATCCTCAACCGGACTCTTCCGGAGATGCTCAACATTGCTTCATTCAGAGGGGGAAGACCGGTGGAACGAGGAGATAACTTTTCTCATTAATTCTCGTGATTGAAAAAACCAAGCTCGGGATGAAAATTTCGATTTTGATGAAATTTGGTGAATAGGAAGGTTCTTTGAGAGGAAAATTTCATCTGGTGCCCCGAGCTCCATTGACAAATCTCGATGAGGACCAACAAATGATGAGAGTCAATCTCGGAAGGAGAAAGACTCAATCGATCTTGATCAGTCATTTGTCGAACATCCTCGATCAAGTTAGCCTTCGAGGTAACTTTTGCACTATTAATAATTATGCCAGATTAAAGTCCCTACCTTTAAATCTGTAATGTCCGATATGCTGATGAGGCTCAGTGGACACCCAAGCTCAAGGTGAATCCCGGACTCGGTCCCCGAGTGCAAGTGTTGGGATTATCTTGAAAAATATTTTTTACTTTGTATAATCGAAACCCAATTTTCGGACTTATTTATGAAATAAATTGTTTATCATCGATGCTTTAAATATGATTGAATGTTATATATATTTACTTGCATAACTGCTCAATAATTCGTGACGTGTTACATCAGAGTTAATTTAGTGATACCGATCACGTAAGATTAAATTAATGGTCCCTTTGTAACTAAAAAAGTACGCCATTCACGACCTAGATGGAAATGAACAACCATCGCGAAAGGTTGAGGTGTAAGGCTCAGATTGGTTTGTCTTGACCAAGAGATTACACTAGTGCATGACCGATCTTGTTTGAATAGGACCCTCTGAGGAGGATAAATTCTTGAGAATCCAACAAGGAAGAATTAGACCTCGGTGTTCGTTGTTTCTTAACCTTCGTCCCTTAAATAGGATCACGGGATTGGTAACTATTGCTTTGACTTATCATGGGTAGCGAATCAGAGAGAGATTCAATACTTTTTATCTTGGGCAATATTATTGGTCACATGTGATTGCTAAGATTTAATACGAAGAATCGTGTGCAAGTACGCTTGCTTGATTTGCCCCCTTGGGAGGTTCATAAGTTTTATCATACCAAATCTTGCAAGTGGAATTTGTTTTCGGTATGGATAATAATGTTGAACCGTTCCTCGACCAAGGACAAAAGATATTAATTAATGGAAAGCTATTTCAGTGGCTTGAATTAATTAATGGGCTAGATAATTTTAAACACGCGAAATAATGACCGGAGCCATATCGACCGTAATATGGGTTAAGATGGATGGTGCAATATTAATTATGTAGTGGGATTAATTAATATTTATGGGCTTGAATTATATTGTGGCTCAATATTAGATATTCAAGATCCATTAGAAGGTCCAATCTTAATTCTCCTAAAGGCCCCCGAGTAGTAGCCCAACATATAGTCCAATAACCTAAAAGGTGATTAAAATAAAATAAATATTGTTGCTTATATTTCCTCTTATTTTTTCGAAAATTATGGATAAAAGAGGGAGAAAGATTTTCTTTGAATTTTGTTATGGAATGAAGATATGTATTCTTGGAATACAAGATTATCTCATTAAATTCAAGAAATCTCCCACTTGGTTATTCATAGTGAGATTTTCGAAATTTTGGAATATAGAGGGCAAGAAATATTTTCTTGATTTTCTTGAAAAGATATTATGGAAGATATGTATTTCTTGAAATACAAGAATATCTCATAAATTCAAGAAGATCCAAATCTTGGATTCTTGCACACTATATTTTTCGAAAATTCCATAAAATAGAGGAGGTGGAATTTTGTGGAATATTTTAATTATGGGAAAGAGAATATATATGATATATTCAAGATTTCATGGTGACCAAGAAAAGTCTTATCCCACATTGAAATATCACAAGAATTTTGACCACTCTCACACCTATAAATAGGGGATGATTAGTTCATTCCCAAGTACAATTCCATGTGCTGGATATATTAGCAAATCCACATACGTGGTGCAACAAAGTTTATTTCTTTCCTTTTGTTAATTGTTCGCGAGTATCCTTCCAATCGGATTGTCGAGCAAGGGCTAAGGGAATACTTGGGAAGTCCTTTTGGTTAGTCCGTCCGAATCAAGTCATCGCCATCCCGAGAGGTAAGTTCACGAAACCCGCAGATTCCGCATCGTGGGTTTTACGTGGCTTTTTATATGCATGATATATTGTTGCAATTATTATTTGAATTAATATAGGATTAATTCATGCTAGTAATAATTAATGAATTAAATTTGTATTTAAATATTCACCCCAATAGATCTCGCAAAATCATTCCCCAACAACCGTATCGAGCCATTGTTTCGCTCAATTTTTTTTAATTGTAATTTAATTCGTGGACATTAAATTTGAAATTGATAGTAGAACTGCTAGATCTGCTTTTGGCAGTATCCAATTGTCATGGATTTTAATGTTTTATTTTTGCATGCATATAAACCGTGGTTTTTAATCTCGATTCGCCCCGAAGAAAATCCAATGAAAGACTGGGATTTGTTTGATTTGATCAATGTATGACTAGTCTAGATCTAGGTTTATTTATTTTGTAAATAAACTGTTAAAATGAAGATGGAAAAAGGACAAAATCCGTGAACTTGGATGCTACCGGCACGCTTACTGGGCGAGGGCCGGCTTTAATGAAAGGTTATAGTCGAAGCGGACGGGCGGCCAGACGCTGGCGCTTTGAGGAACTTCATGACGGAGGATCCTCGGCTACGTGATGCGGGGCTAGACGCGGTAGCGTCACCGCCGAAAATATGGCTTCAATGCCTCATGGTTGCCAGCGGGCTTTAGGTCGCCGAGGCGCCCTAGGTTGCGGCCGGCCGGATCGCGCCGTATCCTTTCTATGAAATGGCGTGGCGGTTCGAGACGAAGTATTTTTCGAGACCAAACGAGTGGGAGAAATTCGAGACGTGTTTCTTCAAGATCAAGCCAAGAAAAATCAAACCATGACAATTGGATAATTTGTGCCCAATATGTTTATTTTTCCTGCTTTTGCTTGATTTATTTTTTGCTATCTTATGCTTTATTTAATTGTTTAAATGTGTTTGCATGAGGGTTGCCAAATTGAAAAATCTCAACTTCAAAATTACTAAGTATGTTTAAATAATTAATTGACAATTTTTTTTCGGATAATAAAATTGAATTAATTTTGACCTCCATGATTTATTTATTTGTGAATTCTTTTGGAGAAATTCCCAACGACGGTCAAAAGATAGGTTTCACATGAATGAATTCCAAACGGATGATTGTGGGTTATTACTAGTGGCGACGATGACCCTCCCAACGAGGCTCGATCAAAGCGACCCTCCCAACGAGGCTCGATCAAAGCGAAATAGTAATCCTGTATTTAATCATGGTTATTACTTAGGTATAAAATTGATATGCATATACTTCTCCGAAGTCCCTGTCAATTTTATATTGGTCAAGTCAAGCCAACTATTAATCTGATATTATGGGTTTGTAAATCGTTTTGTTTGTAACCGCTTGAATGTGTTTAAATAATGACCCACCCAACGTGGCTTATTTAAACTGTTTTGAGATGTTGGGTCGATGCATTGTTCATATTTTTTTTTGAGATTTTAAATATGATGCATGTGATCGAACCTTGGATATATTTGTGCTTATGCATATTATTGTTTATTTCGGTTCATCATGTCGCAACCTTCTAATCCACTATCGAATATACCTAAAGAGCTTTTACTTTTTTGGTGAAAAACTATTTTGGTTGGAAACACAAAATAAAATCATCCTAACCGCATCATCTTCCGAATGGGTACTTGATTCACCAAAACCCAAAAAACCAACTAAGGATGCGGAATATGGGATGAGATGATTTATGGTGAATGGGAGCCGCAAACGGTTTGATGAAGGAAACAATTACGCACATATGTCGATTTGAGGCGCCTTCATCAAGATTATGAGTCACCGCAGACATCTTAAAGAATCTCGAAGCGATGTTTGGACATCGGACCCATATGGCGATCCAAAGTGTGAGGCAAGAAATTGCTCGCTTAAAATTGGAAAAGGGACGATCAGCAAAGACAAAGACGCGTCTTTAGGGTTATGGTGCTATTTGAGGAACTTGAGATCCTCGTGAAAAAATATGACTTCAACACTAAGGTTGATTTCATTCTCCAATCCTTACCCAAGAGCTATAATCACCGCTATCTTGAGTATCTAATGGAAGATCAAGATTTTAAAGTGGAGGATCTTATAAATGCTTTGACTTTGGTTGAAAAAGGAAGGAGAGCGAGGAAAAGAACTTGGGAAACGGAAATCTTCTCTTCATCCTAGATCAAGTGGTGATAAGGATGATGAAAAGAAAGAAGGTTAAACCAAGAAGACTCAACATCAAATAGAAGCATGGGATCAAGTATGAGGAAAAACTTTGGAAAGCGGAGAGTAGGACAATCGAGGTCACTGTTTCCATCCCAAAAGGAAAGGAAAGAAAGGTAATACTCACGACTAGTTGTTTGAAACTTGTTTAGCGGCGTATGCCTCCCATTTTGTGGGTGGTGGATACGGGATCCACTAATCATGTTTGTTTCACATTGCACGGGTTCAAGCGGACCCAACAACTTAGTGGGAGTGAGGTCCTCATCACACCGGGCGATCTACATGAGTGGCAAAGAGCGATGGGAGAAGTGCACCTGTCTTTTGAAGACAAAAGTTTTAATTTTGAGATATTCTTTACGTTCAATTTTTAGAAAGAATTCGTTTTCAGTTTCTAAACTTTTATGATAGATATTCGGTTACTTTTTAATAAAGTTGTTACCATTTTTCTTGTTGATGAATTTATCTATCATGGAACGTTGATGAATGATCTCTATGCAAATTAACTCGCACACCACTCACGAAATGTATCCTATAACACATCAATCAAGCTTCGAAAGAAAAGAAAATGTTCATCGACGTGAACGAGACACTTTTTAGCATCTAAGATTAGGTCATATAAATCCAAAGAGGATCCAAAGGTTGGTGAAAGATGGTTCACTGGAGCGTCTCCAAGTTGAACAAAATTCCAACCTGCGAATCATGTTTGGAGGGTAATATGACCAAGATGGCATTTGGAGCCAAGGGGAATGGGGCTAAAGAAGTGTTAGAGATCGTTCACATAGATGTACGTAATTCAATCTTAACCAAAGCAAGAGGAGGTTATGAGTAATTTTATTGATGATTACTCAAGGTACATTTTCCTTATGAAGCATGAATCTGAGACCTTTGAGAAATTCTAAAGAATTTAAGGCTCAAGCAGAGAATCATATGGAAAAATGTATCAAGTCTCTACGATCTGATCGTGGAGGCGAATACCTCAGCGATGAATTTTTGAACTACTTATCTGATGAAGGGATTGTATCCCAGCTCACTGCACCCGGAACCCCTCAACAAGACGGCGATTGCAGAGCAAAGCAACAGTTTTTTTTTTTTTTTGGAAATAGTTAGATCAATGATGAGTTATACGGATCTTCCCGAAGTCGCTCGGGTCATGCCTTGAAAACAAATGACTTACATTCCGAACTTGGTGCTATCCAAATCAGTTCCCGAACCCCAAAGAATTGTGGACCGGACGCAAGTCTAAAGTATGAGGCACATGAGAACTTTGGGGTGTCCGCCCTCGTGTTGGACAAGGAAACCATTAAATTGATCTCGATCGTAATTAAAGGTCGCTTTTGTAGAATATACCCTAGGAACAAAAAGGGTGAATGTTCTATAGTTCAAGATCAAAAGGTGGACATCCGCACTCCACTTTAGATTTTGGAAGAAAACTATAGAACCAAAGAAACCTGCATGAGATTACCTTAAATGAGCTTAGAAGGCAAACCTCAATGCCAATTGTACTTAGATGATATACCAAACGATACGCTTTCTGGCGAGACCTCGTTATAGTGGGAGGGTTGTTAGACAGCCTCGAGAGATTCATGGGAATAGAGAGTCCTCTGGACTTGATTCCCTAATCGCACCCATGGACATATGAAGAGGCACTCCAAGATAAGGATGCAGATTCTTAGCAAACAAAGAATGAAAAGCGAAGTGGGTTCTATATTTCATAATAGAGTGTAGGGAGCTAGTCGAACCACTTAATGGGGTCAAACCCATTAGATGCAAGTGGGTATATAAGAGGAAAAGAGGATCGGACGGGAAGGTTAAAACCTTTAAAGCAAGACTAATGGCGAAAGGTTATACTCGAAAGAAAGGGATCGATTATGAGGAAATTTTTTTCGCCCGTAGCCATGCTTAAGTCCATCCAGTATTCTCTTATCGATTCTTCAAGACTTCGACCTTGAAATCGGCAAATAGATGTCAAGATGCTTTCCTTAACTAAGTCTTGATAAAGAGATCTATGTGCAACAACACCAAGGTTTCATTGAAACAGGCCAAGAACACCTAGTTTGTAAGCTCAAGAGGTCCATTTACTACTCGACTCAAACAGCATCCGAGCTTGGAACCAAAGTTTTGATCATGTTGTAAAGTCTTATGGGTTTGATCAAAACGAGTTTGAAAGTTGTGTGTATAAAAAAAAGTGGTCGGAACGCATTGGTATTCTTAGTACTATCGTAGATGACATTGTGATCATCGGGAACGATGTGAAGGTGTGATCGACGTAAGGGGCATGACTTTCAAAAACAGTTTGATATGAAAGACTTAGGAAGCGGACACATCCTTGGGATCAAGATCACAAGAAAAGGATGGTCGGGTTATCACAAGTTTCATACATAGACATTGGTTTTGAAACGATTCAAAGATGCAAGATTCCAAGAAAGGATTCGATTCTTCGGGCTTGGAATCCATCTATCCAAGAAAATGTCCCCTAAGACGCAAAAAAGGAGATAGATGACATGAAAGGCATTCCTTGCGCTACCGTCGGAAACCTTTATGTATGCAATCTTTGTGCGAGACCGGATATCTGCTTTGCTGTAGGCATGGTAGCAAGATATCAGAGTAACCCAGGGAAAGCGAATTGGACGAGAGTTAAAAACATTCCGAAGTATCTGAAAAGAACTTGGGATAGAATGTTGATTTATCGATCGATACTCCAATCCCCATCTTTTACATGGACTCGGTTTTCAATCGATTTAGATTCCGTAGATTATCCGCCTCGGTTAGTGTGTTTCCATTTGGGAAGTGTAGCCATCAAATGGACGAGTGTGAAGCAAATGCATCAACGACTCAACCATGGAAGTCGGGTAAGTAATTGCTTGTGAAGCAGTGAAAGAACCGATTGGGCTCTAGACCTTCTTAGTTGACTTGGATGGTGTTACAATTTGTCTAGCAATATCTCTAGCTAAGGGCAAGTTGCAAATTCAAGAGAACCAAGAGTCCACGAGTCAAACAAACACATTAAAGGAAAAACATCTTATACGAGAAATCGTTAAGAGAGGAGATATAGATGTGGCAAAGATAATGTCGTCGAGGGCGACCTAGCGAGATCCATTCACAAAGCGTCCATTCTGAATACATTCGAGAGACATGTGAGTGGAATGGGTGTCAAGACCGTTACCCAATCTGCTTTGAGTATAAGTGGGAGAAATTATTAGGTTCGTGTAGGTGACATTAGATGTCACGGACTACTCGAGGCGTGTTGTAGTATACTTAAAAGTAGACTTTGAGTATAAGTGGGAGATTGTTGGGATTATCTTTGAAAAGTATGCTTTTTACTTTATATAATCGAAACCTAATTTTTCGGACTTATTTATGAAATAAATTGTTTATCATCGATGCTTTTAATATGATTGAATGTTATATATATTTCTTTGCATAAGCTGTTCAATAATTAAATGCGTGTTAGGCAGAAGTTAATTTAGTGATACGGATCACGTAACATTAAATTAACAATCCTTTGTAACTAAAAAGTACGCCATTCACGACCTAGATGGAAATGAACAACCATCGCGAAAGGTTGAGGTGTAAGGCTCGGATTGGTTTGTCTTGACCAAGAGATTACACTAGTGCATGACCGATCTTGTTGAATAGGACCTACAGGGAGGATAAATTCTTGAGGCCGAACAAGGAAGAATTAGACCTCGGTGGTTCGTTGTTTTAAACCTTCGCCCCTTAAATAGGATCACGTGGGATTGGTAACTATTGCTTTGACTTATCATGGGTAGCGAATCGAGAGAGATTCAATACTTTTTATCTTGGGCAATATTATTGGTCACATGTGATTGCTAAGATTTAATCTGAAGAATCGTGTGCAAGCACGCTTGCTTGATTTGCCCTTGGGAGGTTCATAAGTTTTATCATACCAAATCTTGCAAGTGGAATTTGTTTCCAGGTATGGATAATAATGTTGAACCGTTCCTCGACCAAGGACAAAAGATATTAATTAACGGAAAGCTATTTCAAAGGGCTTGAATTAATTAATGGGCTAGATAATTTTAAACACGGGAAATAATGACCGGAGCCATATTGATCTGTAATATGGGTTAAGATGGATGGTGCAATATTAATTATGTAGTGGGATTAATTAATATTTATGGGCTTGAATTATATTGTGGCTCAATATTAGATATTCAAGATCCATTAGAAGGTCCAATCTTAATTCTCCTAAAGGCCCCCCGAGTAGCCCAAACATATAGTCCAATAACCTAAAAAGGTGATTAAAATAAAATAAATATTGTTGCTTATATTTCCTCTTATTTTTTTCAAAATTATGGATAAAAGAGGAGAAAGATTTTCTTTGAATTTTGTTATGGAATGAAGATATGTATTCTTGGAATACAAGATTATCTCATTAAATTCAAGAAATCTCCCACTTGGGTTATTCATAGTGAGATTTTTCAAAATTTTGGAAAAATAGAGGGCAAGAAAGATTTTCTTGATTTTCTTGAAAAGATATTATGGAAGATATGTATTTCTTGAAATACAAGAATATCTCATAAATTCAAGAAGATCCAAATCTTGGATTCTTGCACACTATATTTTTTAAAAAATTCCATAAAATAGAGGAGGTGGAATTTTGTGGAATATTTTAATTATGGGAAAGAGAATATATAGGATATATTCAAGATTTCTTGGTGACCAAGAAAAGTCTTATCCCACATTGAAATATCACAAGAATTTCGACCACTCTCACACCTATAAATAGGGGATGATTAGTTCATTCCCAAGTACAATTCCATGTGCTGGAAATATTAGCAAATCCACATACGTTGTGCAACAAAGTTTATTTCTTTCCTTTTGTTAATTGTTCGCGAGTATCCTTCCACCGGATTGTCGAGCAAGGGCTAAGGGAATACTTGGGAAGTCCTTTTGGTTAGTCCGTCCGACCGAAGTCACTGCCATCCCGAGAGGTAAGTTCACGTAAACCCGTAGATTCCGCGTGGGGTTTTACGTGGCTTTTTATATGCATGATATATTGTTGCAATTATTATTTGAATTAATATAGGATTAATTCATGCTAGTAATAATTAATGAATTAAATTTGTATTTAAATATTCACCCCGAATAGATCTGTGCAAATCATTCCCCAACAACCGCATCGTAGCCACTTGTTTTGGACTTTGAATTTTTTAAATTGTAATTTAATTAAGTGGACATTAAATTTGAAATTGGATAGTAGAACCTGTTAGATACTGCTTTTGCGGTATCCAATTGTCATGGATTTAATGTTTTATTTTGCATGCATATAAACCGTGGTTTTTTAATTCGATTCGTTTCGATTTGTTTTGCCTCGCGAGAAAATCCACGAGTAGACTAGGATTTGTTTGATTTGATCAATGTAATAGACTAGTCTAGATCTAGTTTATTTATTTTTTTGTAAATAAATTGTAACCCCGGACGGAACGAAGACGCGAATCTTTAAAATTAAAAATCGAAATCGAGAACGAGGTATTGCACGGGGCCTTATGGTGCAAGCCTTGGCCGAAAGGCGAGGGGGATAGAAGGTGTCTCGAGCGAGGCGGTGTGCGCCCAGGCTGAGCGGATTTCGGCGTGAAGACACGCGAGATCCGCGAGGTCATGGGCGATGTATCGAGGAATCTTGTACATGGACCTTGTACGCATCTCGCTTCCAGAATCTGCTGACGTTTCGCCGACGCAGGCTGAGGTACATCAAATTTGGGCGGGCAGGCGTGCCGAGGTCGCTGAGGCGCCCTAGGTTGCCGTCTTGACGCCGTCATCCTCTTCATGAAATTTGTGGCGGTTCGAGACGAAGTATTTTTCGAGACCAAACGAGTGGGAGAAATTCGAGACGTGTTTCTTCAAGATCAAGCCAAGAAAAATCAAACCATGACAATTGGATAATTTGTGCCCAATATGTTTATTTTTCTGTTTTGCTTGATTTATTTTTGCTATCTTATGCTTTATTTAATTGTTTAAATGTGTTTGCATGAGGGTTGCCAAATTGAAAAATCTCAACTTCAAAATTACTAAGTATGTTTAAATAATTAATTGACAATTTTTTTTCGGATAATAAAATTGAATTAATTTTGACCTCCATGATTTATTTATTTGTGAATTCTTTTGGAGAAATTCCCCAACCAGACGGGTCAAAAGATAGGTTTCATATGAATGAATTCCAAACCGGATGATTGTGGGTTATTACTAGTGGCGGCATTGACCCTCCCAACGAGGCTCGATCAAAGTGAAATAGTAATCCTGTATTTAATCATGGTTATTACTTAGGTATAAAATTGATATGCATATACTTCTCCGAAGTCCCTGTCAATTTTATATTGGTCAAGTGGGAGCCAACTATTAATCTGGATATTAAGGGTTTGTAACTGTTCTTGTTTGTAACCCGCTTGAATGTGTTTAAATAATGACCCACCCAACGTGGCTTATTTAAACTGTTTTGAGATGTTGGCTGATGCATTGTTCATATATTTTTTGAGATTTTAAATATGATGCATGTGATCGAACCTTGTGATATATTTGTGCTTATGCATATTATTGTTTATTTCAGTTCATCATGTCGCAACCTTCTAATCCACTATCGAATATACCTAAAGAGCTTTTACTTTTTGGTGAAAACTATTTTGGTTGGAAACACAAAATAAAATCTGTCCTAACCGCATCATCTTCCGAATGGGTACTTGATTCACCAAAACCCGAAAAACCAACTAAGGATGCCGGAATATGGGATGAGATGATTTATGGTGAATGGGAGCTGGCAAACGGTTTGATGAAGGAAACAATTCTGGCACATATGTCAGATGCGTTGAGGCGCCTTCATCAAGATTATGAGTCAGCTGCAGACATCTTAAAGAATCTCGAAGCGATGTTTGGACATCAGTTATGCTCAAAAGATAATATCTCATTATCTTATTTACATGTCTTTTACTTTTGATATGCCTGAATGATGTCTCTGAATTAATTGTTTGAAAATGGGGGAAATTGTTTATTAAGTATTTGGTGATGAATCATTTGAGAGATTCATTACTGAAGAAATTGTTAAGAGATTAATTGTTGAGAGACTCATCAATTGTGAGGGAAATTGTTGGGATATATAACCAATCTTGTAATAGGATAAACTGAAACCTGAGTTTAGGTTAAATGTTTGTAGCAAGATAGGTTTTGGCATCATCAAAAAGGGGGAAATTGTTGGGAGATGAATTTAATAAAGATATATGATTTTGATTAGATCCCAAAACCCCTGAGTATGACATGGTCAGGATAATCTTGATAGTTGAGTCAGGATTCAGTTTTAGGGTATTCAGGATAATATCTGCAAAATGTATAGTCAGCAGATATAGATTAGGTTAGGATCTGAAGATTCAAAACTCGAAGAAAACGAGAATCAAGAAAGTTTGATGATGAAACTAAAGTTTCAAGACTTCGAGAAAAACCGAGAATCCGGTTTCAAGATGAAAACCGAAGCCAAGACTCAAGAAGAAATCGAGTCCAAGACTCGAAGGTGAAATCGAGATATCAAGACTCAAGATGAAATCGGGAATCAAGACTCAAAGATGAAGATCAAAGATATCACCAAGATATCTGTAGGAAGACTCGTAAGACCCTCAAGACTTAGGAAGACTCGTAAGACTCAAGACAATGTAAGATGTAAGATCAAGAATTGAAGGTCAAGAATATCAAAGGCAGGTAATTATCAAGACTCAAGAATGCATCAATGCTCAAGATAAACCAGCAGAATGTTCCGAGGCAATCGAACATATCTATCCAAGATGGAATACTTGAGAAGATCGCGATTCTTTAGAAAAAAATACATATTTGCCAAGACATTCAAATGCGCATAAAAGGAACTAAGAGAAAAGTGTTGTTATGGTTATATCACCAGAGAGAATGTAACCAAAAGAGCCATTGAAGGTGTCTACATTTTAACCGGAGACAAAAAAGTCAAAAGAGGAAGACAACACTGTACCATCTCGACATCGATAAAATGACAGTCATTTGAAAAAGATGTCGAAACTACTAAGTTCCAGATCGCAAAAAAGGTGAAGACCGGCTACATGAAAGGCTATTGCCAAAAAACGTGTTAGGGGAGTGTCAAACCCTAAATATAGCCGTTTCACACACCATAAGAGGAAACTCACGAAGTTATCTCTCCAACGGATAGTTTTTCAAGAGTGACCTTGGTGTATGCCTATAAATACTTGTGACCTTCTACATTGTAAGGTTACGGGAAATTTGTAAGCAACTCAAGAGCTCAAACTTATTATTGCAAGTTGAAGCACTTGAAAAACCCAAGAATTTCCCAAGTGCTTTAAATCGAAGAGAGCTCATTCCACTAAGCCTAGCTTGATAAGATATATCCAAAGCTTAGTCGAGATATCCTAGCCTTTGCATTGTTCTTTATTGTAAAGGATATCTCATCCTAGTTGGAAACCAACCAAGAAACCCCAAACCCTTTGTAAGGTAGTTTGAGTGTGATTGTTGGTAAGATTGGAGTTGTAAAGAAAGGAGTAAACTACGAGAGGTAGTCTAAAGCTCTAGAGAAGTTAGTAAGCTACTAGTGGTAGTCTGAAAGCTTGTGTGAGTTGAGTAAGTAAACTACAGAGGTAGTCAGAAAGCTCAAGGTCGGGTTGAGTAAGTAAACTACAGAGGTAGTCAGAAAACTCAGGGAAGTTATTAGTGAATTTCTCTGAAGAGATCAGGGAGAGTGGACGTAGGAGCTTGAGTCTCTGAACCACTATAAATTGTTGTGTTCTTTGCTTTCTGTTTTGCTTTGCTTAACTGTTGCATTACCTTGTTTTGAAAGCATATTTTCACTGACATTTCAGTTGGAATCAATCCACTGAAGTTGCATTTAATTGAATCACAGCCTAATCACTATTCCATTAAAGGAAGGTTTTCAGCAAAAGCTTAAAACGAGTATAAACAAAGGGCCAACCATTCCGCACATCCGAGTAGCTAGAAAGAGATAGTTACCAAACCCAACTTACTATTCCGAGTTCAAGAAGTTAGTTATCGATCCAAGCAACTCAGGATCTCTGAAAAACTCGGGACTCGGTTAGGATTATCCGAGGTTTCTAAAAGAATTCGAGAATCACTTGTCTCGTGAGACTTTGACTCAGAGCGATTTGTGCTTCTCAGGACCAAATCATCAGGACAACCTGACCTCAGTGAAATAAAAGTTTTAAAAACACTGAACACGTGTATTCCCCCCCATACACGTGTAAGACTCGTTTGCACCGGGACCAACAACAATAATGGTAAAGATCAGTTGAAAACATTTGATAGCAAAGCTGATGAAGGAATATTCTTAGGATATTCGGAAGTCAATAAAGCTTCGAGTTTACAAACCTGTAGGACTCTTATTGTGGAGGAAACACCTCATGTTGTTTTTGATGAATCTACTTGCGTTCAGAAGAAATAGGAACATGATGCAGAAGAACTGACCAAGAGGATCACCAGATTAAGCCTGAAAAAGAATGACAAATCATCCATGAACACGAAAAAGAAGAAGTCAGTCACTATCTATGATTGGAGTGACTCGGACTCGAATAAAGAAGTTCAGGATGGAACTCGGGATGGTGAGACTTCGGAAAGCCAACACACCAAAGGTGACCAATCTGAGCAGACACCGATTCGGACTGGTATGTGATGCCTATGAAGATGTAGTCACAAATGAGGCAAATTCTCAATCTATCAACCAAAGGGGAACAAATGTCTCGACAATGTTTACGAATAAATTTCCCACGAGGAAGATGATTCCCTTTCTCTTTTCTGTTGTTCCTGACTTTATTGAACTAACTGAACCTAACATTTCAAATGTTGAGGATACTATTGAAGGGGGAATATCTAGAAGAAGATGGTTAGATAGTCATCCTACAAGTCAAATTGTGGGTAATCTAACTGAAGGTGTCAAAACAAGAAGGTTCCATGGTGAGAGTGCACTATTTATTTCACGCTTATAAGAGAAAGATCTCATGAGATTGAAGAAGCTCTACAAGATTCTCATTGGATTCTTTGCTATGCAAGATGAAATTTGAATCAATTCTCAAGGAATGAAGTATGAGAGCTAGTGGATAGGCCCGAAAAGCACAATGTTATTGGAACCAAGTGGGTATTTAAGAATAAGAGAGATGAGAATAACAACATTGTAAGAAACAAGGCAAAATTTAGTTGCACAAGGTTATTCCCAAGAAGAAGGCTTGGATTATGATGAAACCTTTGCACTGTTTCAAGACTAGAAGCCATCGAGTTGTTTCTTGCATATCTTTGCCCACATGAAGTTCCACGATCTATCAAATGGATGTGAAGAGTGCATTTCTGAATCGGTGTGCTTAAAGAAGAGGTTTATGTAGAACAACCTCCACGGTTTTGCATAGAATGACCAAGTTCTGAGCTCGGAAAAAGCCTTTGTATGGTCTTAAGCAAGCACCAAGAGCATGGTATGATACTCTTTCTCGGTTTCTTCTTGACCATGGTTTTGTCAAAAAAACGTTGATAGAACTCTATTCGGGATAGAAGATGGGGAAGATATCTTACTAGTTCAGATATATGTTGATGACATCATTTTTGGATCTCCAAATCATCAGTTGTGTGAAAAGTTTTCTACACTGATGAAAGGCAAGTTTGAGATGTCAATGATGGGAGAGATGAATTTCTTTCTAGGTCTTCAAGTGAAACAATCAAAGGAAGGAATCTTCATCAACCGAGCAAAAGTACACCGAGATCGATTGCAAGTATGGTGTATGAAATTGCAATGCAGTTAGGATTCCTATGAATACTAACTACAAGATGGATCCCGATTACGAAGGCAAATCAAGAAGTCATCTTGATTATAGAGGAATCATTGGATCATTGCTCTATCTCCGTTACAAGTAGGCGGATATAACATTTCTTTGTTGGGATATGTGCAAGATACCAAAAAGCTAATCCTAAAATTTAATCACATGGAGGTCGCCAAAAAGATACTGAAGTATCTTAAGGGCACAGTGAATAGAGGATTGTGGTATCCAGCTGATGATAACCTTGAATTAACTGGTTACTCAGATGTTGATTATGGAGGTTGTAGAATTGACAGGAAGTCCACCACAGGAACTTGTCAATTTCTTGGAAGTAAGATGATATCTTGGTTTTCGAATAAACAGACCTTAGTAGTAACCAATCTTCTTGAAAGTGAATACATGGTCAAGGAAGTCTGCTTTGTGCGATTCTTTGCCTCGCATAACAATTAAGGGATTATAAAGTAGTAGCCAATGAAGTACCAATATTTTGTGACAATAATAGTGTCATTGCTATTTCACAAAATCTGGTATTGCACACCAGATGCAAGCATGTGGATATCAGACATCACTTCATCAGAGATCATGTCGAGAAAAAGGACATCAGGATGGAGAAAATTCATACTGATAAGCAAAGAGCTGATATCTTGACTAAACCTTTGGCTGAATCAAGATTTCAGGAACTATCAGTTGAATTAAGGATGTTAGATCCAGGTGTATAGAGTAAAATCTGGAAAATTGAAAGTTTTCAGATGCATGAAGGTTTCTCGTAATTCTCTTGAGAAACTTCGGGATAAAATTAAAATCTTGAATCGAGTCTCGTGAAACTCGGGTATCTTTGAAGGTCAAGACTTTCGAAGATACATCTTGAACCCATTCAAGACTCGATGATCATCTTGACATTTTATCAAGGTCAATACTCGATAAGACTAATAGAGGAAAATTAGTCTGAAGAAGTAATGACTCATGCGACTCATTTATTGCTTAAGTGAAACTCAGTAATCATTTGCAATAAATACAAAACACCTGAAGAATGTTTTGGGCAGGATCTTTGAAATTCCAAAGAAGGTCAACAGTCATTAAATGCTCTGTTACATTTAATAACCAATGAGGTTAAAATGGCGGCTTGCTTTTCGGAAGATCGACTTTTCACATACCCGATTAATCGACGATTAATCTCAACCGTTGTTTCTCACCAAACCGGTATGACTTCCAACGATCTCACGATATATATCCCTTGAGAAGCCATTTCAAGCCATTTTTTTATAAACCCTCATTCCCAAAATCCTCTGCAAAGTAAAAATTCCCTTTACCCAGAAAAGCTTCATTGCTCAAACCCTAACCTCAAAAATTCCCAAAATGACTCCTACCATATTCGACAGATTGGCCGAAATAAATAAGCCATGGTATGAATACGTAGTTTCTATGGAGAGTACTTCAAACTCCAAGCATGAAGAAGAGGCGCTCCATCTGATTCGTCTAGCAAAACTGACGAATCTAGTCGCGAACCGACCGGAGGCGGAGTATACTCGCGAGGTAATAGAGTTCGTAGCTAATATGGAAATAGATGAGGATGATTGTATAGAATCCAAGATTTCTATTTCGCATCTTGAGCATTCTTTAAAGTATGTAGATTTTGTTCGGGAGCTGTGCATAGTCCCTAAAAATCTAAACGACGTTTTTGAGTTGTGCGATAGGGGAGATGATCCCTCTGTGTAAATGTTAGGTCGAGAGCAAGAGTATCTTGATAGGATAGCTGAGAATCCTGTTAAGTTTGAGGCAACCTTACATAAGAGGCATTTGAAGCCTAAATGCAGAGTGTTAATGGATATAGTGAGCAGGTGTATAATGAGTCGATCTGGGAGCTTTGAGCAGATTAACACTCCTAAACTCCGACTGATGGCGGCGATTGAGGACTCACCCACCAAGGATTTCAACTGGCTGAAGTATCTGATCAAGGTGGTGAGTGAGCAAGCCAAGGTCATAAAAAGGGAGGATGACACTATATCGATCAAAGGCAAGATCCTTCACGCCACCAAAATTGCTTTTATTTTGGAAATGTGCAGAGAGGAGGAGGATATCTTTGCCAACTCTACTCCATTCCCTAAGTCCAAGGTGTTATTCAAGCCTATTGCTGCAAAGAGGACTATCAAAGGGAAGAAAGAGAAGAAAGTGGAATCACCGATTCTTTGCTTCTTCTTGAAGAAACCCAACAAACCCGAGGGAAAGGTTTTGTTGGAATCCAAGAAAGGAGGGGTGAAAAAATTGAAGAAGCAAGACCGCTTGCTCCAAAGCGCCAAGAGAATGGTGGTTCTCACTTGATGATGAGGAGGAGAGTGAATCTGGGAGATTCAACACGAGAGCCAAAAGCTCGAAATCGCCTTTACAAAGTCTTGGCTCGGGTTATCTCAAAGGCACGAGAACAAAGCCGAGGGAGCAAGTCTTCTCCGAGGTTCTTGAGGCGTCATTAAGTTCTCGCAAGTTCTCTAAGAAATATTCCAGGACCTCGGACCTCGAGCAAGTCTGATTCTGCTTTGAGGAAGCACACCTTTCCGGACTTGAAGGCTGCTCCGATCCCTCTTTTTGAGGAAGAACTCCTTTCCGGACCTCGGAAGCAAGTTGATTCCTTCGGAGAAATGCATGCTTTCGGAATGAGGAACAAGCTCAGAGTCATCTTGAGGAAGCAATGACGGACCTCGGAACCAAGTCATATTGACCGAGGAGCCGCATGACCCTCGAGAATTCTTGAGCCTCGGGAGCCGATGAACGTTGATGGAAGCCGGTGATCTATTAGTTGATCTTTCAGCGCATCTTTCCATCGAACACGAGGCCGGCTCAAGAAGGGTGAAGCTAAAAGAGACCGAATGGGCGAAGCAGGGGAAACGGTTCATACTTGATCATGACCCCGAAATAGCTCATTCCTCGACCTCAAGACATCGTCTTCAGATTGAGGTCAATTCAGATATATCCTCAACTAGACTCTTCCAGAGATGCTCAACATTGCTTCATTCAGAGGCGGACCGTGGAACGAGGAATAACTTTTCCTCATCAATTCTCAAGGATTCAGGAAAACCAAGCTCGAAATGAAAATCTCGACTTTGATGAGTTGGTTAAGAGGAAGGTTCTTTGAGAGGAGATGGGGGTTGGTGCCCCGAGCTCCAAAGACAAATCTTAGGATGGGGACCAACAAGGGGATGATGAGAGTCAATCTCAGAAGGAGAAAGACTCAACCGATCTTTGATGAAGGTTCATTGTCCGACATCCTCGATCAAGTTAGTCTTGTAACTTTTGCACTATTAACAATTATGCCAGGGATTCTTGAAGTACTATCTTCAAATCAGAATGTCCGATATCAGACCGAGGCTTAGGGACACCCAAGCTCAGGGTGAATCCCAGACTCGGATCGAGTCCGCTTCCCAATTCAGATGGCTTCGAGTTGAGGCGGAGACTTCGGGATGAAACGGCCCAACTCGAGAGTCACAGGATCGGATATGCTCCTAGATTGATCTCACCCCTGATGGAGAAATTGGAGAAGGTTGAGCCAATCTGAACAAAAGTTGCTTTCGGATGGAGGAGGTATTGGCCAACCAAAGTCAGAAGATAGAAAGCTTGAGTTCTTCTTCAGACCTGGTGCTACTTCAGAATACTCTGACTGAAAAGCTAACCACCATTGAAGGAAAGATTGAGGAGAAAATGGAAGGGGTCAAAGCTGAGATTAATCAGAGTCAAGGAACATCGGTCTGACTAAAATTCTAGAAGCAAGATTGGCGAGAGAAGAATGAGATCTTTGGTGAAGAATGTTTATTGAGGAAATGAGCTCAATGCTCATGGCCAAGATGATGAGACATGTTCAAGGAAGCTCTCTCTAGCCAATTTTATGATATGTCCAAAAATTCTCGATGGCGAAGAACCACCTTAGAGGCTCGAGGAGGAGCAAGATCGGGTTAGCGAGGGAGGTGCGGAAAGTCAAAAGAGCAATATCATATGGACACAACACTCTCCAAAGGCTTCTAGAGTATGGATCCAAGAAAGGGGAAAGACCCGGAGCTGATCTCAGGAATTTATTGGATCAAACTCGGAAAGGCAAGACGATCAAAGAAGTTTCGAGAAGAAAAAATCGTTGCCGGGCCATGAAGGAAATAGAGGCCAATGAGAAGCTGAAGTTTAAAAAGGTGGAGAAGCCAATCTACACTCAGGTTTCAGGAGAAACAATGCAAGAAGTTGCTATAGAGAAATTGAGTGGTAGAGGAAGAATTGGTACAAGCCAAGCTGGAGCAGAATTGTCCATCAAGAGAAAGGCTGTGGCGATGGAAGAGCCTGAGGGCAAAAAAGCTAAGGCTTCTAAGCCAATTCAGAGAAAGTTGATTCAGGATATTGAAGAATCTGAGGTTGAGCCACAGAAGAAAGTCTTCAATACCAGAAGTGCTCTGAAAACACTCCAAGTTGAACAAGCTAAAAAGATCTGCTTTGCTTTATTTACGGTGTACGGTGATTCGAGAAAAGAAAGTAGAAGAAGATCGAGAAGAGAAGGAGGGATTCAAAAGTTCGCAAGCAAGAGGAGAGGAACACAAAAAAGCCGCGAAATGGCCAGATGTTGACAAATGGATGCCAATCCAAAGATAACGATGCAAGGGAAGAAATCAAGAGAACTTTCTGGTTCTACTATGATGTGCTCAGAGAATGGAGAGGGGAAAGCTCAGATCCTAATGAGGCTTTCATTGACTATCTCCTGACCTTTTATCCAAAGTATCTTCAAAGGTGGTTAAATCTTGCGGATGAAGGAAAGGTGCAGATAACCACCCCTGGTCCATACTCTTACCCTCCTCTCAGGCTGGAGAATGGCTGTGTGAATGAGAAAGTCATTGCTCAAGAGATTTCTCAGTACGCCATTCAGTTGGGCCTGACAGGGAACAATCCTGATATCATTAAAGAAATGCGCTGAAAAGAAGATATTACGGAATGTTCAACCTTGAAGTCCCTGCTAATGAGGTGGAAGAAAATCAGAACTGAAGAGCCCGAGCTGAAGAGCAGAAGAAGACAGAAGATGAAGACTCAGAAGATTCATGTAATCCTTTATCTTTTTTTTGTCTTTTTGATTTTGTTAGATAAGATTCATTGTAACTTGTAACTGTCTATCTATCATCAATGAAACCTTATCATTTATGCTCAAAAGATAATATCTCATTATCTTATTTACATGTCTTTATTTTGATATGCCTGAATGTTGTCTCTGTGATTAATTATTGGAAGATTATTTGGTTGGTGATGAATCCTTTGAGAGATTCATTACTGAATTAATTGTTGGGAGATTCTCTGCTTAGGAAATTGTTGGGAGATTCTCTGTTTAGGAAATTATTGGGAGATATAACCAATCTTGTAATAAGATAAACTGAAACCTGAGTTTAGGTTAAATGTTTGTAACAAGATAGGTTTTGGCATCATCAAAAAGGGGGAAATTGTTGGGAGATGAATTTAATAAAGATATGATTTTGATTAGATCCCAAAAACCCCTGAGTATGACATGTTCAGAATAATCTTGATAGTTGAGTCAGGATTCAGTTTTAGAGTATTCAGGATGTTATCTGCAAAATGTATAGTCAGCAGATATAGATCAGGTTAGGATCTGAAGATTCTGAAGACTCAAGATGTTTACAAAAAAACCGGTTTTCAAGATGAAACCGGTTTCAAGACTCAAGAAGAAATCGAGAATCAAGACTCAGAGAAATCGAGATATCAAGACTCAAAGAGAAATCGAGAAATCAAGACTCAAAGATTAAGACTCAAAGATATCACCAAGATATCTGCGGAAGACTCGAAGACTCAAGACTCGTAAGACCAAAGACTCGTAAGACTCAAGACACATGTAAGATGTAAGATGTAAGATCAAGATCAAGAATATCAAGGCAAAGAATTATCAAGACTCAAGAATATACCAATGCTCAAAGATAAACCTCAATGTTCCGAGGCAATCAAATATATCTATTCAAGGATGCAATAATCGAGAAAACCGTGATTCCTTAGAAAAATAGATATTGCCCAAGACATTCAAATGCAGCATAAAAGGAACTAAGACAAAGTGTTTGTTAAGGTTATATCACCTGTAGAATGTAACCAAAAGAGCCATGAAGTTGTCTACCTTTAACCGGAGACAAAAGTCAAAAAAGAAGAAAAGATCAGTACATTCTCGACAGCGATCGATGTAAGTCACCAAAAAGATGTCAGAAGTACTATGTTCCAGACTGCAAAAAGTGATAACCGGCTACATGAAAAGGCTATTGCCTAAAACGTGTTAGGGAGTCTCAAACCCTAAATATAGCCGTTCTTCACACACCATAAGAGGAAACTCACGAAGCTATCTCTTCCAACGGATAGTTTTCAAGAGTGACCTTGGTGTATGCCTATAAATACTTGTGACCCTCTACATTGTAAGGTTACGGGAAATTTGTAAGCAACTCAAGAGCTCAAACTTATTATTGCAAGTTGAAGCACTCGAAAAACCGAGAATTTCCAAAGTGCTTTAAATCGAAGAGAGCTCATTTCACTAAAGCCTAGCTTGATAAGATATATCCAAAGCTTAGTCGAGATATCCTAGCCTTTGCATTGTTCTTTATTGTAAAGGATATCTCATCCTAGTTGGAAACCAACCAAGAAACCCCAAACCCTTTGTAAGGTAGTTTGAGTGTGATTGTTGGTGAGATTGGAGTTGTAAAGAGTTAGTAAACTACATTGATTTAGTCAGAAAGCTCTAGAGAAGAAATGAGTAATCTATCTTGGATAGACAGAAAGCTTGTGTGAGTTTTGAGTTAGTAAACTACAGAGGTAGTCAGAAAGCTCAAAATTAGAAAGGTTAGTAAACTACAGAGGTAGTCAGAAAGCCTTAGGAAGTGATTAGTGAATTTCTCTGAAGAGATCAGAGAGAGTGGACGTAGGAGCTTGAGTCTCTGAACCACTATAACTTGCTGTGTTCTTTGCTTTCTGTTTTGCTTTGCTTAACTGTTGCATTACTTTGCTTTGAAAGCATATTTTCACTGATATTCAGTTGGAATCAATCCACTGAAGTTGCATCTGAATTAAATCACAGCCTAATCATTATTCCAATAAAAGGAAGGTTTTCAGCAAATGCATTAAAACGAGTATAAACTTAGGGCCAACCATTCCGCACATCTGAGTAGCTAGAACAGATAGTTACCAAACTGAACTTACTCTTCTGAGGGTTCAGTAAGTTAGTTATCTGATCTAAGCAACTCAGGATCTCTGAAAACTCAGGATCAGTTGGGATTATCTGAGGTATCTGAAAGCAGCTCAGAATCACTGTCTCTAGTAGACTTTGACTCAGAGCGATTTGTGCTTCTCAGGACCAAATCATCAAGACATCCTGACCCAAGCTGACCTCAGTAAAGAAAAGTTTTAAAAACACTGAACACGTGTATTCCCCCCCCATACATGTGTAAGACTTGTTTGCACCGGGACCAACAATAAAGGATTCAAAGGTTGGAAAAAGATGGTTCATTGGAATCTCTCCGGGTTGAACCAATCCCAACTTGCGAATCATGCTTGGAGGGTAAAATGACCAAGAGGGCATTCGGAGCCAAAGGGAATAGAGCCAAAGAAGTGTTAGAAATCGTTCACACGGACGTATGTGGTCCAATGTCAAAGCAAGAGGAGGTTATGAGTACTTCGTCACCTTCATTGATGATTACTCAAGGTACGACTACATTTTCCTTATGAAGTATAAATCTGGGACCTTTGACAAATTCAAAGAATTTAAGGCTCAAGCAGAGAATCATAGGGAAAAATGTATCAAGTCTCTATGATCTGATCATGGAGGCGAGTACCTCAGCGATGAGTTTTTGAACTACTTGTCAGATGAAGGGATTGTATCCCAGCTAACTGCACCCGGAACCCCTCAACAAAATGGGGTAGCAGAGCGAAGAAACATAATTCTTTTAGAAATTGTTAGATCAATGATGAGTTATGCGGATCTACCCAAGTCGTTCTGGGGTCACGCCTTGGAAACAGCGGCTTACATTCTGAACTTGGTGCCATCCAAATCGGTTCCCAAAACTCCCAAAGAATTGTGGACGGGCGCAAGCCGGTTTAGAGACACATGAGGATTTGGGGGTGTCCGCCTACGTGTTGGACAAGGAAGCCGAAAAATGGATCTAGATCGACTTAAGGTTGTTTATAGGATACCCCGAGGAACAAAAAAAGGTGTATGTTCTATGGTCCCGAGGATCAAAAGGTGGTAATAAGCACCCACTTTAGATTTTTTTGGAAGAAGACTATATGAACGAAAGAAAGCCCGTATGAGATTACCTTAAATGAGCTTAGAGGGCTAACCTCAGTGTCAACTGTATAAGATGACATACCAAACGCCACACTTACACAACCGGAACCTCGTCGTAGTGGGAGGGTTGTGAGACAACCCGAGAGATTCATGGGGATAGGAGAGTCCTCGGACTTAGTCCCCGGTCAAGATGAATCAGACCCATGGACTTCTGACGAGGCAATCCAAGACAAGGATCACGGTTTCTTGGCAAACAAAGAATGGAAGCGAAAATGGGTTCTATGTATCATAACAGAGTGTGGGAGCTAGTCGAACCACTCAATGGGGTCAAACCCATTGGCTGCAAGTGGGTATACAAGAGGAAAAGAGGACCGGACGGGAAGGTGGAAACCTTCAAGGCAAGGCTTGTGGCGAAAGGTTATACTCGAAAAAGAAGGGATCGACTATGAGGAAACTTTTTTCACCAGCAATGCTCAAGTCCATCCGAATTCTCTTGTCGATTCTTTACATCTCGACTTTGAAATCGGCAAATGGATGTCAAGATCGCTTTCATAACGGAAGTTTTGAAGAAGAAATCTATATCTGACAACCCCTGGGCTTCATTGAAAAAGGTCAAGAACACCTAGTTTGTAAGCTCAAGAAGTCCATTTATGGGACTCAAACAAGCATCGAGCTTGGAACCAATGTTTTGATCATGTAATAAAGTCTTATGGGTTTGATCAAAATGAATCTGAAAGTTGTGTGTACAAGAAGCGTGTCGAATGCATTGATATTCTTAGTACTATCGTAGAGATATTACGCTCGCCGGAAACGATGTAAAGGTATTGTCGGGGCGTAAGGGCATGGCTTTCAAAAATGCTTTGATATGAAGGACTTAGGGGAAGCCGGGCGTCCTTGGGATCAAGATCACTTTAGAGATCGCAAGAAAATGATGATAGGCTTATCATGAAGCTTCATATATAGACATTTGTCTTGAAGCGATTCAAAGATCTGAGATTCAAGAAATGCTTCATACCTTTTCGGACATGGTATCCATCTATCGAGGATATGTGCCCTAAGACACAAAAAGGAGATAGATGACATGAAAGGTATTCTTTATGCTTCATTTTGTCGGAAGCCTTATGTATCTGAATCTTGTGCGAGATAGGATATCTGCTTTCTTAGTTGGCATGGTGGCAAGATATCAAAAGTAACCCAAAAAAGAGCATTGAATGACGATTAAAAACATTCGAAGTATCTGAAAAGAACTCGAGATAGAATGTTAATTTATCGATCCGGATAGTCTAATCCCCATCGGTTACATGGACTCGGATTTCAATCGGACTTAGACTCGAGGAAAATCTACATCCGGTAGTGTGTTTTGCATGGGGAGGAGCCATGACATGGAGAAGCGTTAAGCGAAATGCATCGCCGATTCTACCATGGAAGTCGAATCGTGAATGTCACTGCGAAGCGTGAAAAAGCGGTTTGGCTCAAGAACTTCCTAGTGGACTTGGATGTAGTTAAATTTGCCCAAAGACAATCACTATTTCTTGTGATAATGCCGAGGCGATTTGCAAATTCAAAGGAACCAAGAGCCCACAAGGCCAAAAAACACATTGAAAGGAAATACCATCTTATACGAAAATCGTTAAGAGAGGAGATATAGAGGTGGCAAAAATCGCGTCGAAAGATAACCCCAGCGGATCCATTCACAAAGGGTCTGCCTCAAAATACATTCGAGAGACATGTGGAAGGAATGGGTGTCAAGATCGGCTTGCCAATCTGCTTTGAGTATAAGTGGGAGATATTATTAGGTTCGTGTAGGTGACATTAGATGTCACGTGACAGAACTACTACGAGATGTGTTGTAGTATACTTAAAAAGAAGACTTTGAGTATAAGTGGGAGATTGTTGGGGTTATCTTTGGAAAGTATGCTTTTACTTTGTATAACCAAAGTGAATTTTTTTCTGTCTTATTCTTGAAATAAATTATTTATCATGATGCTTTAAATATCATTGAATGTTACATATATTTATTGCATATTAGTTCAATAATCGATGCGCGTTACATTGTAGTTAATTTAGTGATACCGGATCACGAAGATTAAATTAACAAATCCGCTTGTAACTAAAAAGTACGCGGTTCACGACCTAGATGGAAATGAACAATCCATCGTGAAAGGTTGAGGTGTAAGGCTCGGTTGGCTTGTCTTGACAAAAAGATTACACTAGTGCATGGTGATGCCTTTGAAACGGACCTACATGAGGATAAATTCTTGAAAGACCAACAAGGAAGAATTAGACCTCGATGGTTCGTTATTTCTTAATCTTAGCCCCTTAGATAGGATCGCGTGTGGTTAGTAATTATTGCTTTGACTTATGACGGGTAGAGAATCAATGAGATTCAATACTTTATATCTTGGGCAATATTAATGCACACGTCGATTGCTAAGATTTAATAAGAAGAAGAATGGGTAATGTCTAGCACGCTTTGTTTGATTTGCCCCCTTACCAGGATGTTCATAAGATTTATCATACCAAATCTTGCAAGTGGAATTTGTTTCCGGTATGGATAATAATGTTTAACCGTTCCTTGACCAAGGACAAAAGATATTAATTAATGGAAAGTTATTTCAGTGGCTTGAATTAATTAATGGGCTAGATAATCTTAAACACGGGAAATAATAACAAGAGCCATATTAACTTGATAATATGGGTTAAGATGGATAGTCTTGATATTAATTATGTAGTGGGATTAATTAATATTTATGGGCTTGAATAATATTGTGGCTCAATATTGAACATTCAAAGTCCATTGGAAGGTCAAATCTTAATTCTCCTAAAGGCCCCTCAAGTAGCCCAAACATAATGTCCAATAACTGAAAAAGGTGTTTAAAATAAAATAAATTATCGTTGCTTATTTTTCCAAAATTTTCGAAATTAATAAAGGAAGAAAGAGAAAAGATTTTCTTGATTTTCTTGGAAAGATTTTATGGAATATGTATTCTTGAAATACAAGATTATCCCATAAATTCAAGAAAAGTCAAAGATCCTATTTCTTCCCTATTTATTGAGATATTTTCGAAAACCCTTAATATAAGGAGGTGGGATTTTTATGGAATATTTTAATTATGGAGAAAAGAATATATTGGATATATTCAAGATTTCTTGGAGATCAAGAAAAAGATTTTTCCATCTTATTCCTAGTGAAAAAAATCGGCCACCCCTAGTATTATAAATAGGGGATGAATTTTTCATCCCCAAGTGCAATTCCATGTGTTGAAAAAATTAGAAATCCACAAAGGTGGTGCAACATAATTTTATTTTTCCTTTTGTTAAATTGTTCACGAGTTCCTACCACCGGATTGTTGAACAAGAATAAAGGGAATACTTGAGAAGACCTTTTGGTGTGTTCGTATGAACGGGATCCATCTTCTCAACGGTTATCACTCCAAGAGGTTAGTTCACGTAAACCCGTAGTAATTCCGCATGCGTAGGTTTTATGTGAACTATTTATATGCATGATTGGTTGTTGAATTATTATTTGAATTGATATAGGATTAATTCATGCTAGTAATAATTGTTAGAATTAAATTTGTATTTAAATATTCATCCCGAATAGATTCGGGCAAATAATTCCCAAACAAACACAACAATGGAATAAAAGAGAATTTCATTGATAAAGACCCGGAGGTCAAAATTTTCATTACAATAGACCCGGAGGTTAGTAGAAAAACCCTAAACCCTAAACCCGATGAGACTTCCTGCTTTAAATGAACACGAGTGTCATACATGAACACGAGTGTCATACATGTAGTGCAAAACATTCAAGGGATTTTGAAGGCCAACTTGGCTTGATCAAGTTCGCATATTACATGTCAGAAGTTGCTCCTAAATCCATATTACATGTCAGAAGTTGCTCATCGTCGTTAACCACATCATCTCGATCGGAGCCCAAGGCATAGACGGCCACTTCCATGATGGCGGCGGCAAATCCGCAACCAGGGTGGCAGTGAAGCTTAGCAATGATCATATGATGCCGGAGGACTCGCTGGAATTTCTCATGTGCAAGCTTGAGAACTATAAGTATGGTGAAGGGGTTGTGTTGTGTGTCTAAAACCTTCGTCCTATTTATAGAGGAAGGAAAGGGGTAGAAATGCAAATTTTATTTTCTCAAGGCCCTTCAGAGAAATTGGTGTCGCATGAGGGCGGTTGAGGTGATACGCTGTCGTCGATGGTTAGGTTAGTTCGTGACGTGTGACGCCAGGCCATCATTACGGGACTATCATATCACGCCGACTTAGGGAATCGAGGCGACCATTCGACTCCCCGAGGATTAGATTTTGGCGGAAGCAAACATCCCAAGACCTAACTTGATCAGTTGGATCGGCCTGAATTTGATCGTGATTGGATCGGCCTGAAATCGATCGCGTGATTGGATCAACAAAATCGATCGGATAAATTGGGACATTGTTGGGAAATACTAAGGATTAGGCTACCATCGATGGTCAACGATGTCGAATGACCAAATCGAAACCGCGGGTGGTAAGCGGTGATTACAATATCGATCGGTCGATATCGTTTTGATTTATCTTTATGCCTATTATATTTTAGTTATTATTGTTCCCATTACTTTATGATGTCATGCCTGCAAGCATTTAATGCGGAAGTGGGGTTTTTGTATTAAATGCATTTATTCCAAGTTTTTAAGTCCAAAAGTCTGTCGATTTAAAATCCTTGACCGCACGAATTTAATTACTTTTCAACCACTCAATCTTGATCGTCTGATTAAATCAAGGACACTCAAGTATCTTCAAAAATAATCGTCCAAAATGTTTTCCCTCCCATCTTTTTAAAACCCTAATACCCTTTCTCTGAAAACCTTTCGCATTTCTATATCTCTTAAAACACAAATCGGTTCCAAAAATTTCTCTAACACTCAAAATATTCAAGCGATTAATCTTTCTCTTCAAATCCTCATATCGCTTTTCTGGTAACGTGCTCATCTTGTTGTTTTTGATTCATGAATAACATATCATGAAAGGGTCATAGAATTTGTGTGTACTACTCCTAATCATGTTCAAATGGGACATGAATTGTTTATTGTCTTTTTCTATACACATCATGAACTATATGCACACTGAGGATAGATATTCATGTGTATGTTTCGCATAATTGCTCTTTTATGTATAAAATCTGTGTGAATGATTATGCTTTTCCACTTAGCCCTAATTTTGTGTAATTTGTTTATGCCTTCAGAAAATGGAATCATCTATAGTGCCATCGGAAAGTTGTGATTATACTTCCATGATAAAAAACGTGATCGATGAGAAGTATGTCATATTCAATGTCACAAATGACCCAGAATCGAAAGAAATACTGGAATGTCTTAAAGCATGTGGACTTGAAAAGTTTTGTTATCGGCATTTGACCAGTGTTTTCATCATCGAGTCTCTGGAGTTTTTGAGAAAATTGAAAGAAACCGACAATAAGGAGCTATACTCATTCGTCGGCGGTAACAAAATCGATGTCACCAACGATGATCTCGGAAGGATCTTTGGTCTTCCAATGGGCAGAAACTACCCTGATGAGTTCACCGCAGGGATGTCAGATAAAGAGTATCTGCAGAAAGTGTTGTTGAGGCCTGGAACATCTCAAACATTACAAATGTCAAGGTTCCCTACCTCCGAAGGAAGTATAGGCTGCTTTTCGAGATTGTCTCGAAGGTCATTCTTGGGATTGCTTTTAGCCCAGATGCTCTAACCCAGCAAAAGCAGCATGTGATGGCCGCAATCATAGAGAAGGCCCCAAACATGAACTGGATGGGGTTATTCAAGCATCGGTTGCTGCAGGAATCGACAAAGTTTGCCACAGACAAAAACAATCAAGTGGTGCTAACCAAGAACATCTGCAACATTCACAAGGTTTCGATGATCCTTGCTGATAAGATTCCCAACTATCATTGGTCAGACATTGGGCGAAAGCAATACTTGGAGAAGTTCAAAGCATTGCTACACAGGGATGAAGAACTGTCTGGGCAAAGAGATGATGACCCAACCCCATGTTTGCCGAAATCTAAACTCACATCATCTGTGCAGACAGAAGGAAGAGCCCCACCAAAGGCCAGAACTACAAAGAGAAAACAGGCTGTGAGTAAGCCTTCTGATGCAGGTAAGAAGAAACAGAAGAAACTCACCTCTATGTTGTCAAAGGGGACTGGAATGCCTTCTGAGGGTCTTCATGATGAGGACAGTGATGTTGAAGTCCTGGAGTCTGGGGGGATTCTGCAGATTAAGTTACATGGTAAGGAAACTGCTGTGAGTTCTGAACACACGGTCAGTACAGGTCAAAAGCTGACAATAATGGAGGAGTCTGATCAGATGGAGGTTGGTGATGCTGTAGAAGAAAATCTTGAAGTAGTTCAGGACAAATCCGAACCATCTGACTCGGCACACCTGAGCTCACTATTTTAGAGTCGTGAATCCACTCACTTTCCCAGATCACCCACCCCACAATCACCTCCCAAACAACTCACTACCCAACTCCAACCTAATCAACCAGATCTTACTCAACCATCTCAACCAGAAATAACCCAAGCCCAGATACCAGATCCTACCCCAATTGAGACAATACATTCTGATCAACCCCCATCTCAACTGGAAATTCCACTTATCCCACAGCCTTCAGAAACCCCATCTGCACCTCAACCCACAGAACAAACAAATATTCCTACACGTCCTCAACCTCAATCAGACATAGCCATTGAACCACAAATACACCCATCTGAGCCAACTCCCTCATATGCACCTGGTACTGAAGCAGTTGAAGAACCTGCTGAGACTACGCCTAGAGATGATCTCTATGTCTCAATGTCTCACAACCCCTTCAACACCAAAACATTACGTGGATCTCCAGATGAAGAGACCCTAGTGTTATACATTTTGAAGCAGCAAGTGAAGGAGTATCTACTTGAACTGTGCCCTGTTTTGATTAATCATCCTGGCCTTCAGCACAAGATTGAAGAGATTGTGTTCTGGAGGGATGTAAGGTTGAAAAGCATCGAGGAGTTTCTGATCCTCATGGAATCTCTAGACTCTGACTACTTTGTGGATCTGGAGATGAGATGCTTAGAGAATGCTGGGGTTGAGAGCGCAGCTGAACTGGCTTCTGATGACGACATCAGATGGCTAATTCATGACAGATTTGGGATTGCAAGAGAGGTTGAAGAAACAGAAGAAGCTCAAGCTGATGAAGACTTTGAGGAAGCTACCGATGAACCAGGTATGGGTGCTGCAGATGAGACCCAGCTTGGCAAGGCATCAACATCTAGCCAGACTGCTGTGCTGAATGCTGATACCCTAGATCTTATGACTTCAAAAATACAAGATCTCGTGGCAGATCTGATGCAGCGATTTGAAGAAGAACGGAGGAACCTAGTTGACAGAGAGAGGAAGCTAACAGTTGAAAAGATCACCCACATGCATGATTCTATCCTCGGCTCTGTAATGAAACGGGTTGATCCTCTCGCTAAGAAGCTAAAGATCCAGACTGATATGCTTGGAGAGATGCAGGTTCTCTTGTAAAGTGTCTGGGGATCTTTAGAGAGGACTGACTCCTGTATGGATATTGGTTGGAAACGATTTGAACGATCTGTTGATCAGACTAGGAAGGCCATTGAATCCGGGTTAAACAGGCTCCTGGGTCCTGCACCTTCCTCTGCAAATGTTCAGATCACTCCTCTTGTTGTGAAGGAACTTAAGGAGGAGATGACGAGTCAATTTCGGGCTCTGAATCTCAGACTGTCACACTTTTTTGATGCAACCAAAAAGGGGGAAGGACAAGAACAAGGAAAACAGATGCAGATGGTAACTTTTGATGCGAACTTACCAAAAGCCACCTCATCTGATATACCTGAAGACACTCCTTCTGAAGTCACTCCTTTTGAAGAACTGAAACAAACTGTGGAGCAACACAACAAGGAGATCGAGGCTCAAGGAAAAGAAATCAACGAAAGGTAAGCGGCTTCGAGGAGGTTGTTGCGGGGTTGACAAAATCGAAGATTTCTCTTCTTCTGTGTAGAAAAGGATGGAATCTGATGATCAGGCAAAAAGCCTTGAACTTGCAAAGAAATTATTTGAAGAAGAAGAAGAACGAGCCGAATCTGAACAATCTTTGAAAAGGAAGAAAGACAAGGGCAAGATGATAAAATCAACTGCTGAAGCTCAGGGACAAGGTCAGATAATCTCTACCAGATCTAGAAGCTAGATGTCTCCTGAGCAGATTCAAGAACAGAAAACCAGACAGAAGGTAATGGATGCTGCCATTAAGAAGCGGAAAATGGCAGAAGCTGAAGGACTTAACATCGCATACATCCGAAAGCAGAGAAAGAAGGAAGCTGCTGCAGAGGATATTGACTGGGAAGAGAGAGACTTTACGGCTAATGTTAAAGACATCCTCTGTGCTCGGGAAGATCTACTTCCTGAGTGGAACCAAATCAGGGGAGAATGGCTGTGTGATGTGTACATCTTGGAGATGATTCCGATTCATCAAGACAAAGTTGCTAATGACGATGACTTCCGGAACTAGTTAGAAACAAAGTACCCTGATTTCTACCAGATTGTTATGAAGGAAGGGAAGATTATGTCGTTAATACCTGAAGCTCCTCCCTTCGAACAACTTCTCCCACCTCCGCGTCCAGATAAGAATCTTGATCCTATCCGGTTTAAGAAAGCCTATTATGAATTTGCAAAGAAAGGAGGGATCACCGGGAGAGACAGACTGGAGAAGCGTTAAGCAGAAATGCATTGTCGATTCTACCATGGAAGCCGAATATGTAGTTGCTTGTGAAGCAGCAAAAGAAGCGGTGTGGCTCAAGAACTTCCTGGTGGACTTGGACGTCATTTCGGATTTGCCCAGCACGATCACGGTTTACTGTGATAAAGCCAGAGCAGTTGCAAATTCTAGGGAATCGAGAGCCCACAAGGCCAGCAAACACATAGAAAGAAAATATCATCTTATACGAGAAATCGTTAAGAGATGAGACATAGAGGTGGCAAAGATTGCGTCTGAAGACAACCTAGAAGATCCATTCACAAAGGGTCTGCCTCAGAGTACATTCGAGAGACATGTGGAAGGAATGGGTGTCAAGAGCATTGCCAATCTGCTTTGAGTATAAGTGGGAGAAATATTATTAGGTTCGTGTAGGGTGACATTAGATGTGTTGGGAAATTTGTATTTAGTTTTGATGGAAGTTCCAAAAAAGATTGTAATAGGACCAGTCAGACCTGTTAGCTGACTGATGACTTAGAATCAGGATAGGATGACCAGCTGAAATGTATAAACAACTGATGTATAAAATAGGTCACATATTGAGGGGGAACTCAATATGTATAGGTCATGTCAGAAGATCAGAAGATAAGACAAAGTCAGAAGACCAGACGAGTCAGAAGATAAGACAAAGTCAGAAGACCAGACGAGTCAGAAGACAAGACAAAGTCAGAAGATCAGACAAGCTAGTTAGTCAGATGATCAGGTGAAGACATGAAGCTAAAATTTCAGAAGACCTGAAGATCAGGAGACTACCAGAAGATCAAGACCAGAAGACCTACATCAGCCGAGTCTGCTAGTTGAGCTAAGACAACTTGCACCAGAAGACTCTATCAGGTAGACTGGTCAGTTTTATCTGATCAGGTCAGCTCACACCAGGTGTCAACTGATGTTACACAAGTCATACGTTGTTGATCTGAACAAGAAGAATGTCAACTTTAGTTGGTAGAACAAACACTGAAAAGTGTACTTGTTAACCAATGAGAACAAGACACGCATGTACGGAGCTGACAATGCGGGATTCGGCGCTGCATAGTCAAACGGCTAGAAAGGACAACTACACACGCTTTCGTCCATGTCGTTCCTGAAGCACGTCAAATCAATCCTGCAACCTACCAAAAATAGCCTGAAATTCAAATTGCTCTCCAACGGCTCTTTGATTTCAAGGTATATAAATATGGGATCTCTCTTCATAGTGAAGACATGGAAAATATCATCAAGCTCAAGTTATAGCAAAATTTCCGCACGAAGAACTCAAAATTCAAGTTTATTTTATAAGTGTTCTTCCCATTAGTTCTTAGCATAGAAATCTCATCCTCTAGCTTTAGGCTACATAAACACTAGGATAGATTTCCAGTTGGAACAAAAACAAATCTTTACCCAAACCCAAAAGTTAGGTTAAAGTTGTTTAACAAGATTTCAGACTAGGGTTTCTAGTTCTGATTTCTGGGATCAGATTGAGTAAGAACTCCTTAAACATCTGTTGGTTGTACTGTGTTGGACTAACACATTAAACTAAGTCCAGTTGGTTAAGTTGGTGCCCCTTGTGATAGGGAAGAGTGGACGTAGGACTAGTTGTCCGAACCACTATAAAAATCTTGTGTGTATTTATTTGCTCTTAACTGCCTTACACTACTGCACACAACTGAATTTAAACTGCATACATATTCTGAGTTAGGATCAGTCTGCACCAAGCAACTGATCTGATCAGTTTGACACATTAGTCATTTGATTGAAAACATACTTCAAAATCTGATCTTATAAAACTGGTTTTTCACACGGGTTAAAACTAGCTTCCGCACATCAGTTAAACTGATAGACACCGAACTGATCTGCCATCAGGCAATCAATAAGTTGGATATCAGTCCAAATTGATTCACTCGCACTCTGATCAGGCAACCTGCCATCACACCTGATCTTGCACGAAAAGTTTTCAGAAGTCTATTCACCCCTCCCCTCTAGACTTCTGCCCTCACAAAACCCATTCGGGACCTACAAGATGTCACATAGAACATGAGACATGTTGTGGTATATTTAAAAGCAGACTTTGAGTATAAGTGGGAGATTGTTGGGGTTATACTGAAAAGTATGCTCTTACTTTGTATAACCAAACTGAATTTCTTATTTATTCTACTGAAATAAATTATTTATCACATGTTGCATTAAATATGAATGAATGTTATATATATTTACTGCATGCCCATTCAATAAGTCAGTACGTGTTACATTGTAGTTAATTTGGTGATACCAGATCACAGAAGATCAAATTAACAGTTCCTCGTGACTAAGTACAAATTCACAACCCAGATGGAAATGAACAACCCATCATGAAAGGTTGAAGTGTAAGGCTCTGATTAACTTGTCTTGACCAAGGGATTACACTAGTGCATTATGATGCGCTGAAAATGACCTACTTTGAATTATGATGGGAAGAGAATCAATGCGATTTGATACCTTGTATCTTGGGCAATATTATTAATTACATGACGGTTGCTAAGATTTAATACGAATAATCGCGTGCAAGTACGACTTGCTTGATTTGTCCCCTTGGTGGGCTCAGAATCTTTATCATACCAAATCTTGCAAGTGGAAATTTATTTCCGGTATGGATAATAATGTTGACCTGTCTTTACTCCAAGGACAAAGATGTTAATTAATATAAAGTCTGTTCAGTGGCTTAATTAATTAATGGACTAAGATAATCTTAAACGTGGGAAATAATGACCGGGAGCCATATTATTGTGAAGTCGTAATGTGGGTTAAGATGGATAGTTCAATATTAATTTTATAGTGGAGTAAATTAATATTAATGGGCTTGAATAATATTTTGGCTAAATATTAAAGCTTCATAGCCCTTTGGAGGTCCAATCTTAATTCTCCTAAAGGCCCCTCAAATAGCCCAAACTAAAGTCCAATTAATGTAAAGGAGAAGAAAATATTTTGGCTTATTTTTCCTCATTAAATTTTCGAAAATATTGGGTAGGAAGAGAGAAAAGATTTTCTTGATTTTCTTGGAAATATTTTATGGAATATGTATTCTTGGAATACAAGTTTATCCCATAAATTCAAGAAAAGTCAAAGATCTTATTTCTTTCCTAACTAGTTGAAATTTTTGAAAATATCCCTTAAAATTAGGAGGTGGGATTTTTGTGGAATATTTTAAATATGGAGAAAAGAATATATTAGATATATTCAAGATTTCTTGGAGATCAAGAAAAAAAAAATTCCCATCTTATTCCTAGGTCAAATTTTCGACCACCCCTAGTATTATAAATAGGGGATGAATTTTTCATCCTATGCACATGCCATGCACACACTTAACAAAGTTTGATGCTACATATCTCACAATTCTCCACCTTAGCATCCAACTCCAAGCATCAGAAACTTCACCCTCAACTCTGCTCACTTAAGAGCAGCATACCAACCTTAGTGTAAACCAAATAGCCTAAGACACAACCTGAACTTTGAATTAGGTAGTGCCTTAGTATAACTATCTGCAGGATTCTCTTCTGTGTCAATCTTCTCAACCTTCACCACTATTTTTTCCGTGACACCCCTCACAAAATACAACTTAACATCTATGTGTTTAGTTCTCTCATGATAGCCCTGATGTGTTGAGAGGTGAAGTGCACTCTGATTGTCACAAAAGATAATCACTTTCTTCTGATTCACACCAAATTCCTTTCAACCATAAGCTCTCTTTGATTGCTTCTATCAAAACTACATATTCAACTTCTGTAGTTGATAAGGCCACCAAAGATTGATGAGTAGATCTCCAGCTAATTGTTGTTCCAAACAAAGTAAAGACATATCCAGTAAGTGACTTCCTTGTATCCACATTCGCTGCATAATCAGCATCTACATATCCAACTAAAGGTGAGCTTTCATCTGATGTTTTCTGAAACTTCAAGCCTTTAGCTAAAGAGCCATTCACATATCTCATTACCCATTTCACAGCTTCCCAATGAGCCTTTCCTGGATCACTCATGTATCTGCTAATCACACTCATAGCATGAGTCAAATCAGGCCTGCAACACACCATGGAGTACATCAAGCTTCCTACAACATTTGCATAAGGGACCTTTCTCATCTGATATCTTTCTTCTCTAGATTTAGGAGTCTGTTGCAATGACAACTTAATGTTCTGTCCTAAAGGTGTTGACACAACTTTAGACTGATCCATGTTGAACCTTTTCATGACCTTCTTCAAGTAAGAGTGTTGACTCAGAATCACAAAATTCTCACTTCTGCTTCTATTGATTTCCATCCTAAGTATCATCTTGGCCTCACCAAGATCTTTCATCTCAAACTCAGATCTCATAACAGACTTTACAGACTCTATCCCATCCATAGATTCACTTGCAATCAGCATATCATCAACATACAACAAAAGATAAGTGCAAGAAGTTGCACTTCTCTTAAAATATATATAACTATCATACTTGCTTCTGCTGAAACCAACTGATAAAATGAACTCATCAAACCTGAGATACCATTGTCTTGGGCTTTGCTTTAATCCATACAATGATCTCTTAAGTAAACAAGCCTTACTCTCAGCATTCACCACAGAAACTCCCTCTGGTATCTTCATATATATTAGTTCTGACAAATTCCCATGAAGAAAGGCTATTTTACATCCATCTGATGTAGCACCAGATTGTACTGAGCTACTAGTGCAAGCAGAATTTTGATTGAGCAATGCTTAACCACTGGAGAAAATATCTCATTGAAGTCAACCTCTCCCCTTTGAGTAAATCCTCTAGCTACTAGCCTAGCTTTAAATCTGACTCCTACCTGATTTACTAGCTTCCGATTTCTTCTTATAGATCCACTTACAACTAACAAGTTTATGTGTCTTTGGTTTGTCCACAATGGTCCAAGTATCATTCTTCTGCAGAGAGATTAGCTCTTCTTCCATAGCTACAAGCCACTTTTCTTTTTCTCTTTTACTGGTTGATAACATCCTTTGTATGTTTTTAGGTTCATAGGACTCCACCTCAATAGTCGTACCTGGCAAATGATACCATATCTCAGATCTCTGAACCTTAATGGTGGATGAGTGGTCCTTCTTTGTCTATCTCTAGCTAACTGATAAGAGCTATACTCTTGTTCTTCCTCTTCTGATCCATCTGATCCATCTGCATCATTGCTGTCATCAGCTTGCCTCATGATTTCTTGATGCTCCACCTCAACTTCAGAAATCCTATTCTGGCCTAATGAATCAATAGATTTTAGAGGCATCTTACTGTTAGTTAGTATCCTAGAGACAATCTATTGTAAGGACATAATACTCGATGATATTCAGTTGGATTTAATATTACAGTTCATCTAATATTAATGTATGGCAATACACTTGTTTGAATATTATGTTTGATTGTTTGCATTTATTCATGCAAGTGTTCTCATGAGTCATTGCTGTCATTGAGGTTGTGAGAACTCAAATGACTTAAGCATGATTCTCAAATAGCCCCGATCAAGGATCATCAAGAATGGGATATTAATGATGCAATGGAGATTGGTGTGTGATCTACATCATACTCTTAGAGAGTGTAGTAAGATCTCACTTTACTACGAGATCTTAGGTATCTCATGATGGATCTTATGAAACACCTAAGAGGGTATTGATATACCCATCCGAGAAACCCGTTTGATGTATTTCCACTATATGTGTCTGGTGTCTCGGTTAGTGGGGCCATCGATGCTCCTTGACTTGAGGTCAATCATGTGACATGTGTGGGATGATGAACTTTGACCATGATCGATGCTTGCACCTTAACCATGGGTAGATATGGCTCTTGGATTGGGTTCATCACGAAGTGCGTGTGCGTGGTAGTTGAGCGAAGAATAGGATTCATTCCTCAATGTGGATTTAGAGAGAATACTTCGAACTTCTCATCATAATTGGATCAAAGTCATCGGCCGATGCACGTCAACTTAGACTTTGTGGCTAAGTGTGACATAAGTGATCAATTAGTGATTAACGATAAATTGATTAAGTTATTTGAATAGACACTTCATCATGTTCAAGACTTAATCGAGTATTCACGAATGAAATGAGAAATCGTAATAACCCATGTTTTGATTCTGGTAGTTGCACATTTCCTCGCTTACGCACCTCGTATATTGAGAATGTCGATTTATTGTCTAGGGTTCAATTAAGACCATTAGTTTGACTAATCGCCGATATATGAGGGCCTATGAATCACCTGTGAACAAGTAATGGTTGTTTATTAATTATAGTTGGTTGATTAAATGTTAAATTAGATTTAATATTTAATTTATGGAGAAGTAATTAATAATAGATTAATTTGGATTTAATTAAATAAGAATTTCCAATAATAATATTTGGAATATTATTATAGGATTTAATATATATGGAAATAAATTGTAGAGATTTGTCATATATGGAATTTAAATCCGTAGAGATTTATATGTGGGAAATAAATCTAAGAGATTTATTTAAATAGGGATTTTTCCTAATAAAGGTTAGCTTAAGATTTAAGATGGGTCTCTCCTATATATATGAGCTCTTGGGAATTCATAATACGTGAGTTCATATTTTCTCCATAAAATCTCTAAGTTAGAATTTTCCTAGCAAATTCATCTCGAGGATTCAACGCTGGCAGATCTGTGCAGATTAGTAAACGACTGTTACGTGGATACCATAGTTGAGGAATCCGTGTACGAATTGCTGTAAGAATTATGTTTACGTTTACTCGTATTTAATTATGCAATTAACTGGTCGTTGTTGGTGAACTTTAATTTCCGCTGCGCATGTATTACGTGTTTACGTGCCTCTAAATTCCAACAGGTGGTATCAGAGCTTCAAGCTCTTGATTAATTGCTTAATTAATTTGATTTGTATATAACATCGTTGGAGTGTGGTTGGTTTTTAATACAAATACATAAATTTTTTTATATGATAGATGCGTGAATTATACGAATTAATTTTGTTAATTGGGATTTTAAAAAAAAACCCCATATGTGTGATGTTTGTTTTTGTTTGCTAAATACAATAACATTGTCGGTTTTATCACACAACTTTGGGTTCACCCCTTTTGGTCTTCACCCCGCTTCCAAAATTAGGGTTTTCAGCGACCCTATGCGCCGCTACCCTCACGGCGTTGCTCTGCTCGGCGGCGGTGACCCGCGACTTCGCTTGAGCCGGCGGCTTCAAGCCACTCCTCGCGTCGTTCGTGTGGACCCGAGACGCAGCGAGTGGCAGCGGATTTAGAATCCACGGCGGTGCAACCTTCTTCGTCCTGCTTCATGGCGTTGCCTACGAAAATCGACCCGATTCAACTTCGTATCCCCTGTTTCGACGCGAATCGAGGCAATGCGCCACCGATTCGTTTCGTCTCGAGGTGGTCCGTGTCTGAATTTTGTATCTCCGGCGGAAGCGGTGCGATTCCTGCCTTTTTGGTAGGGTTTTGTGCCACTTCGTGCGACGGTGTTTGACGCTTGCGAGCGTGGCCTTGAATCGAAGCTGTTGACGGAAGAGTGGAGGTGTTTCGCGCATGTGCGGCGAGGCGTGCGTCTACTTGCACGCGCTCAACCCACACGGCGGCGAGACGCCCCACGACCTCCGATGTAGTGAAGGTAACGCGCGCACGGTAGCGTAATTTACGCCGATGCCTTTTGACCTACTACTGCTTCGCTGAATTTTCTGTTCATCTTTGTACTGTTCTTGTTGGACTCGAGCATGTTGACAAATTAATTGTGCGAATTCTGAATGAATTATGACTGATGAACAGTTGTTGATTTTGAAAACGGTTGTCCCAAATTACATATTGGATGATGTCGGATTTGGGCGGTGATGTGGGAAGGGCTATTTTGCAAATTGGATTTGGCAAGGCTCTTTCATGCAATTTTAGAAATTGTATCTGAGTCTCTATTAATAAAGTAATTAAAATTTGATTTTTGAAATTAATAAGATTAATTTTAAAATAAAATTAAAGATTGGACCTTAATTAAAATTAATTAGATTAATTCGAACTTATTTAATAATTTATTAACGTTATCGAAACTTAATTTTGAAATTGGATTTAAAGATTAAATTTAATAAGTTAATGATTATTAAATTCCCACTTGATTAACATAATTAATATTTGTTAATGCAATTTATAGTCCGCATTATAATTGTTTGGGTAATGCGGCGGTTTAATAAATGTCGGGGATGTAGATAATGTTTTTAGTGATGCGTCTATATAAGTGTTAGTCCGTATGAAATCATGTTTGGGTAGACGGCGCCCAATAATTGCTCAAATGTGATGTAGATTAACATGTTGGATCTCGATTAAGCAATTATTACCCCGCCTTAAAACGTTCCTCACTAAAATATGATTTTCTCATTAATTTGATAAGATGTCTTCCATCAAAATTAAAAGTGAACCTAGATTTCATTCCAATGAGTCTTAAAGACCCTTCGCCTTTTTTCGATTCTACATTTAATCTTACTTTTATAGGGACATGTAATGTGTCGCCACGATGGTTGTAAACCAACTTAACTTTGTTTTCGCCAGGCCTCGCGAGGAACAAAGGGTAAGGGACATCGATCAAACTAGATTAAACAAACTAGGAATTGCGTTGCTTTTGCAATTGGTTTGAGACCTACCATTATGTTATTATAATGATCAACCCTCATTTGGGATTATGATGGTAGTAATGTGGATCCTAGTCCATTACAATTTATATTTGATATAAATTAAATTTTTTTCGATGAAGTCGTTAAGTATGTGAAAATAATGGAGACAAAGTAAACCTGAAAAAAGGTCGGTTTTATTTTGATTCTTTGAATATTGATCATAGGAATTATGTATTTTAATTCGCTTTTATTTTATTTATCTTGGTTAGTTGAAATGTATAACTGTTATTGAGATGTGTTTTGGAAAACAAACAAATCAATTAGGCCAAAATTTTTTTCGACCGACACCTAAACGTGTGTTTGGTCTTTAAAAGGCAAAAAAGATTAGACGCGTGTTGGACACGCCATCCCTCCTGTTACCCTGCGGTTTGGTTTCTTGAATGTTTCGTTTGATGTAGCAATTTCGGAATAAGCATCAAAAGGATGCTTCCCAAACGCAAGCAGATGTTGCTCGGCATGACTCAAATTGCTTAAAAATGAACCCGAGAAAATAGGTCCCTTCTAAATGCTCAAGCATCTGAATGATCTCTTTGATTGTGAATCACATTCTGAGATTTATGAAGTGATGAGAGATCTGTTCAAATGCCGGTTAGCTAAAGGAGAGAAGATTTCACCTCATGTGCTTAAGATGATAGGCCTAATTGATAAACTTGGTAATTTAGGCTTTAAGCTAAAAGACCAACATTTTCATTTATCTTTATCCTCCGGGGCAGCTCTCGGATTCATATTTTAGCTTCATTGTGAACTACAATATGAATAAGATAGATGCAACCATGCCTGAACTTCACAAAGTGCTCAAGACTTTTGAGTTCACTATCACTAAGATGGTGTTCAAAAGAGAGAGCGGGTAGATAAGGATGTGTGCCTCTGCTATAAGTAGAAGATGACACTGGAAGAAGGACTATAAGGTTCTGGTTGCTAAAAGGAAGACACTGGGTGCTTCTGGCACTAGAACATGTATGTTTGTTATTAAGATAGACATATCCACAAATTGCGCTAACTGTTGGGTATTAGATACCGGATATGGCTCACACATTTGTACGAATGTGAAGGGGCTCATGTGTCTTAGGGCAGTTAGGTCGGGTGAAGTCGTCTTACAGGTGGAAACGGAGCAAGAGTTGCTATTGAACATGTGGGACTTATGTGTTACTTACCCTTTGGTTTTAGATTAAAACTTAATGATTGTCATTTCGTTCTTCCTATTACTCGCAACATTATTTTCATTCCTATGTTAGACATTGAGGGTTATTCCTTCCATTTCAGTGATAATAATTGTTATTTCACGTTGAATGGTGTGGTTTATGGGAATGCCCCTATGGTGAATGGTTTATACTTGTTGTATTGAGTATAATGTTCTTAATATACAAAATAAAAGACTCAAACTTAGTAATCATGAAAACCCGACTTACTTATGGCATTGTAGAACTTGATCATGTAAACGAGAAAAGAATTACAAGGTTAAGAAAGTTAGACTACTTAACCCCATTCGACTATGAGTCTTATAGAGATTGTGAATCTTATCTCATGGGCGAGATGATCAACAGACTCTTTTCTGGGAAAGGGGTGCATGCCAAAGAAGTTCTAGAGTTGATCTACAACGATGTTTGTGGACCATTGCCCACTCTAGCTAGGGGTCACTTCGGATACTTCATCACTTTTACTGATGATTTCTCAAGATACGGATACGTGTATCTTATGAAACACAAATTCGAATCTTTTGAGAAATTCAAAGAGTTTAAGGTTGAAGTAGAGAAATAACTTGGTAAGAGTATCAAGACTCTTCGATCAGATCGAGGAGGTGAATACCTTAGCCATGAATTCACTGATTACTTGAAGTTACATGGAATCCAGTCACAATGGACTCCTTCCGGAACACCTCACATGAACGGTGTGTCCGAAAGGAGAAACCGAACCCTGTTAGACATGGTGAGGTCCATGATGAGCTTCTCCTCTCTTTCGACATTCTTATGGGGATACACGTTACAAACCTCGATTTACATTCTGAATAGGATTTCATCTAAATCAGTTGAACATACACCATATGAACCATGATGTGGCAAGAAGCCAACTTTTACACATATCAAACATGGGGTTGCCGCGTGATTGTAAAAGGAATGCTTACCAACAAGTTGGAATCCAAAGGTGTAAAGGGTTACTTTGTGGGATATCCTAAGGAAACTAAAGGATATTACTTCTATCCACCTGAGAAACAATCAGTGATTATTCCTATGTAGACCAAGTTCCTAGAAGAAGACTATGTCTTTAAGTAACAAGGCCGTAAGCTGATAGAACTTGAAGAAATTCAAGAACCACAAATTAACAAAGAGACTGATATCTTGTCAAAGCAACATGACAAGGAATCAGTGGGAGCATTCAACAACTTTCATGGTGGGAGTCTTTCACTAGGTGATCGTCTTTCAGCTAGTGGGAGCGTAATTGGAGTATGCTTGCCAGTGCAAGAACCTCCAAGTGGGCTGAATGAGAACAACATAGTTCAAACTCCCGCCCAAGAGGCATCTGAAAGTGTAGCTCTTGAGGACTCTCCGAACATTGATGAAATCAATGCACCGCAAAATTTTTACGATCAGAATGTACAACCTGCACAACCACAGCTCTGTAAGTCAAATAGGAATCGTAATCCGCCCATTAGATACGGTTACCTCTTGGAGGAACTCGATAATATGGACATACCAGATAAGGACGATCCTAATATTTATTCTGAAGCAATATCAGATATTGATCCAGGGAAGTGGCATGAAGCCATGAAATCCGAGATGGACTCGATGTACACCAATCAAGTCTGGGACTTGGTTGAGTTGCCTAAAGGGGTTAGACCCATATGTTGCGATTGGGTCTTCAAGAGCAAGACCAATGCAAATGGCAAAGTACAAACCTACAAAGTTAGGTTGGTGGCGAAGGGTTATAGTCAATGCGAAGGCATTGACTATGACGAGACCTTCTCACCAGTTACAAAGATCAAGTCCATTCGAATTTTACTTGCGATAGCAGCACACTTTGATTATGAGATTTGACAGATGGATGTCAAAACAGCTTTCCTCAATGGAAACATTGATAAGGAAGTGTTTATGACTCAACCGAAAGGTTTTATATCTAAGCCAAATTCTAATATAGTATGCAAGCTAAAGACATCCATCTATGGATTGAAGCAAGCTTCTAGGAGTTGGAATATCCGATTTGATGAAGCTATCAAGTCCGTTTGACTTCATCATTAATTCGGAAGATCCTTGCTTTTATCGTAAACCCAGCGGGAAGAATATTGTTTTCATAATTGGGTATGTCGATGACATATTGATTTTGGGAAACAATATCTCGTCAATGCAGTCCATTAAAGATTTGTTGTTAAAGACCTTCATGATGAAGGATCTTTGTGAAACCTGCTACATCCTAGGGATCAAGATCCACAGGGATAGATCCAAGTGGATGTTGAGGCTGTCACAGTCCACCCATATAGACAAGGTGTTGAAGCATTTTGCGATGGAGAACTCTAAGAGAGGGTCTCCACCGGCAAGTCATGGGATAAAGCTGTCAGAGAAGGATTGTCCTTCTAATGAAGCTGATATCAAGCACATGAAAGATGTCCCATATGCATCTGCAATTGGGGAAATCATGTATGCCATGACTTGCACTTGACCCAATGTGGTCTACGTTGTCAGCGTCATTGGTAGATACCAACAAAATCAGGGTGAGTCTCGCTGGATTGCTGTCAATACCATTCTGAAGTTTCTCAGACAAACTAAATAATGTTTTCTTGTCTATGGTGGACAGTCAGAACTAGTAGTGACTGGTTAAGATGACACAAGTTTCCAATTCGACTGTGATGATTACAAATCACAGTCAGGTTACGTTTCACTCTCAATGATGAGGCGTCAGTTGGAATAGTTCCAAGCAAGTCGACCGCATATTCAACAATCGAAACTGAGTACATTGCTATATCAGAAGCCTCAAGGAGGTTGTCTGGATTTTATAGTTCTTAAGAAAACTAGGGGTAGTTCCGAGTGCCAGTTGTCTAATAAACTTGTATTGAGACAACGTTGGTGCGATTGCACAAGCAAAGAAACCGAGATCGATAAGCAGTACCAGACTTATCATTTGATCATATAGATCATAACGATAGGAGAAATATAATTAAAATGTAATCCCACATATTTAATTTGGCATATCATTTCACCAAAACACTGAGTGTTCATGTACACACTAGACATTTGATGATCTAGGGGTTAGACATGTAGGTGATTGACTCTAGTCCAAGTGGGAGATTGTTAGTGTTAGTGTCCTAGCGACAATCTATTGTAAGGACATAATACTCGATGATATTCAGTTTGATTTAATATTATAGTTCATCTAATATTAATGTATGGCAATACACTTGTTTGAATATTATGTTTGATTGTTTGCATTTATTCATGCAAGTGTTCCCATGAGTCATTGCTGTCATTGAGGTTGTGAGAACTCAGATGACTTAAGCATGATTCTCAAATAGCCCCGATCAAGGATCATCAAGAATGGGATATTGATGATGCAATGGAGATTGGTGTGCGATCTGCATCATACTCTTAGAGTGTAGTAAGATCTCACTAACTCACGAGATCTTAGGTATCTCATGATGGATCTTACAAATACCTTAGAGGGTATTCGTATACCCATCCGAGAAACCGTTTGATGTATTTTCACTATATGTGTCTACGGGTGTCTCGGTTAGTGGGAGCGATGTGATACTCCTTTTACTTGAGGTCAATACGCACGACATGTGTGGGATGATGAACTTTGACCATGACCAACGCTTGCACCCTAACCATGGGTAGATATAGATTGGATTGTGTTTATCACGAAGTGCATGTGCGTGGTAGTTGAGCCAAGAATAGGATTCATTCATCAATGTGGATTTAGAGAGATACTCATCTTCTCATCATAATTGGATCAAAGTCATCGGCCGATGCACGTCAACTTAGACTGTTGGTCCCGGTGCAAACGAGTCTTACACGTGTATGGGGGGAAATACACGTGTTCAGTGTTTTTAAAAATTTTCTTTTACTGAGGTCATCTTGGGTCAGGTTGTCCTGAAGATTTGGTCCTGAGAAGCACAAATCACTCTGAGTCAAAGTCTACTGAGACAATGATCCTGAGCTGCTTTCAGAAACCTCAGATAATCCCAAGTGAGTCCTGAGTTTTTCAGAGATCCTGAGTTGCTTGGATCAGATAACTAACTTACTGAACCCTCAGAAAAGTAAGTTCAATTTGGTAACTATCTGTTCTAGTTACTCAGATGTGCGGAATGGTTGGCCCTTTAGTTTATACTCGTTTTAAGCTTTTGCTGAAAACCTTCCTTTAATGGAATAAGTGATTAGGCTGTGATTCAATTATATGCAACTTCAAAGGATTGATTCCAACCAAATGTCGGTGAAAATATGCTTTCGTGATTTAAGTCAATGCACCGCCAAGCACGATAAAGAAAGCAATAAACAACACAACAGTTTATAGTGGTTCAGAGACTCAAGCTCCTACGTCCACTCTCCCTGAACTCTTCAGAGAAATTCACTAATCACTTCCTTGAGCTTTCTGACTACCTCGCATAGTTTACTTACTCAACTCGGCCCTGAGCTTTCTGACTACTCTGCGTAGTTTACTTACTCAACCCGACCTTGAGCTTTCTGACTACCTGCGTAGTTTACTTACTCAAACACAAACAAGCTTTTGGACTACCTCTCAGAGCTTACTAACTTCACCTCTAGAGTTTTTACACTACTCCGCGTTTACTAACTCTTCACAACTCTTCTCACCAACAATCACTCTCAAACTACCTTCTAAAGGGTTTGGGGTTTCTTGGTTGGTTTCCAACTAGGATGAGATATCCTTTACAATAAAGTACAATGCAAAGGCTAGGATATCTCGACTAAGCTTTTGGATAGGTCTTATCAAGCTAGGCTTAGTATGAATGAGCTCTCTTCAATATAAAGCACTTGGGAAATTCTTGGGTTTTTTCGAGTGCTTCAACTTTGCGATAATAAGTTTGAGCTCTTGAGTTGCTTACAAATTTCCCGTAACCTTACAATGTAGAGGGTCACAAGTATTTATAGGCATACACCAAGGTTACTTTTGAAAAACTATCCGTTGGAGAGATAGCTTCGTGAGTTTCCTCTTATGGTGTGTGAAGAACGGCTATATTTAGGGTTTGAGACTCCACTAACACGTTTTAGGCAATAGCCTTTCATGTAAATTTATTTTCACTTTTTGCGATCATTGAACTTTTGTACATCGACATCTTTTTCAAATGACTTTATCAATCGGGATGTCAATATGGTATGATCTTTGTCTTCCTCTTTTTAACTTTTGTCTCCAGTTAAAGGTAGACACCTTCAACGGCTCTTTTGGTTACATTCTCTGAGTGATATAACTTTAACAACACTTGGACTTAGTTCCTTTTGTCTGCATTTGAATGTCTTGGCAAATATCTATTTTTCTAAGGAATCGCGATCTTCCGATGTTGCATCCTTCCCGATAGATATGTTCGATTAACGGAACATTGAGGTTTATCTTGAGCATTGATGCATTCTTGAATCTTGATAATTCACATGCCTTGATTCTTGATCTTGTCTTCTGCGTCTTGAGTCTTACGGGTCTTTGAGTCTTGTCTTACGAGTCTTGAGTCTTTAGTCTTCCGTGGATATCTTGGTGATATCTTTTGAGTCTTCATCTTTGAGTCTTGAGTTCCTCGATTTCATCTAGGAGTCTTGATATCTTAGTTTCCTGTTTGGTCTTGATTCTCGGTTTCTCGTTGATCTTGATTCTCGGTTTCTTCTTTGAAACCTCGAGAAACTTGATTTCAATCTTGAAACTTGTTTCTTGAAAACATCTTGAGACCTTGATCTTGAGATCTAACACGATCTATATCTGGCATTTATCATTTTGCGAGATATCATCTGAATCTTCTAAAAAGCGAATCTGACTCGACTATCAAGATTATCTGAACATGTCATACTATTTCGGGGGTTTTGGGATCTTAATCAAAATCATATATCTTTATTAAATTCATCTCCCAACAATTTCCCCTTTTTGATGATGCCAAAACCTATCTTGTTACAACCATTTAACCTATACTCAGGTTTCAGTTTATCCTATTACAAGATTGGTTATGTCTCCCAAAAATTTCCTAAACAGAGAATCTCCCAACAATTTCTTAAGTAGAGAATCTCCTAACAGTTAATCATTCAACAATTTCTTCAGTAATGAATCTCTCAAAGGATTCATTACCAAATACTTAATAAACAATTTCCCTCATAAACAATTAATTCAGAGACATCATTCAGCATATCAAAAGTAAAAGACATGTAAATAAGATAATGAGATATTATCTTTTGAGCATAAATGATAAATTTTCATTGATGATGAGTAGACTGTTACAGGTTACAATGAAATTTATCAGAACAAAATCAAAAAGACAAAAATATAAAAGATTACATGAATCTTCTGAGTCTTTATCTTCTGAGTCTTCATTATTGCTCTTGACTCTTGATTCGGAGTTAAGTTCTTGACTCTGCTCTTGATTCGGAGTTCTTGGTCGCTCCTCCACCTCATCGGCCCGAGGACTTCTAGGTTGAACATTCCGTAGTACCTTCTCTTCAGTGCATCTCTTTCCTTGATGATATCCGGATTGTTTCCTGTCAGACCTAACTGAGTGGAGTACTGAGATATTTCCAGAGCAATGGCTTTCTCATTCACACAGCCATTCTCGAGCATAGGAGGAGGGTACACATATGGACCAGGGGAGGTTATCTGCACCTTTGCTTCATCCGCAAGATTTATCCAACTCTGAAGGTACTTCGGATAGAAGGTCAGGAGATAATCAATGAATGCCTCATTCGGATCTGAGCTCTCCCCTCTCCACTCTCTGAGCACCTCATAGTAGAACCAGAAGGTTCTCTTTATCTCTTCCCACGCATCATTGAGCTGGATAGGCATCCACTTGTCAATGTGCGGCCATTTCAGTGCTTTAGTGCTCCCTCTCCTTTTGCTTGCGAACATTCGAACCAACTTCATGCTTTTTCGCTCTTCTTCTTCTTCTTTTTCGATCATTTGGTACACGAGATGCGAAGCCGATTTTCTTCGCTTGTTCAATCTGGAGTGTTTTTAGAGTGCTTCTTGTGTTGAAGACTTTCTTCTTGGGTTCAGACTCAGAATCTTCAATATCCAGCAACAAATTCCTCTGGATTGGCTTAGAAGACTTAGCACGCTTGCTCTCAGGTTCAACAATGCCCAAGGCTTTCCTCTTCATAGGCAATTCAGCAGCAGCCTGGCTTGTTCCAACCTTAGCTCTATCACTTCGGTTTCTCTCTCGCAAACTTCAAGCATGGTTTCCTCGAAACACGAGTGTAGATCGAACTTCTCAACCTTCTTGAACTTCATCTTGTCGAAGAAACGACTTCCTTCAAGGCTTTAGATAGAATATACATTCTGACTTCCTTTTTAGCCTTTTTCTCCAAAGTCGTGCCATTAACTTCTGAAGTCTTCACCGTCTTTCCCTTCTTCGCAATCCAATTTGGAAGAAGTCTGGAGAATCTTTGTGTCCATATGGTATTCTTCTTTTTTTACCTGTTGTAGCACCTCTCCTGCTAACCGATCTGTTCATCTTCTATCCTCCTCGATGTGGTTCTTAGCCACGAGAGAATTCTTCGAAGATGAAATGGGCAACCGGCGGAAGAGAGATCTTTAAACATCTCTCACATCTTGGTCATGAGCATTGAGCTCGTTTCCTCAACAAATAGACTTGATCAATAACCCGTTCTTCTCTTGCGATTTCACCTCTAAAACTTCAGTTCTCTCCTGGTGCTTACATTTAAGTTCAAGACTCAGGCTTCGCCTTGACTCCCTCCAAAATCTCATTCGACATGTCTTCCATGGAGGTCATCTTTGAGGTCGAGTGTCTTGAAGTTGCACCGGTTAAGATGAACTTAGATTCTCCATTTTCTCGAGATTGGGCGCCAATGTCTCTTCCATCGAAAGTGATTTTGATCAACATTGACTCAACCTTCTCAAACTTCTCCATTATGGGAGGCGAAAGGTCGATCTCGGGAACATTTTGCATACATCTTTGATTGATCATCCCGAGGTTGAACCTGACAACGAGGTCGATCTGCACTTTTTGAGCATCGACTTCATCCTGAGCTCCGATCTCTAATCGAGCCTCGATCATATATCGAGACAATTGAGTTAAAGATAGAAACTTGATAACTTTGGCATAATTGTTAATAGTGCAAAAAGGTACACCAAGAGTCTTGCTTTCGATCTGAGGTTGAATGATTTCGAGTTGATCGGCCTGAAGTTTCCTTCTCCATCTGAGGCGATCCTCGGCATCTCCCCCGTTGGTCCCCATCTTGAGATTTGTCTCTGCTTCTTCAGGGGCACCAACCCGATAACTCTCTTCTCGGCAATCTTCTTGAACTAGCTCATCAAAATCGTAAATTTTCATCCCGAAGCTTTGTCTTCGCACGAATCCACGAGAATTGGTGAGAAAAATTGTCTCCTCATTCCACTAGTCTTCCTCCTAATGCAACAATGTTAAGCATCTCCTAAGAAGAATCGATTGAGGATGAAAAGCTGTCGATATTTCTGAAGAAGATATCTTGCGGATCAAGGGTATGAAAATAGCTCGAGAGTGTGATCGAGATGAACCGTTCCTTGCTCACCACTCCGGCTTTCTATAAACTCCTTGAGCATCGGGCTCTCGAGTTCGATGAAACATCACCAAAAGATCTACCCAGAGCTTATTCGAGGAGCTCGTCAAAATTCAAACTTTGCTCGCGAGGCTCAAATAACTCGAGATTTGGGGCGGACGGCTCACCGATTTGGATTTGACTTGGTTAAAGAGAATGTTAGCAGCGCCTCGGGGATATCTGGCGGCTCTACGAGAATGAACAGGCCTTGCATAGCAGAATTGAAAGCATCTTCTGTCGTCTGAGCCGCCACATCCTCAGATGGAATCTGAACATTTTCTGAGGTCTCGAGGTCCTTGAAAATTTCCCGAGAAAAATTTGTGCGAGCTCGGTGAAGTCTCAAGAACCTCGAGAAGACTTGCTCCTCCGGTTTGATCATGTGCCTTTAGATAGCTTTCGAGCAATACGAGTAAAAAGGCGATTTCGGCGGCTTTGGCTCTCGTGTTGAATCTCCTCGCCTCACTTTCTTCATCCTCATCATCGGTGAGAACCACCATCCTCTTGGCGCTTTTTGCGAGGGTTTCTGCTTCTTCAATTTCTCACCCTCCTCCTTCTTGGCATCCAACAAAACCTTCCCCCTGGTTTGTTGGGTTTCTTTAGCAGCCGCAATCGGTGATTCCACTTTCTTTTCTTTCTTTCCCTTTATAGTCCTCTTCGCAGCAATGGGCTTGAAGAGCATCTTGGACTTAGGGAATGGGGTCGAATTGGCGAAGATGTCCTCCTCCTCTCTGCACATCTCCAAAATAAATGTTATTTTGGTGGCATGATGGATCTTGCCTTTGATCGAGATATCCCCGTCAACCTATTTTATGACCTTGGCTTGCTCACTCACCATCTGAATCAAGAATCTGAGCCAGTTGAAGTCGGTGGTGGGTGAAGCCTCGATCGTCGCCATTAATCGGAGCTTCGGGGTACTAATTTGCTCAAAACTCCCTGAATGACTCATGATGCATTTGCTCACAATATCCAACAAAACTCTATATTGTGGCTTCAAATGCCTCTTATGCAGTGTAGCCTCAAATTTTACAGGATTCTCAGCAATCCTATCTAAATACTCCTGCTCTCTACCCAACATATACACAGCAGGATCCTCTCCTCTATCACAAAGCTCAAAAACATCGTTTAAATTTTTTGGAATTATATACAATTCCCTTTCAAAGTTGATGTATTTAGACGAGTGTTCTAAATGTGATACAGTAATCTCAGAATGTATACTATCCTCTTCATCTATCTTCAGATTACAGATGAACTCGATTACCTCTTTCACAGATTCTTGGTCCCATTAGAATGAGATGAGATGGGTGAGCTTGGCCAAACGGATCATATGGAGAGCCTCCTCTTCTGGTTTAGAGTTGGTTGTGCTATCGAGCGAGACAACGAACTCATACCAAGGTTTATTAGTTTTAGCTAATTTGTCAAAAACGGTAGGAGCCATTTGAGAATTGAAGATTTAGGGTTTGGAGTTTTTCTGGGCAAATGGATTTATTTGCAGAGGATTTTGGCAACGAAGGGTTTGATAAAATTTGGCTTGAATGGCTTCTTGAGGAATATATAGTTTCGAGATCGTGGGAAGTCGCGTTGGTTAGGTGAAAAGCAACGGTTGAGATTAATCGACGATTAATCGGGTATCTGAACGATCGATCTCCTAATAATAAAGCCGCCATTTTAGCCTTATTGGTCATTAAATGTAACAGAGCATTAAATGACTGTTGACCTTCTTCGGAATTTTAAAAGATCCCGCCCAAAAACATTCCTCAGGTATTTTGTATTTATTGCAAATGATTACTGAGTTTCACTTTAAGCAATAAATGAGTCGCATGAGTCATTACTTCTTCAGACTAATGTCCCTCTATCAGTCTTACTGAGTATTGACCTTGATAAAGTGTCGTTATAATCTTGAAATCTTGAAAGGGTTCAAGATCTTCTTGATCTTGACCTTGATAAATCTGAGTTTCACGAGACTCGATTCGAAGATTTCCATTTTATCCCGAGTTTTCTCGGTAGAATTACGAAAAACTTCATGCATTTGAAAACCTTCAATTTTTTAGATTTTACTCTATACACCGGATCTAACATCCCTAATTCAATTGAAAGTTCTGAAATCTTGATTCAAATGAAAAGGTTTAGTCAAGATATCGACTCTCTTATCAAGATGAATTTTCTCCATCCTTATGTCCTTTTTCTCGACATGATCTCGATGAAGTGATGTCGATATCTACATGCTTGCATCCGGTGTGCAATACCGAATTTTGTGAAATAGCAATGGCACTATTATTGTCACAAAATATTGGTACTTCATTAGGCTACAACTTTATAATCCCTTAATTGTTGTGCGAGCGAAAGAATCGAAAACCTGGCAGACTTCCCCGCAGACCATGTATTCAAATTTTCTTAATCTTGGTTACTCGAGGTCCGCTTTTCCCGAAACCAAGATATCGACACTTCCAAGAAATTGACAAGTTCTGTAGTGGACTTCCCATCAATCCTGCAACCTCCATAATCGACATCTCGAGTAACCCGTTAATTCAAGGTTATCATCACCGATACCATAATCCTCTATTCATCGTGCCCTTAAGATACTTGAAGATCTTTTTGGCGACCTCCATGTGACTAGCCTTAGGATTAGCTTGGTATCTTGCACATATCACAACAAAGAAATGTTATATCCGCCTACTTGTCACGTGAGATAGAGAAATGATTCAATGATTCCTCTATAATCGGTATGACTCATTTGATTTGCCTTCGTAATCGGGATCCATCTTGTAGTTAGTATTCATAGGAATTCTAATCGCATTGCAATTCTGTACACCATATTTGGCAATCGGATCTACGGTGTACTTTGCACGGTTGATGAATATTCCTTCCTTTGATTGTTTCACTTGAAGACCTAGAAAGAAATTCATCTCTCCCATCATTGACATCTCAAACTTGCCTTTCATCCGATGTTGAAAACTTTTCACACAAATGATGGTTTGGAGATCCAAAAATGATGTCATCAACATATATCTCAACGATAAGATATCTTCCCCATCTTCTATCCCGAACAGAGTTCTATCAACGATCCCTTGACAAAACCATGGTCAAGAAGAAACCGAGAAAGAGTATCATACCATGCTCGGGGTCTTTGCTTAAGACCATACAAAGCTTTTTTCGAGCACAGAAACTTGGTCATTCTGTTTGAAACCGAGGTTGTTCCACATAAACCTCTTCTTTAAACACACCGCTTCGAAATGCACTTTTCATATCCATTTGATAGATCGTGAACTTCATGTGGCAAGATATGCAAGAAAAATCGATGGCTTCTAGTCTTGCAACAAAAGTGCAAAGGTTTCATCATAATCCAAGCCTTCTTCTTGGGAATAACCTTGTGCAACTAGCCTTGCCTTGTTTCTTACAATGTTGTTATTTTCATCTCTTTTTTATTCTTGAAAACCCACTTGGTTCCAATGACATTGTGCCTTTCGGTCTATCTACTAGCTCCCATACTTCATTCCTTGAGAATTGATTCAAATTTCATCTTGCATAGCAAGAAATCAATGAGAATCTTGTAGAGCTTCACCAATCTCGGTGAGGCTCTTTCTCCGATAAAAGCGGCAGAATAGTGCACTCTCACCATGGAACCTTCTTGTTTTGACACCTTTCAGTTAGATCACCCACAATCGACTTGTAGGATGACTATCTAACCATCTTCTTCTAGATGTTCCCCCCTTCAATAAGATCTTCAACATTTGAAATGTTAGGTTCGGTTAATTCATTAAACTCGAGAACAACATAAAAGGAAAAAGGAATCATCTTCCTCGGGGAAATTTCATTGAACATTGTCGAGACATTTGTTCCCCTTTTGGTTGATAGATTCGAGAATTTGCCTCACCGTGTGACCACATCTTCATCGACATCACATACCCGAGTCCGAATCGGTGTGCTGCTCAGATTAGTCGACTTCAATGTGTTGGTTTTCCTTCGAAGAAGACTTTCCATCCTCGAGTCTCACCATCCTCGAGCTCCATCCCGAACTTCTTTATTCGAAATCTGTGTCCTCCAATCATAGATAGTATTGGTGACGCTTTTTCGGAGTTCGATGGATGATTTCTCATTCTTTTTCAGGCTTAATCTGGTGATCCTCTTAGTCAGTTCTTCTGCATCATGTTCCTGTTTCTTCTGAACACGAGTAGATTCATCAAAAACAACATGAGGTGTTTCCTCCACAATAAGAGTCCTACGGTTTGTAAACTCGAAAGCTTTTATGACTTGAGAATATCCTAAGAATATTCCTTCATCAGCTTTACTATCAAATGTTTTCAACTGATCTTTACTATTATTGTGTATGAAACACTTGCAACCAAACACACGAAAGAAAGAAACAAGAGGCTTCCTTTCATTCCAAAGCTCATAAGGTGTTTTGCCTTGACTCTTGGTCAGCATGGATCTGTTCTGAGAATAACATGCAGTGTTGACAACTTTAGCCCAAAATCTTTTAGGAATATCAGCTTCAGCTATCATTGTTCTTGCAGCTTCTTTAAGAGTCATGTTCCTTCTTTCAGCAACACCATTTTGTTGAGGGGTCCTTGCAGCTGATGTTTCATGAGAAATTCCATTTGCTGCACAATAATCAGATATGATATGATTTATAAATTCAGTTCCTTTGTCAGATCTGATTTTGACCACACTCAGATTTTTCTCAATACTGAGCCTTTTCAGTAACTCTGGCAATTTTATCTGAGTCTCTTTCTTACTAAGTAAGAATATGACCCAAGTATATCTTGAGTAGTCATCAACTACTACTAGTGTGTATTTCCTGTCATTAGTGTTCAATGGTGTTATAGGACCAAAGAGATCCATATGCAATAACCGAAGTATTCTTTCAGTAGAAACATCTACTTTGCTTTTAAATGATGCTCTAATTTGTTTTCCTTTTTTTGCGCGCGATCGCAAATATGTTCCTCTTTATGAACACTTCATTAAAACCAACCCTCTCACAAGAGCTAATCTTGCAAGTTTATTCAGGGTTTTAAAATTCAGGTGATTCATTCTTTTATGCCATAACCAACTGGTATCTGTGGAACTTTTAGCAACCAAACATGTATCTTTAGGAGTTGAACTCCAATCAGCAAGATACACATTTCCTTTTCTAGTACCAGTCAGTAATATTTTCTGTGTTGTATCATCTTTCACATAACATAAGTTCTTAGAGAACTCAACATTAAAACCCTTATCACGTAATCGCTTATTGAAAGCGAGTTATGCTTCAATCCGTATACATATGAAAACACCATGGATATGAATCGAGTCGATTTCCAAAGTTCCATATCCTTCGGTCTCCTTGAGTTATCTCCAAAAAGTGATCTCGAGGGCCTCTTTGTTCAACATAGTCATTTGAGTATCTTCTTGAATCTGTCATATATCTTGAACATCCACCGTCAAGATACCATACATCGTGGGCTTTTTCATCTCTGCTCATCGCCAGTCTTATGTGATCTTTAATCACCGAGGTGCCCTTGTTTTCCTCCTCTGAAAAAGCAGATCAAATCTTAGGGTACCCGGTTTGTGTAGGGTCCTACAAGGTTAGATGTACCTTCGGAATCCAAATTTGCACGACAACTCTAATCACTTTAGAGTGGCTAATTTGTCTTCCATAAACATCAACATACACATTCACTACTCTGGGTGCCTTAGCGGTCTTCTGTGTATGTGTCTTAGCTTTAGCATGAACATGTGCCTTTGAATTTTTCTTTGGTTCAGCCCTTTTGTTCGATGCTTTGGCTTTTTGTCGTGGGTCTAAATCTTTGTTGACTCGGGTTGAGTAACCTTTACCCTTAGGCAAGTGGGGTTCAAGGTTGCTGTCTTTGGAATTTGGGTCTTTCAAGATATCGAGGACTTGGTCTCTTCAACTTGAGAATATCTCTCTTGAGTGTTTCTCTTCACGAAGATTCCTCGATGATTCAAACGGATCCTTTCGGTTTGTATTCTTGGCCCAGAGGCTTTGAAGTAATTGCACGAAATTTTCCAACCGTGGTGCTCAGTTTTCCAAATATTCACCGAGGTTTGGGCTTTCGACTGATCATTCGATTTTATTTGGAACCATAGGTCATTTTCCTTGTCTAACACCTTGGGCATTTCTTGATTTGAAGTGTATGTGCAGCTGGTTTTACAAAGATTGTCTTCTTGCTACTTGATGCGAAGATTCGATGACCTTGTGAGGTTCCCCACGGAATGTATCCCAATCTAGATTTTATAGTAGCCAGGATCTCTGGTAACTCTGAATTTCATCTATTACTTTAGATGCACGATATTCAATAAAGTTAACTTCTTCTCATGCACTATCCTCACATTCTGTAGAGTTTCATGCTTCTCGGAGAGGTCATTGAACTTAGTTACGATCAAATTGAATTTCTTCAATGGATTTCTCTAGCTTTTTCGATTAGGGTTATTATCAACTTCTCTTTCTCGAGAGTTGTACTTTTCGAACATTCATTCATCAAGAGCTCCCATTAATTGAGAAGTGATCTCGGTTTTGCTAGAAGTCTTTCCATTTTAGATTTTCAAATTTTGATTCCTTATTCCGCTCTTGAGTTTCATTTAGCGATTCTTGTAAAAAAAGATAGTCCTTCATTAGATTCTCAAAAGAATCCATCGTGTCAAATTATTTTTTTACGGTTGAACTTGACAACTCTTGTGCTAGTGTAGGAGCAACAACAACAAAAAAGAAGAGTTTACCTCCTCAATGGCCATCGACAAATGTCATCACTTTCCTTTGTCGAGAATATTTCATCTAAAGAGCTAGATCCTCCTCCGTAATGTTCTTTTTCTTCTCGCAACCATGGCCTTCTGTTAGAGAACTTCTTGTCTCTTTTAGCTTGCCTTTCTCTTCTCTCCTTAGCTTTTCGGATCTGGACAATCATCTTTGGAAGTGACCTTTCTTTTTTGCAATTGTAGCATCTGTTGGCATCATCATCCTGATCACTTTCTTCTTTGGACTTGGAGTCCTTCTTTCTGGATGAAGATCCCTCAGCTTTCAGGTCCTTCTTCTTCTCAGTTGATTTATCCTCAGGTTTCTTCTGGTACCTATGATTCCTGTAATAGCTTTTGTATTTTCCATATCGACTATTAAGTCTTTCAAAACTCCTTGCCATTAGTGCTAGCTTATCCTCAAGCTCATCCTGATTCTTAGCAAGGGAGTTCTCAGACTCTCTAGTTTTACAGGTTTTATCTTTGGCTTTAAAGGCCACATTTTTACTAGATGATGAATCATCTTTTCTGTCAGCCTTTTAGATTTCTTATCAATTACAAACTCATAGGCCTTCAGCTCAGAGAAGACTTGTTGATAGGGCATTGAATTAATATTCTTGGTGTTTTCAATCACCACTGCATGTATGTCCCATTTCTTAGAAAGACCTCTAAGAATTTTCAATGCAACTTCTCTCTGTGGATATTTCTTTCCAAGTGCATTTAGATCATTCATAATACTAGTGAACCTGACTTCTAATTTGTCAATTGATTCACCTTCTTCCATTTCAAAACTATCAAACTTTCCTATTGCAACTGAAAGTTTGTTTTCTTTGATATGATCTGTGCCTTGGCATATTACAGCTAGTGTATCCCAAATTTCTTTTTGCAAAGATTGCAGTTGAGAAATCATTCCCATCACACCATCATCAATTGTCTTTGTATAGTGTGTCTTTTTAGCAATATAGTCTAGATTAACTAACTTTTCTCTCCTCAGAGTCGGGTTGGTCATCGGACTTAGGAAATTCTTCTATAGGATCATTTCTCTCATTATCTGCATTCCTCGATTCACCACGATGAAATTGGAATGGCCCTTCGAGACCACTCTCCACATCGTTCATGTTTGGAATATAGGTGTTTTGCGCATTCTCAATCTCCATAGATCATAGTTCTCCACTGAGAACATGGGAAGTTTCTTAGAAGACATTTTTATCTGAGTCTTTTAAGAATTCAAAGAAATAAGATCGATTCGAGATAGACCACAAGTATTTTTAGCAAATAAAACTTTGGTCAACAAAGCAGTGGTCAAGTTGAACCACCGCTCGATACCACTTTGTTGGTCCCGGTCTTAAAACGAAGTCTTACACGTGTATGGGGGAATACACATGTTCAAGTTTTTTAAACTTTTCTTTTCTTGAGGTCACTTGGGTCAGTTTGTCCGAAGATTTGGTCCTCGAGAAGCACAAATCACTCGGTCAAAGTCTCTTGAGAGACAATGATCCCGAAATTGCTTTCGAAACCTCGATAATCCCAAGTGAGTCCCGAGTTTTTTCAGAGATCCCGAGTTGCTTGGATCGATAACTAACTTCTTGAACCCTCGTAAGAGTAAGTTCGGTTTGGTAACTATCTCTGTTCTAGCTACTCGGATGTCTCGGAATGGTTGGCCCTTTAGTTTATACTGCGTTTTAAGCTTTTTCTTTGAAAACCTTCCTTTAATGGAATAAGTGATTAGGCTGTGATTCAATTATATGCAACTTCATTGGATTGATTCCAACCGAAATGTCAGTGAAAATATGCTTTCAGATTTAAGTCAATGCACCAGTTAAGCACATATAAAGAAAGCAATAAACAACACAGCAGTTTATAGTGGTTCAGAGACTCAAGCTCCTACGTCCACTCTCCCTGAACTCTTCAGAGAAATTCACTAATCACTTCCTTGAGCTTTCTGACTACCTCGCGTGGTTTACTTACTCAACTTCGCCCCGAGCTTTACATTACTCTGCGTGGTTTACTTACTCAACCCGACCTTGAGCTTTCTGACTACCTTCGTAGTTTACTTACTCAAACACAAACAAGCTTTCAGACTACCTCTGTAGCTTACTAACTTCACCTCTAGAGTTTTCTGACTACTCCGCGTAGTTTACTAACTCTTTACAACTCTTCTCACCAACAATCACTCTCAAACTACCTTCTAAAGGGTTTGGGGTTTCTTGGTTGGTTTCCAACTAGGATGAGATATCCTTTACAATAAAGTACAATGCAAAGGCTAGGATATCTCGACTAAGTTTTTGGATAGATCTTATCAAGCTAGGCTTAGTTTGAATGAGCTCTCTTCAATATAAAGCACTTGGGAAATTCTTGGGTTTTTTCGAGTGCTTCAACTTTGTGATAATAAGTTTGAGCTCTTGAGTTGCTTACAAATTTCCCCACAAGTATTTATAGGCATACACCAAAGTTACTTTTGAAAAACTATCCGTTGGAGAGATAGCTTCGTGAGTTTCCTCTTATGGTGTGTGAAGAACGACTATATTTAGGGTTTGAGACTCCCTAACACGTTTTAGGAAATAGTCTTTCATGTAGCCGGTTTTCACTTTTTTTTGCGATCGGAACTTTTGTACATCGACATCTTTTTTTGACTTTCCGTTTTATCGATGTCGATATAATGGATCTTGTCTTCCTCTTTTTGACTTTTGTCTCCAGTTAAAGGTAGACACCTTCAACGGCTCTTTTGGTTACATTCTTTGAGTGATATAACCTTAACAACACTTGGACTTAGTTCCTTTTGTCTGCATTTGAATGTCTTGGTAAATATCTATTTTTCTAAGGAATCGCGATCTTCTCAGTATTGCATCCTTCAGATTGATATGTTCATTGCCTCGGAACATTGAGTTTATCTTTGAGCATTGATTACATTCTTGAGTCTTGATAATTCACGTGCACTTGATATTCTTGATCTTCGATTCTTGATCTTACATCTTTCTGCGTCTTGAGTCTTGAGTCTTGAGTCTTGAGTCTTGACGTCTTCTGAGTCTTCAGAGTCTTCTGAGTCTTCACAGATATCTTGGTGATATCTTTTGAGTCTTCATCTTTGAGTCTTGATTCCTCGGTTTCATCTTGAGTCTTGATATCTCGATTTCAATCGAGTCTTGATTCTCGATTTCTCACCGAGTCTTGATTCTCGATTTCTTCTTTGAAACCTCGAAACTTGATTTCATCTTTGAAACTTCAGTTTCTTGAAAACATCTTGAGACCTTCAGTCTTGAGATCTAACTGATCTATATCTGCTGACTATACATTTTGCAGATATCATCCTGAATACTCTAAAACTGAATCCTGACTTAACTATCAAGATTATCCTGAACATGTCATACTCAGGGGTTTTTGGGATCTTAATCAAAATCATATATCTTTATTAAATTCATCTCCCAACATAGAATTTGTGGCTATGTGTGACATAAGTGATCAATTAGTGATTAGAGATAAATTGATTAAGTTATTTGAATAGACATTTCATCATGTTCAAGACTTAATCGAGTATTCGCGAATGAAAGGAGGAAATCGTAATAACCCATGTTCCAGTTATAGGTAGTTGCACATTTCTAAGCGTATTCCTCATATATTGAGAATGTCTGATTTATTGTCTAGGGTTCAATTAAGACCATTAGTTTGACTAATCGCTCGATATATGAGGGTCTATGGGTCACACAACAAGTAATGGTTGTTTACTAATTATAGTTGGTTGATTAAATGTTAAATTAGATTTAATATTTAATTTATGGATAAGTAATTAATAATAGATTAATTTAGAATTAATTATTATTAATATTTAATTAAATTGTTTTTAATTAAATAAGAATTCTCAATAATAATATTTGGAATATTATTATAGGATTTAATATATATGGAAATAAATCGTAGAGATTTGTCATATATGAAATTTAAATCAGTAGAGATTTATATGTGGGAAATAAATCTAAGAGATTTATTTAATTAGGGATTTTTCCTAATAAAGGTTAGCTTAAGATTTAAGTTGGGTCTCTCCTATATATATGAGCTCATGGGAATTCATAATACGTGAGTTCATATTTTCTCCATAAAATCTCTAAGTTAGAATTTTCCTAGCAAATTCATCTCGAGGATTCAACGCTGGTAGATCTGTGCAGATTAGTAAACGACTGTTACGTGGATACCATAGTTGAGGAATCCGTGTACAAATTGATGTAATAATTCTGTTTACGTTTACTCGTATTTAATTATGCAATTAACTGTTCGTTGTTGGTGAACTTTAATTTCCGCTGCGCATGTATTACGTGTTTACGTGCCTCTAAATTCCAACACTTACTCTCATCAAAAGTGACATCTCTACTTACAATGCACTTTTGATTACCAGATTCTAAACCCCACAATCTGTAACCCTTCACACCTTGAGGATAGCCTATGAAAACACACTTCAAAGGTCTTGGCTCCAGCTTATCTTGCTTGACATGAGCATAAGCCAAACAACCAATCACTCTCAATATCTTGTAATCAGCTGGATGCCCTGACCACATCTCTGCTGGAGTTTTGAACTTCAGTGATGTTGATGGACTTCTGTTAATAAGATAGGCTATTGTAGTAATAATTTCTCCCCAAAATGACTTTGCAAGCCCAGAACTACTCAACATGCATCTCACTCTTTCAAGCAAAGTTTGATTCATTCTCTCAACAAGTCCATTCTGCTGAGGTGTGCCTGGTACTATCCTATGCCTCACTATACCTCTCTCTTTGCAGAAACTGTTGAATTCTTCAGAGAGATATTCAAGTCCATTGCCAGTTCTTAGATGCTTAAGCTTCTTCCCACTGATGTTCTCAACTTCAGTAAGCCAATCCTTGAACTTGACAAATGCATCAGATTTAGACTTAAGAATGTAAACCCAAATCTTGTGGGAGAAATCTTGTGTGAATTATGGGAGAAATCTTGTGTTGCATTGCATCAAACATATCATGCATGAAATCTTGTGGGAGAAATCTTGTGTGAATTATGGGAGAAATCTTGTGTTGCATTGCATCAAACATATCATGCATGAACATACGAGTACACAGAGATATGAGTAATTAGAAAGAGGTTAAGTGAGGTGTTTTGGCCACGTGGTGGTCAGTGTATTGAGTTTATTCCGGCGTGTATCCGGAAGTTTTATTCTGGCGTGTATCCAGAAGTTCTATTCTGGCGTGTATTCGGAAGTTTTATTCTGGCTTGTATCCAGAAGTTCTATTCCGGAGTGTATCCGGAAGTTTTATTCTGGCGTGTATCTAGAAATTTTACCTGCGTGTATCCGAAATCTGGGGCCCCCAGTGAGTGATTATAAATTATCATAGAGAGAGAGGGAGGGAGAGGATTATGAAATAAGTATATTATCATGCATAATTTCTGCTTACTGAGATTTATCTCACGTAGTTTATGCATTGTAGGTATTACTGATATGTTGTGACGTGATGGACTTACTGGACAAGCTGTGGAGCACTTACAGGTTTTGAGTAACTATGTACATAGATGACGACCTGTCGGGCATACCGCGGCTCATTTTGCTTCCGTTGTTATATTTTGTCGCTTTTGGGATATGTGTTATGTTATATTATGTTTTAAAGGCTTGTATGTATTTGCATGTTGCTTGATGTTGTTTGTGAATTGTTAGTGAGTTGGTTTGGAGTTTGAGTGTGAATTACTACTGTGTTGACCTGGGATTTGATTTTTGGATCGCTGGTTTATTGGTATCTTATATGAATGCGAGCAGGTTATTTTGGGTGTGAAGTGTTGTTGACGTTATGATGTCCGAAAAAAAATTATAGCAGGATTACAGGTTGAATTATATTTATGTTCGTATTATATTGAGTTAAATTAGTGTGGTCGTGTCATTTTTATTTAGATAAAATAATATATATATTGTAGAAAATTACAAACATTCATGAACTCATTTTAAAGTATTGGATATTTAAATCGATCAAGTTGAAAATTTTGTGTGTCGACATTAATACAAGAATAATCATTGACTCATTGATAAATAACACAAAATTTTCCATGTATATCATATAAATTTTCACCAAAAATTAACACCAAACATAGGTGTATCAACTCTATTACAATTACATATGAATCAAATTTAGGTAATCAATAAAAACTTATTTTCTAATTACTTTAAAAAATTATTATCAAGATTTTTTAATTGATCATTTTTACTTGATCAATATCCACCAAAATATTATATTATATTGATATTGAGGGTCAATAAAAATTTCAGTAGGTCTTATGTGAAAATTTTCATGTGTGAAAAAACTTTAAAATCGCCAATTATAACCAAATAAAAATGGTTAGGAAATTGAATTGGTACTATCTTATACTTTTAAACCACATGGTGGGCTGATATTTTTTTTTCGATCAAACACATCGATCCCCCTTAACACGTTAATTGGAAGAGTTGAATAAGAAACATAACAAATCTATAAAAACACTAAAGATGAAAGACAATCAGAAACACAATAACGAATTAAGAATTAACGAAAAACAAAGATAGTCTTCAATCAGAAACATAACAAATCTACAAAAACAACACTAAACAGGAAGACAATCAGAAAAAAAGCTAGTCCTCAAAACACTGGAGCATCATGATTTGTGCACTTCTTTTCATCCTCACAATGGCATTTTGTGCAAACTTCTCCTTGTTGAGGCAGATGTGGCACTTGAGGTCCTTCTTAATTGAATTGCCACAAACATCACATGTATATCCAACATTAAATTCAGATTCATGCACTTTTTTAGTGTGTTGAATTAATTCCTCTTTTGTTTTAAAAGTAAAGTGTCCAATACCACGAGGAAGCCTATCCTTCTCTCGGTACTTGTTGTTTGAGAAATTGCAACATGTATGTTTTCGATCCTTATAATTTTGAAGATAAACTAAAAAGCAATACACACAAATGTGTATTTAATCTTCTTTGCAGTTTGAGGAAAAATGTTGAACGATATAAAACCGATTTAAAATCAAAGTATTATTCACATCACTAATCAACCGATCGCAGGAAAATATCGATCGATCAACAAGGGGAGAGATGTATATAGAAGGAACAAAGCCAAAAATGGGTCGATTAACGCTATATTTCGACTTAAACGTCGTTGAAACGACAACAATATGCCGATCATCGCTGCGGTACATCGAAGGAATCTTGTGTGGCAAATCTACGCTTTGTTTTCCTTCAGAGAACAAAGAGCGGATCATCAATGTTAAAAAACCTTAAAATACAGCCATGATTTGGTTATAAGATGTATTATACTTCCACTGGTCGCTCTCAGTAACCACGTAAATCATTTTATTTTTACCAAAAATTATTCCAAAATGAGTAACTATATCAAACTGGACGATCATTTTAAAAGCCAATTAAAACATGTCCAACATTTCATTTTCCATTAAAAACCTATTGAAAGGAATTCTAAATTTTATCGTGCATACAGAATGAACAAATAACATTCAAAATATTCAAAGATTTCATTTTCCAGATTGAAGATGTACTAAAACAAGATTATGACCCATGATTTTAACAATACATCACTTATAGAGTAGTATTTCTCAAGTACCAACGTGTATCATTACAAAAGTGCTTCTTACATCAACTAATAACATTCTAAATCATTCTTCCATTTTCCTGAAAAAAAAAAAAAAAAAAATCAAAATATCCATATTGAATGCATTTTACTAGACAACTAAGACAAGTTAAGGATCGCCGACCAATTTTGAAAATCATAAAACATTATTAACAGTGCGATTACAACTCCCCAAAAAATACATAGAATAGGAAAAGAAAAATACCTTTTGGCGGTGGTAAGTAGTGAACCATTCGTGCTTGTGGGGGATTTTAAAGTACTAGAGATTTAAATTCATCAAGTTGAAAATTTTGTGTGTCTTTAATAAGGAATAATCATTGATGAATAGCAAAAAACTTACAATGTATATCATACAAATTTTCACCAAAAATTAACACCAAACATAGGTGTATCAACTCGATTACAATTACATATGAATCAAATTTAGGTAATTAATAAAAACTTAATTTCTAATTACTCCAAAAAATTACTATCACGACTTTTTAATTGATCATTTCGTTGTTGTACTTGATCATCCATCAAAATCTTGTATTACATTGATATTGAATGTCAATAAAAATTTATCACGTTGTAGCCCGCCCCCCCATAAATCATGTAATTGATATTGAGCGTCAATAAAAATTTATCAAGTTGTAACCCAGAAACTCAGTTTAAACCACATTTAAGCATACAATTATTTTCTAATAAACACATAATTTTCTTCCCCACATCATCCTTCTGAAGTTTATCACTAATTTCAATTCTAATAATAGACAAATAACGTGTTAGAAACGCTATCATCTTCCACCGGTCATCAAAATATTATAAATAAACTCCTTGAAAACAGGTTCTCTGAGATTGGTAATAAATTTTAATCAATTCTCTAGTCGTCTTTCCACAAACTCAAAATACCTCTTACATGCATTAACACCAGGTTCGGGAATATAGTCAATCCCACATGACTGAAATGCATCGTTCCCCTTTTCCTCCATCGCCCAACTTTATCCTTATATGATCCAGTTCAAAAGGAGACAACGAATAACCCCTAACATTCATGTCATACACAAACTTATACATTTGTTATACAATATTTCTAACTTTAGGGTGCAAATACCTCACTACAGTTCTATTTGTAAGTTGATAGATTTAGTGAACAGGATAAGAAATTGTAAATTATGTTATTACATTTTTGTATTCTACTATCTTTATCCCATCTATCTAGATAACGGGTCAATGATTCTCCTGGATGTTCACATATCAAATGGCTAACTTTCTGATTTTCAAAGAGACAATTTGGTTTGTTCTTATGTAAAAAGTGACACGTATTATACTTCCACTGGTCGCTCTCAGTAACCACTTAAATCATTTCGTTCTTACCCAAAATTATTTCAAAATGAGTAACAATATCAAACTGGTACCTGAATGTTTTAAAGTACTATCAATTTCAATCCATCAAGTTGAAAATTTTGTGTGTCGACATTAATACATGAATAGTCGTTGATGAATAACACAACTTACAATATATATCATACAAAATTTCACCAAAAATTAACACCAAACTTAGGTGAATCAACTCGACTACAATTACATATGAACTAAGTAATTATTAAAAACTTATTTTCTAATTACTCTAAAAAATTACTATCAAGATTTTTTAAATGATCATTTACATTGATGTAAATGATCTTCCACCAAAATAATGTATTGTGGGTACTTGATATTGATATTGAGTTGGACCATTTTCTTATCTCTATATGTCTCTTCAGTTTACTTTTGCTAATAAATTATAATATTACAGATTAAATAATTATGTTTTCTTTTTTTCTTTCTCTCCCATGCTTTTTTTTTCCATCACAAATATTATAAATGAACTAGTGCAAAACTCGGTTAGTACATGAGATTTAAAATAAATTTTTTTATTAAATATTATTTTAAAAATAAGGAATTAATTATATCATTTTCTTAGATAAAATAGTTTCCAATATTGTGGAAATGCATATATAGAAAATTAAAAACATTCATGAGATAATCTTAAAGTACTAACGATTTCAATCCATCAAGTTGACAATATTGTGTGTGGACATTAATACAGGAATAGTCATTGATAAATAACACCAAACTTACAATGTATATCATACAAATTTTCACTGAAATTTAACATCAAATTTTGGTGTATCAACTCGACTACAATTACATATGAATCATACTTAGGTCATTAATAAAAAATATTTTTTAATTACTCCAAAAATTACTATCAAAACTTTTTAATTGATCATTTATCTTGTTGTACTTGATCATCCACCAAAATCTTGTATTGTGGGTACTTGATATTGATATTGGACGTTAATCAAAATTTATCACATTGTAATCCCTCTCTCCCCGGATGATACTTTGGAATGAGAAGTTCAATTCAAGGGTTTGCCTCCAAATTTTCTTTTGTCCCTACCTTTTACTTGAATTAGAAATTTAGAATTATAAAAAAAAAAAATAATTTTGGTAATTTTCTTATCTTTATATCAGTCTCTAGTCTACTTTTTATCACAAATTTCAATTCTATAAGTTAAATAATTATTTTTTCCTTTTATCTTTCCCTCCCCTGCTTTTTTTCATCACAAATATTATAAATAAACTAGTGCAAAACTCGTGTAATACATTAGATTGAAAATAAATTGTTTTATAATATTTCTGACTTTAGGGTTCAAATACCTCACTACAATTTCATCTGTAAGTTGATAGATTTGGTGAACACGGTAATGAATTGCAAACGATGTTATTACATTCTTTAGATTGTAAAATTTATATCCCATTTTATCTAATAATGGAGTCAATAAATCTTTGGGACGTTAAAATGAAATCAAATGGTTATTATTCCTCTTGTTCTCAAAGAGACAATTTAGTTTGTTCTCGTGTAAAAAGTGAAACGCATTGTTGGGAAAATTTATAGTTTTGATGAAAATTCTAAAACACATGTAATTATTCAAGCATCCATCATTTCCCAAGAACACTAAAGCAAATATTCAAACATATTCTTAGTGTTCATCCAAACCCTAACTTAGATCGAAATACTTCTCATCCCAGCTTAAGGCTAAAATTTGTAAGAGAGTATTTCACTAGTTGGAACAAACAAACAAACAAATCCCTCGCATTAAACCCGAGAGAAAGTTTGTAAGCATGTCTAGAAGTTATTTGTGAAACTAGCTTTTAGATTGACATAGATGTGGATCTCTGTACAAATCTAGTGAGCTGATCTTGAGAGAAAAATTGTGTGTCTTTACTGGTTTGATAAACTGTCATATCTTTATTTGCATTAAAAGAAACATACAATAGCTCATCAGATCAGCTGGACACCAAGTCTACTGATATTAGTTTGAAACCAGAGATGATTTCATAAAAGATTTTTTACTTGAGTTAAAGACGCACGAGTTACATCGGATTTAGTCCGATAATATCCGATAAAGTTTTTAAGTTGTTAGTAGGTTGGATAATAGACCCAAAAACCCGAAATCTTTATTCCATTCACTTAAAGCGAGAATTGAAGAGATGAACAAAGAATCCAATAGTTGTTGAATTACAAAAAGCAAACATTTAACGAAAAAAAAATTAAAATATTGAGTAGTTTTGGAAATTCATGGAGAGGTGTGTGGGATTAATCGGATGGAAGGTGTTTTAATATGGATTTTACAATGTATATCCACCAAGTTAAAACATAACTTGAAAATGTTAATAATAGAAGTATTAATTATATGAAGGATGAAAAATTTAAATTAAAAACTTATTTTCTCTCGATCTCCATTCAATTGACACAATAAAAGAAAATCAATATGTTAAAATTCAGGATTATATCCATCTAGACCTGGTGATTTGTCAACATGCATCTCAAAGATGGCCCTCTTAAACTCCTCTCTAGCATTGAGACTAAACAAATGTAAGGGAAAATCTCAACCATTGTTGTTCTCCTCAATAAACCTTACCCCATATCGGGATTATATCAGTTTTTGGGAGCTCGAACTCGGTAAACATCTAATCAATCCAAAATTTTTGGTAATTGATCCAACAACCACCTGATTAATCTCCTCTTGAGAACTAACCCAATCTCTAAACGATTCCTTAGCCTACCATCCCTTTTTTGGTCTTTCCTTTTAAAATGAGAACTATTAATCTGGAAAAAAATGTGTATTAAAGTCAGAATCTTTCAACCGATGTTTAAAGACGTGTTCTAATGAGCCTTCTTCACTAAAATAAGTTTAGCAATGTTTCCTAACCATATTTCTATTTTAGCAATCATCCGCCAAAAAAAAAATTTAAGTCAAGGTCCCATTGAGAAAAATTATAGCATATCAAGGGTTTTGAACCAACAATCCATGGCGACCATCGAGAACACTAAAAGCAAATATTCAAACATATTCTTAGTGTTCATCCAAGGTCCCATAATAAACATGGAAGAGATTTGGATAATTAAGGCTAAAATTTGTAAGAGTATTTCACTAGTTGAACAAACAACCAAACAAATCCCTTATATCCGAAGTTTTGTAAGCAAGTCTAGACGTTATTTGTGAAACTAGCTTTTAGATTGAAATAGATGTGGATCTCTGTACAAATCTAGTGAGCTGATCTTGAGAGAAAAATTGTGTGTCTTTACTAGTTTGATAAACGGTCATATCTTTATTTGCATTAAAAGAAACATACAATAGCTCATCAGATCACCGACAATGACATTTAGTAAATGATGGAAATTAGTTTGTAACTTTTAGATGATTTCAAAAGATTTTTTAATTGAATATGCATAAAAGATTTTTCTTATTTAAACTTCATGTTGTCAACCGGAAAGTTTTTAAGTTGTTAGTAGGTTGGATAATAGACCCGACTGATTCTAACGCATTCACTTAACATTACTTGAAGTTACTGGTCTAGTTGTTGAATTCACGTTAAGCACACGAAAAAATTAAAAATTGAGTAGTTTTGGAAATTCATGGAGAGGTGTATTAATCAGATGGAAGGTGTTTTAATGTGGATGGGCTCCACCAAGTTAGAAACATAAGTTGAAAATGTTATGGAATAGAAGTATTAATTATATGAAGTTGAAAAGCTGGGAGCTGACTTATTTTCTCTGATCTGAGTCAATTGACACAATAAAAGAAAATCAATATGTTAAAATTCAGGATTAAATCCATCTAGACCTGGTGATTTGTCAGCATGCATCTCAAATATGGCCTTCTTAAACTCCTCTCTCGTAAACAGTTCCACTAGAGCATTGTTGTTCTCCTCAATAATCAGCGGTGCCATATCAGAATTATATCACGGTTTTGAGAGCTCAGGTCACTTGCCGAGAGCAATTCAGTAAAGTAGCCAACAACCACCTCATTAATCTCCTCTTGAGAACTAACCCAATCTCGTAAACGATTCCTTAGCCTACCGATTTTTTTGGTCTTTCTTCTAGCCGAAGCTGTCTGGTGGAAAAAATGTGTATTAAAGTCACAATCTTTCAACCAGAATACTTTAGACGCGTGTTTCTAATGAGCCTCTTCACTAACAAGGAGTTTAGCAATGTTATAACCATATTTCTATGGGGCGATCATCCGCCAAGAGCATGACGGTCAAGGTCCCTAGTAGGCGACCATCATAGCATATCAAGGGGTGATGAACCGACCAAGGATGGCGACCATCAGGGAGCGAGCACGATCACCTTGGTCGGTAACCCCGGGCGACCATCCAAGGTCGCTCATGATAAACATGGAAGAGATTTGGATAATTAAGGGCGCAGATATCTCGGGCTCACACTTGGTAAGTATATCTGGGAGTGAAGATTGCGACCTCTAATGATGGAAGCTATTTCCGGTTGCATATAGCCCTATAAGGCCGAGGAACTCGGCCCACAGAAGAAGTTTAACCTAGCCTTTTAGTCTATATATACTTCATGTAATGCACATTGTAAATGATGGAAATCTTAGTACTTAGGCAGATATAATTGAATATTCATGGCTTGGTATTGCCCCTGGACGTAGCCGAATTCCATCGAACCGGGTCACCAAATCTTGTGTTTTTACTTGCGTTTCCATTGCTTGTTTCGAGAGTGATTGTTTGTAGACCGGGCCAAATTCCGGTTACAACAATTTGGCGCCGTCTGTGGGAATCCTTCTCCTAAACCCACCAATCCCTAAAAGCTCACAAAGAAGCTGGCACAGAGCAATAACCCTATCACCGGCCTCGAGATCGACCCTCGTGACGGGATGGAGGATTCCTTGTCTTCAGAGTCAAGACCCATCGACGCAGGCGAACAGGACTGGGGTGAGATCTTCAAAACCCCAGAGGAGATGAAAAACGTCTCAACGGCCGCTTAATCCCAACCCGACGAAGATGACGACCAACAACCGTCGTCGCCCGCAACCACCGGGAAGGCCCATTCGCCTCGCCTCAACCAGGCGATGTTAGTCTCAAAGACTAACCATCATCTTAAGGACAAATCGCGGCCACCATCCCGATGGGCTTACAAGAAGAATCGTGGAGGCAACTCACCTTATCGATTAGGGCGGGCGCCGATCCCGGATGCTTAATCCAAAGGAAGACGAAGTGAAATCCCACCCCTCGATCATGGTCGATCAACCACCGCCTTTGAACGAACCTCAGATTTCGACGATCGATCTAAGCGTCTGACGGGTCTGACCACGACCACGAGGCGGATGCTCGGGACAACGAGACGCCGAGATCACCGCCGCATACCCCTCCAAGAAAGGATGGACAACCAACCCGGCCCACACTCCCAACGTGCCCTCCCGATCTCCCGGGCCCGCCATATATTAATTCCGCCCGACACGTTGCAAGATCAACACAACATCGATTAATCGATATAGTGGCGACTCCGACCCAAGGACCCACTTGGCCAAGTACAACTCGTACATGATATCCGTAGGGGCTTCTGACACAACCATGTGTCGGCTTTTTCTCCTCACGCTGAACGAGCAAGCACACAAGTGGTTCTCCTCCATCGCCCCTCAATCAATTAACTCCTTCGAGCAATTGGGATGGCTCTTCATGGGACACTTCGCGGCCATGGCACCGAGACCGACAGGGAAGCAGACTAGCAAACATCGAAAGGTATGAGGATGAGACTCGACAGGTATATCCGAAAGGATCAACTAGCTCATTCTAGAGGAGAACCAAAAACGACGAGGCTGTTATCGGGCGCCATCGCCGGACTAAAAAAGGGAACCAAGCTCTGGCGGAACGTGATTGCCAACTATCCGGCGACCTACGCAGAGTTCAGATCGCGCGCAAGTGACATCATCAACACCATGGAGCTCCTCGCGGTCAGAATGGGGGATGGCAAGAAAAACACGACCCCCAAGAAAAACAAGAAGCTGAGGCAATACAAAACCCCTGGGAACATCAAACCTTTTAAAGATCCTGTGGTGATCAAATTGATTGACACATTCGATATGTCTCCTGGGTACATCTTTACCCAGATCAAGGACAAACGGCTACTCGGGGAACCCCGACCCATAAAAGAAGAGTGACGGGAGACAGAGCCCCAGGAAGTATTGCCATTACCATGAAATGGTCGGTCACAATACCAGTGAATGTTGCGACTTGCTGAAACAACTCTGGAAACTCTACGAGGATGGAATGTTGCAAGAATATGTCAGGTGACCTCAACCCAAGGACAACCAAAGGCACGACGACATCCCCCCAACAGAATGAAGTCGCCAGGCATGCTGAGGGACAGAAGGGTGGTCGACAAGTGCCTCCCATGCCCGAACACAACGACGAAAGGGTAATTCATACCTTATCACCCCTCGAGACAGTGGGCGGCCTCTCTGCATCAACCTCGTTGTCAAAGAGACGCAAGAAGGCCGAGCTGAGAGAAATGACCAACACAGTCCGCTTATGTCTACTAGTGAAGCGGCGGCAGCACAAGAAGTCAACCGGATCCAGTTCGGGGAACATGACAAGGCGGGGATCGTCTACCCAAACGCCGACCCTCTCGTCATCTCTGCCAAAATCATGGGAGTGACGGTCAAGTGACTACTGGTCGATAGCGGAGCCTTCTGCAACATCCTGTTCAAGAAAACATTTGGCGAACTCGGTGATTATCACTGCTATCTCGAGCCGAGCGAGCACCTGGTCAGAGGCTTCACCGTCCCTATGGAATCATCCACCTGGCGGTGGAGCTGGTCTCATCCCTAGATAGGGCCATTAGGGCAAAAAAACTCTGTGATTTCCTTGTAATTGACCTGTCGTCGACCTTTAACGGTTTCCTCGGCAGACCGTTTGAACATAAATTCGAGGCTGCGTCCTCAACCAATATTTATACTCACGACTTTCATATCCCCCAATATTTACATAAAAGGCTGAAACAAGTCTTTTAACCAAAAGAAAATGAGAGAAGCACCGGTGAGAGATTTTCCTTCTTTTCTTGATTTACATTCATATCATCATTGCATTGGCAAACAAACTTCTTCCCAATTAAAGACGAATTTCACACCTTGTACAGACACCCAAATCCAACAATCCGAAGCTGTGCTGAAATTTTCTGGTATTTCTCTCCTCGATCTTATTCTCTACTTTCAATTTTTTGGAAGCCCAACTGTTTGATAAAATGTCCCAATGAGAAAAAACAATTATTCATATATTTCTTCCTTCAATTTACGACCACGGATTTGGCTATATTGGAACAACACTCCCTGTTGAGTTCTATTTATATACATGCATGTATTGTCAGAATCACTTCTATAAGTTGAAGTTTTTTGCAATTTTAGACAAATGGTTGATTTGAAGTTCAGGAAAAAAAAAAAAAAAAAAAAAGATTTATTTTGTATCGTAGATGTTTAATTAAGCTTTTTTGATAAGCTGAATGTGTAAAGAGAATACATGAAAAATAATTAAGCTAATTAAAAATGAAGACATGTCATTCTGTATTGAGCTTCCTCTTTTCATTTGATGATTAATTTGTTTAATATTGAAATCAATGCATGTGACATGTGTGTACTATCTTATTTAACGTTATGAATAATTGAAAATTATGGGGTTGAGTTTGATTTAAAATCTTCCACGCAGAAAATTACGTCCCCTGGCTATATTTTCCTCAAGTATGCATGCATCACTTTGAAGTTTTGAGCCGAATAAAGCAATGCAGGAAGCTCAATCTCCCAATCCATGGAAAGGAACTTCATTCCCATGTTACCAAATCCGGTTTAAACTTCCACGAACCCCTTTTTTCCAACACACTCATTGACATGTACGGCAAATGCAACCACCTGACACACGCCGTCCAACTGTTCAACGAAATGCCAAACAAAGATTTAGCATCGTGGGCGTCAATTTTCACCGCGCACAACCAAGCCAATCTCCTAAAACAGACCCTTAATCTGTTTTCCGGTATGTTTTCTAGAGACGGTCTCCAACCAGACCATTTCATTTTTGCAAGTCTCGTCAATGCATGTGCTGGTTTAACCGCTTTGAGACTCGGTGAACAGATCCACGCCCAGTTTGTCGTTTCCTTATTTTCGGATGATGATTGGGGGATATGAAAGTCGTGAGTATAAATATATAATTTCTATAAACGAAAGAGTTATGATAAACAGAAGAAGAAGTTGGTCCACGGTGGCAAAGTGCCATACTTGGACTGCTTGAGGTTAGATTCCCGTCAAAAATCTTCATCTTTTTCTCAGTGATGCATATTGAGTTATTATTGAACAAATAAATTTATTTTGATTAGATCTCCTATGAATCAGGTGTCTATGCACTTCATAGTGTATTTTAGAAATTTGCAACTTGTTGTATCGAAATTTATGACTTGTTACACTAAAATATGCAATATGGGTTCATAAAATATAATTATACATTTCAGTGTAACAAGTTGCAAGTTTCAATGCAATAAGTTGCAAGTTCATAAAATACACTATGTAGTGCACCGTGCACCTGGTGCATACAAGATCTGGTCATTTATTCTTGATGTACGTTCATTAAGGGTCGCTTGATATAACTTGGGAATATTAATAGTAATGAGTATCATTGAGTGGTTAATTAATCTCTATGAGATTATTGATTGCATTGTTATTGTTTGGTTAGAAAATTAACAATAAATTTCATGTGTGGAGAGTTAAGTGAGTGATGAAAAACTATGGTAATTAATTACTTACTTCTATTCTCATTACGGACACATCAAAACTGCCAAGCAGTATTAATAGTAATTGTTGAACTTACTGCACTAGTATTAGTTCTATCACAGAACCGTATCAGTTCTATAACTAAACAGTATTAGTACGTTAGATCTGTGAATTGAATGAAACTATGTGCGAAAATGAAACAAACACCAATTTACCTGGTTCGATCGAGATGATCTATATCCACGGAGGGTCAAGATGTTTAATCACTACACCCAAGATCCAAGTTACAACATACAACACCAATCAACCACACTCAAGCTAAAAAACCGTCCCTCACCAATGAAGAACCCAAACTCTGTGATCTAACCGACTGATTTCCAGTACTCTCTCACTCACATGTGTATTTCCTGTGTGTATCTAACAAACTAACTCTACTTATGGTGGATTACATCGAGCAGCAAGTGAAAACAAGTAGAAACGCGTGCGTGCTGCGTGCCGACTAACAAACTTACAACCTCACGTGCATGCTCACATGCATGACCTGATTTCAGTGATGAAGCGTATATGGCACGAAGATTTGGCCCGCCTGAGGCGCAGCCCGGCCCGACAACACTCTTCTAGATTCTTCTCTTCACATGCTTTGAGCAATACTCCATAATGAAAGCAAAGGTGTATTTGATACTCCACAAATCTCCACTTCAAATGCAGCTTTGTCTATCCTTCCCTCAATGCACCATTCTTCTAGTTCCAAACTGGTGCAAGCTTCACCAAATTACAACAATGAATGAACTTGCTGCTTGGCAAACCCTAGGTTAACATGTCTGAAGGATTGTCTTCAGTGGCAACCTTTTGACAGTGATGATGACCCTTTCAACTACATCTCTAATAAAATTTAGCTTTACATCAATGTGTTTGGATCTCTCATGGAACACTTGGTGTTTAACAAGGTGTAATGAGCTTTGATTGTCCCTGTAAGAGACTTTCTTGCATCAACATTTCCTTCAAAATCTAAGTCCATAAACCCTTTCAAAGGATTGACCACATCATCTGTTTTCTGAAATAGCAACCCAAGATCAGATGAGCCCTTTACACATCTAAGTGTCCATTTAATTGCTTATGTATCTGCTCACCACACTCATAGCATAAGCTAAGTCTGGCATGCTACAAACCATGGCATACATAAGACTGCCAACTCCACTTGCATAAGGAACACTTGCCATTTCTCTGTATTCTGACTCTGTCTTAGGTGATTGCTTCACAGACAGCTTGAATTGTTGTCCAAATGATGTACTAACTGACTTTGACTCATGCATGAAGAACTTCTTCAACACCTTCTCTAGATACCCCTTCTGAGATATAAATAGCTTGCCTGCTTTTCTGTCCCTTCAGAATATCCATGCCTAAGATTCTCTTAGCTTCTCCAAGATCTTTCATCTCAAATGTTGAGTTCAGCTTAGCCTTAAGTTCATTTATCTTGTGTGAGCTTTTACTAGCAATCAACATGTCATCAACATACATAAGTAAGTATGTTGTGACTTCCCTTTCAGACTTTTCCAGATAAACACAATTGTCAAACTTGCATCTCATGGATCCAGTTGATAGCATAAACTGATCAAACTTTTTATATCATTGCCTAGGACTCTGCTTCAGGCCATATAAAGGTTTTTTCAGTAAACATACCTTGTTCTCAGAGCCTTGAACCACAATGCCTTCAGGATGCTGCATATAGATTGTCTCCTGTAGATCTCCATGCAAGAAAGTTATATTTACATCCATCTGTTGTAACTTCATATTGTCTTGAGTCACCTTTGACAAGAGTAGCTTGATTGAGCGGTGCTTAACAACTGGTGAGTACACCTCATTGAAGTCAACAGCCTCTCTCTGAGTGAACTCTCTTGCTACTAATCTTGCCTTGAATCTGACTTGCTTCTTTTCACCTATCTCTATCTTCCTCTTAAAGACAATTTGTAACTTATGCCCTTATTTATATCCTGGGTTTTGTGGCAGAAGAAAAAATGTGGAAGAACAGATGATTATATCTTTTGCTTAATGCTGGAAATTGAGAATCCAACAGAGCTGTTAATATTTAGCATGCATGCTTTCATTAACTCACTACAGCGGTTGGGATCGTCTCGTGTTCGAATGTACAAAAAATACGAGTCGAGTTGAATTAGAGTGCAAGTTGAAACAAATTTGTTCCATAATTTCTCATTGCTCAAAATAAATGTTTGCTTTAAAATTTGTTTTGATTGTCTTTTTCAAGAAAGAAGGAATCGTCCAAGAAACATAAGAATCTTAGGGGGAAAAATGGTTTGACTGTATTTCTAGGGAAGACAAATTGTCCAAGAAATTTGAGAATTTTATGAAAAAATGTATGTTTTGACTGTCTTTTTCAAGAAAAAAAAAAAATTATACTAATAGATACAGAAGCGTTCAGGAAGAATTATCCCTAATTTTTTTTACAAACCTCTCTCTGAAATGAAAACTGCTTTTGGTGTATGCCAAATGTGAAGTGGTCACTTTAGGGACTTGTGTGAGTGTGCATGATCTAACGGTTTATGGTGAGAAATGCAACGTAGATCTTTAGAGTAATCTATTTCCGTCACTTTGGTGTTGAAAGTGAATACTTGCAATTCGTGTTTCTTCATCTATTTCCAAACAATAACATTATATTTAGCTACTTGATACCTCATATTCAATGAAAGTTGATATTCTAAATGGGATTTTGGGATGAATATAAAAATGGATATTGATAGAATATGTTTATTTTGAATGAGTGAGATTTTGTTTGTTATAAGTTAAAAGTTGTGATGTTGTTGAATTACTGTTTAATTTGTTTTGTACTTTTATATGTTCTGTAATTTGTAATTTAGAGTCTTAAAATATGTTATATGTATACTTTTGTTGATTGCCCTTCTGTGACACAATGTTTGGTAGAGAGTAATCTAGGGCATCACTTAGACAATTTGGCCTACCAAATGGAACACCACGGTGAGCTTTTTTAAATGAGAAATCTTGATTCCTCGCGAGTGGAACTAGAAATGGATGTAAAGAGAGTATATGATGCTTTGTCCAACTCTTCAATACAACACTCTGTTTTCGGAGATTATGTTGAGAAGGGGAAGAGAATCTTAGAAGGAAATGTTCATTTCAAGGCGACGTGGGTTAATCGAAATGCTGACACATTCTTTAACAAGGAACTCTCGATTCTACAAAAATTCTCAATGTTTGATTGAACCTCCAAACTTTGTGAATCACCTAGTGGATAAATGTCTTTTCTTGAACTTAGGTTTTAAGTTTTGGCTTTTTTTTTTTTTTGTTGAAAAAAAGATGCAGTTATGTAAAACAGGCACAGTTTCTCTAGAGCCTTAAATATTTCTCAATTTTTATTAATACAAATTTTGTATTTTGAGAGTTTATTGTTTAGGTAGCTATCGTGAAATTAATTTTGCTAATAGAGGAATAATGACATATTATATACTACTATATATGAAGGAGGAAAAAAATATATATCTGTATTTAATATTATTTATATATATATATAGTAGTAAAAAGTTTAGTGTTAGAGTAAGTCTCTTATAGCATTCCCAATGGTGATCTCTACACTAGTGCAACTTTTGCACTAGTATAGTGTAAAATTCGAGCTACATTCAATTTTTTCTCCAATCGTTAACGTTATATTCTACACTAAATATATTACTTTAAATTTTTTATTAAATTAAGTTATACTCCACAATCTAAACTTAATTAATACATTATATAATTCTAAGATTAATAGTACATGTTATACTCTTATTATCAAATATAATTGTTTTTTTATTACATATTTACAAAATAATATGCATATAAAAAAGACATTAAATTAAATTTCATAATAAAATACAATCATACGTATAAAAAATATAACAATAACACTGTAAAGATAAAATAAATACACACGACATAAAATTGAACAATAAACAATAACATGAAATTTATTTAATTTAATTATGAATTATTTTATTTTAGCATTTTATGTTAATGCATTTGTGCGATTTAATTATGAACTATGTAATTTATTTTGTGATTTATGTATTTTAATTTATTGTATTTTGTGTGTTTTAATTATTTATCTAGAACTTTATTAATTAGTTAAAAATAAATTTATATTGCATAAATTAATAAATAATTATTTTCACAAATAATAATAAGAAAAAAATAATAAAATGTGAACTGTATTAAAAATAAATGAAAATAAAAAGAAAAGATATAGTGGGGGTGAATAGTACCCGTCACATGTAGTGGTGAATCCTGCACCACACTAGCGTTGTGCGAAATTGTAGTACACTGTTGGAGCATCATCTTGCACTACATGTAGAGGTAGTGCAAGATGTAGTGTTCCTTTGAGAATACTCTTAGGGGGCGTTTGATTCACGAGACTGAAATGATTAGGTGATAGAATTGAGTGGGATTGAATAATTAGTAATTAGATTGGATTGATTGGACTGAATTTGTTTGAATCAAGATATGTGTTTGAATTGTAGGATTGAAGTGAGAGATTAAATGTGATACCTATTGAAATGTCATATACACCCTGAAATTGAATTGAAACAACACACTTCATTCTTGTGAATCTATTCAAATAATAGAAGAACAATTTGTAATATTGCACTTGGGATATGTTCTATCACACCTTCCACATGGGATTGACATATCCCTCCATAAAGGGATTTGATATATTTTCTACCCGGGCTTGAAGCATATCATAGGCCCTCATCCCACAAATCAACCAATAAATTAGTTGAGATTAAAATCACAATCCTGACATATCCCAATTAATCACGTGAACCAAACGGGGCCTTAGTGCATCAGATGCACCGTGCAATTCAAGCGCAATTTTTAAACATGCAACTTGTTTCACTGAAATATATATGAAAAACAGTTGTATATTTTAATAAAACAAGTTGCATGTATTAAAATTGTATTTGAATTATACGATGCTGGTGATATCCGGGGAATATGTTAGTTAAAATAAATACGTGTGAATGAAAAAAAATAATCACTTATAAATCTAACCTCATATTTAAACAACAAAAGGTAAAACAGTTGAGCTCTCACCATGGCTGATCACCAAAAGCCCCCACATGAGCATTCGCCACCTTTAAAACGATGGAACCTATTTGCATCTCTAACAACAATTTCCCTACCAACAATATCCGATATAAACTTCAAAACCGTATGACAATCGCCACACACACGAAGATTCTTGATTATACGTATAGACGCCCCACGAGCAGATTTAAGCAGCCCGTATGCAACTGCTGATCTCTCACTATGCCAAAACAGCTGCCTCTCCTTCTCCATCTCTTCCATATCATGCAACACTAAACAAGTATCGGGCATGTATCCTCGTTTTCTCATCTCTTCATCTAACTCGTTCAAAAGACCGAAAATCTCATCCTTGAAAGGATGTGTCGTCTCTCCAGCATAGAAAACTTGTACCTCCTTCCCTAAATCGACACAGCTGTACCCGGGTTTTTTCCTCAATTCCGAATCTCCCATCAGTTTTCTCACCTTAGCTACACTCTCCCACATACCAGCACGAGCATACACATTGGACATTAGTATACAAGTAGACGAGTCTTCTGGTCCTAATTCGAGCAAATGGTTCGCGATACAGACTCCTATTTCGTTTTTCCCAGCTTGACCTAATAAAGCAGCCCACGCAGCAGCATCGGGTTTGAATGGCATCGAGTTAAGTACATTCTCAGCTTCTTCGAGCAATCCTGAACGACTATAAAGATCAACTAGGCATGTGTAATGCTGAAGAGATGGTCTTAATTTGTAATCCTCAACCATGGAATCGAATAGCTTTCTACCTTTTGTAACTAAACCAGCATGACTACATGCGTAAATTACGCCAGTAAATGTGACTTCGTTTGGCTTCAAACCGAAAGAAATCATCTCGTCGTATAATGCTAATGATTCATTAGCTAGACCATGTTGTGCTAACCCCACTATAATCGAGGTCCAAGAAACAATATCTCTCTTCCTCATACTACTAAAACTTCTCTCGGCTGACGATATATCGCCGCATTTAGCATACATATCCACTAATGCATTACTAACATACAAGTTGGATTCATAACCGAGACTTACGACTAATCGATGAACTTGCTTCCCAACTTCCAACATAGCTAAAGAGGCTGCACCAATAATTAAACTTGAAAAAACAAAAGGGTCATCAATATTAGATCCTTCTCTCCTCAATTCCTGAAAAATCCTAAAAGAGTCAGTAGAATTACCACCCTGGACGAAGCCCGATATTAGAGCAGTCCAAGTGTGCAAACTTTTGGAGGGCATCTCGCGTAGAAGTTGAATGGCTTCAATTCTCCTTCCAATCTTTGCATATCCGTACATTAGACTAGTCCAAGAAATCACATTCTTCGACACAATCGAATCAAATACGCTACGAGCTTTATCAGGGAATCCACATTTCGCATAAAGATCAACTAGGGACGATTTAACTACATCATCATCCGAAAATAAGGAAACGACAAACTGGGCGTGGATCTGTTCACCGAGTCTCAAAGCGGTTAAACCAGCACAAGCATTGACGAGACTTGCAAAGATGAAATGGTCCGGTTGGAGACCGTCTCTAGAAAACATACAGGAAAACAGAGCAAGGGTGTGTTTTAGGAGATTGGCTTGGTTGTGCGCGGTGAAAATTGACGCCCACGAGGCTAAATCTCTGTTTGGCATTTCGTTGAACAGTTGGACGGCGTCTTTCAGGTGGTTGCATTTGCCGTACATGTCAATGAGTGTGTTGGAAAAAAGGGGTCCATGGAGGTTTAAACCGGATTTGGTAACATGAGCATGAAGTACCTTTCCATGGATTGGGAGATTGAGCTTCCTGCATTGCTTTATTCGGCTCAAAACTTCAAAGTGATGCATGCATACCTGAGGAAAATAGAGACAGGGGATTACATCGAGCAGCAAGTGAAAACAAGTAGAAACACGTGCGTGCTGCATAAGAGATCCCTATCATAGAATAAATTCATTATATCAGGAATCAGATAAATAATAGGCCACAAAATAGTATTAAGTATATAAAGCAAGATGATGGAATTTCAGGAAAGAAAACCTCCAATGAAAAGCTTCGAGGACATGCAACGGAGAGCATTAAGCATGGAAGATTGTCCACTAGTTACACTGCTGGCCGAAATGTTCTGCTTCAATATGCTTCCAAACAGGGGCGGATCCACCATAGAACAAAAGGGGTACACTTGCATCCCCAAAATGAAAAACTGCTTGAGCTGAATTTTGTTTTGCTTAAGGCCAAATTTATATGTTCTATATTTCCGGGCTATATTGTGCAAGTGAATTTTTTGTTATTAACACCCTACAGTCACCGGCATCTGCCGCCGTCACTTATCCGGTCAAAAAATATATCGATAATCATCATATAGTTTTTTGGCAAAATCAGTTGAAATTAACAAATGAGAGAAGGAGAGTTACCTGAGATCTGGTGAAGAAAGAGAGCCGGTGGAGTGAGAGGTGGTCAGGGCGGGCGACGGCGCCGATTGAGAAGAAACTGGAAAATGAAGGGAGAGAGAAGATTAGGATATTTTAACAGGCCCCTTTTTATGTTTTTTTCAGCCCAGCACATTTATCAATTTTTGGGCTTTGCTTTTCATATTTCTTTTATAAAATACAATTAATATGTATTTTTTTTAAAAAGAGTTTAAGCATGCTCTAAATTTTAGAATCTTATTTTAGAAGGTTTCTAAAAAAATAGATTCACTGAATTCAAGTGTAGTTATAATATCATCTCAATACTATATATTTTATTATGAAATTTTAAATATTAAGTAATTAATATTACTTCTGTTCTAAATTTATTTACCCATTTGTTTTTAACATGAGTTTTAATATGAGAATTATTTATTAATATTTAAAGTGATAAAGTGATTTTTGGTTGGATGTATTGTAGTCTTTTCTGTTTTATTATTAAAGTAAATTATTTTTTGTGGGTAAAAGTAATGAAATGAGATGTAATTCAGATGGATAGTTAAAAAATATAATTACTTTATTCTCTTTTATGGAAAGAGGTAAACAAGTTTGAGACATATCATTTGAAGAAAATTGGTAAAAAAGTTTAAGACATATCTTCTGAAGAAAATTGGTAAACAAACCCAAATTGAATATCCTGAATCCGGCCATGCTTCCAAACTTATTGTAAAATGCCATTTTTACAAAAAACTGCACAAGAACTTTGTGTCAAATGTCTTTTACGAAAGGGCTTAACCCTAATTATACATCAAAACTGAAAGAAAAAGTGCAGCAACCCATCTCCAGAGTTTAAAACAGAATAAGCTGAAATTTTACTCAATTCACACTGAAATTATTATTAAAAAAAAAAACTAATCTTACAGCTTTTCCTATTCCTAGATGGCAGTGAATAAATAAATAGACTTACTTTCTGTGTTTGATGACTAAATTTAATTAAAGATATGTTACCATAATTTTATTTCTTATATAGTGGTGATTTTTTTTTTTTTCATTATATAAATAAATAGAGTTACGTAATTGGGAAAGTGAAACAAAACCAGACTATTGGAAGAAATAAATTTTGTAATTTATAACATTTAATTATTAAAATGTTGAGAATCGTTTTGAAAAATCAAAGATTTTGTTTTCAAATTTCTATAAATAGTTTTCAGATTTCAGAATTATTTCTCAGTTTTTGAAAAAAAGTTATTTTAAAAACAGTTTTGTAGAGGTTGAAAACATTTGTCAAAGATAGATACTAGACATTGCTCAAGAAGTGATTTTATTCAAAATAAAAGCGATCACATTAGTTTTGTAACTTTGTATATTTTCAGATTAGTACTGAAAGTCTCAATTTTAATCTTTTTTATTTGGAAATTTTGTATTTTCACAAGAATTAGCTAGTGAGGTCCACGTGACCAATTTAAAATTGGAAAATTTTAGTTTGCTACCGTTGAATGTCACACTCATCCTGAAAAGAAAACCAAATTTAAAATCTTCAAATCTAAATTAGTCACGTGTTTTTTTAGAAAACCTTCATTTTTAGTCTCTTCTCGTTTAAAAAGTTTTTTTTTATCAAGATTATTTATTTCATTCTTTTTTAGCCAAGAGAATAATTTTTTAGACAATTATACCCTTAAAGAAGTTAACAAAAAAAAAAAAAAAAAATGATGATGGGGATTAATATAAATAGAAGACAAAAATTAATTAAATTGTGGTACAAATTTAAAAATGATGGTACAAGTTGAATTAAATTATGGTACAGACTGAAATGATGGTGGTACGATGTTAAAATAAGGTGGTACGGGGTTGAAATAAGTGTGGTACGGTAGTGATAGTGGTACGGGGTTAATAAAATAGTGGTACAAACTGAAACGATATTTACAGACTGAAGTGATAGTGGTACAGGGTTAATTGAAGGGTTGTACGGAGTGTATATATGATAGTACGAACTAAAATAATGAAAGCATAAAAAATGATAAAGTTGGAAAAAAAAATATTCTCTTGACTAAAAAAGAATGAGTATAAATTTTATGATTTTTTTTTTTTTATGTTAAGCTATTTATAAATGCATCTCCGTGTTTTTGGATTGGATAACAATCCACGTGTACGAATTGACCAACAATTTTAAAAATCCTCAATTTTGAAATTGGTTAGATGAAACTTTGTAAGCAAAAATGATAAAAATTAAAATTTTCAGAACTAAAATTGAAAAAGTTAAAATTTACGGAACTAAAATTGAAACATGCCTAAATTAGATGGCTATTTTGAAAATTTCCCCAAAATGTACTGGAAAAATTCAGGAAACTCAAACCCCGAACGCTTTACTAGCAACTTCCCCACTCTCCACATCAGCTTTCCCGCCATTTTTGCCATCTACAGCAACGAAGGTGCAGCAGAAGGGAAGCAGGAGCAATGGCCATGGAAAGTTCTGCCAGAGAGAGCCAAAATCATCTATCATAAGCAGAATAATAGATCTATCTTTCATCTTCTCATTTTTTCCCCAATCGCCCGAAACTACAAGTTCGTTTCCGTTTCTTCTTTCATTCAAAATTAATGTTTTCAGTAGCACATACCATTGATTCGTGGGTATGTGGGATGGATAAGGTTCGATTCGTTGAGCATTATCGGTTTCTCAATGTCAATTGAAATCTGTAGAAGTTGTTTTCTCGTTATATTATACTAGCGAGGGCAGCACCTCAATTCTTGAGGTGTTGACCCAGTTTTTTTGTAATTTAATTGTATAAATTTTATTTTTTTTGATAACCCGATATCCTGGTCTGAAAATCGACTAATTTAACCAGAACCCACCGGCCCACTAATGGGTTCATTTCGCCAGCCAAAAATTTCTGACCGACTTTCAATGGTTGTTCGCATAGTAGTGTTGAACCAAAGAAAATCATTGTCATGAAATGTTATTTTCATCATTTCTTGAAAACGCATAAGCAGAAGATGAAAGAAAGGTGATTCACAAGATATCTGATAAAGGAACCAAATCTGCAACTTAACGTAAAATTCAATATAAGTCCTACAATATAATAATCATTACGAACAAAAAAAACTGAAGACAGTTAGAAGCCGAACTTTGCGCTTACGGTGTTATCAGGGGATATCCTGTAGGAAACAGTTGTGTTCTGCATCCACAAATAATACAACTACAAAAAATCGTTAGAAGAATCATCATTAAATTAGAAAAATGCTCTTAGCTGCAATAAATACACGAATTTCAAGAAAACCATAAATTATTAGTGACAAGGCAAGGATGCACAAACATTGAATAGACCAAAATAAAGAGTTTACCTGAGAAGGCGTAGCACATGATCACGTAAAGTAACTTAGGAGAAAAGAATGCTTCATTTATGACGGGACTTCTGGTAGTATAATCAAATGCATATAACAAGGATATCATCATATGAAGAAGTAACATCAGCCTGGTTTGCCTTCTTTTTACAATGCGAGTTTAGCTCTTCCTGCAGAGGACATGAATTTGTAAAATAATGAAGAGGAATGGGTTTATAACTTTGAAGCAAACAAAGGAAAAAAGGATTCACAAGAAGTGATAACTAAAAGCTCGTATACAATTACACACTACTCAAACTTCGAGGTCAAATAAACAGATCCATAACTTTTCAATTAAGTACATAATTTACCGTACTAATATATGGTCATGGCTTCCTCGAAACAATGGAAAGAAACACAATTTACTAACCCCCAAGGCATAGCCAAGTTGGTAAAGCTTTTATAGTGATGTGGGGAGAAGTCCCCCGGCAACGCAGGTTCGAACTCCGTGTGAGACAAATTCTCCATTAAAATATTATGGGGGTTTGTCACATGGATTGAATCATGTTGCATCTCTCCCACAAGTGTCTGTCACTTGGACAAATCCTTCGATTCTATAACCCGCCTACCGAGGCCAAACCGCATGAAAATGGAAGTTTTCGCGTCTTCCTAAAAAAAAAACACAATTTACTGTCTCATGCTTGCCTACTAATCCGTCTAAAGTAGAACAATAATAAATTTAGCTACGATTGAGTCTCAATCGTGGGCTAATCTAGGAAGAAAATGTGTTTGGTGGGTATGTTATTTTGTCTCGAAGGCCCAAGTTAAAAAAATGGCCCGCCCTTAAACACTGCTTCTCTTCAGCGAGTTATCTCCCCAAAAATACGGAGTTTGGGCATCAGTATGTAACAGTATCCGCGACTCCGTTCTGAAATGCCCAAAGTACCCTCGACATATATAAAGTCAAATCCCCACAATTTTGCCATTTTTGTTGCTACCACTTGACTGATTTCGCTCTGGAGAAAACCATAGACACTATTCCCGTCTCATCGCGAATGGTCGATCTCGTTCTGGAGAAAATCAAAGCCCTGTTTCTACTCATAAATTAGGTATTATCTAAAATTTTATCAACCTTTCCAATCATTCTTTTGTTCATACGGCTTTGTAAATCATGATATTTCCGACATTCTTCTCTTCTATGGACTTTTGTATTGTTTACTGGATGCGGTTTCATATACTGAGGTGTTGCTATACATTACTGAGCTTTCCTTTGTTATGTCTATTTGTTGTTGATCGTTCTAGATCTAGGGTTTTCAATATACTGTATTAGTTTTATTTGTGTTTTTTTTTTTGGGCATTCGATATTCGTGGCTCCCCATAGTATTAACTTCCTATAAGCATTGCCGATGATTTTGAGATATGAAGGTGTATGTTTGGGTTTAGTATTTTTGTTTACAAATATTGTTGTTTGGCATATTTTATTCTTGGAGTTTTATCAATTAAGAGGCCTGAAAGATGGTAAATCTATCAATTTAAGGCCTAAAAGATTTTTTCTATCGATTCAAGGCCTGGAAGATAGAAAACTATCAATCCAGGGCCTAAAAAATAGAAACTATCAATTCGAGACTTATAAATTTTAAGGTCATGTTTGGCACTAAACCCTAAATCCTGAACACTAAACCCTAAACCCTAAACGTTGAACCCTAAACCTTGAACCATGAACCCTAAACCCCTGAACCGTAAACCTTGAACCGTAAACCCTAAAAATTAAAAAAAAAAAAAACATGAAATATATTTGTCAAACATGGTCTTAAAATTTATAAGCCTCAAATTAATAGTTTCTATTTTTCATAGTTTTATATATTTCAGGTCTTGAATCGATAGAAAAAATATTTCAGGTCTTAAATTAATAGATTTACCATATTTAAGGCCCTGAATTGACATTTTTCCTTTATTCTTTCAATCCCTCGAATGGATTGTGTTTTCTTGTTTTTGATCCATATAGGTTTATGTATTTCTAGTTATTTTCTATTGTTTGAAACAATAACAACATATGTTAATACTCAGTAAATAGGATCTTCTAGGGCTTAAATCTTAAACAACATGATTTTTTTATGCTATCATCAAAATTACTCCTCCACCCGTAAGCTATTTTTTCGATTTTGCATAATATACGATGTTGGAATCGGAGAATGCCTACTATAATGATCAATTGCAGGTTGCTGATTTTCTCCTGTTTTCTTTTCTTATATATTATGTGATTAATTATCTATTAATCTCATGTAGTTTTTTCGCTTTATAATTACTTTAGGCGCTCCATATATTGTGGACTTTGTATTTTGAGTATCAAATAACTTTCCATAGAAGTAAGAAAGTAATATAATTATTAAAAGAGGGAACGAAAGAAAGAGAAGAAGACAAGAAAGTGAATAGGCAGCTATCTTCTAATGGATTGGATTCAGGGTGTACTCATTCTCAATTCAATCAAAGGATGGCATATTGTGATTAACTTTTTAGGTGTTTGTAGGTTTCTAGCATGAATTCTCATAAATCTACTTGTTATAGTAACTGAAATTAAGTGTAATTTACAATGTGGTACTGAAATCGCATATTTTGCGACTGATATAGTCATTGATTGTAATGACAGGATCTGCATGTGAAGGTTTCTAAAATGCTGCTTGATTTAGGATGCGTTAGTGCTAGTTTGGTCACTTAATTTGGCATATCTTGTGCTTCCATGTATCTAATTTGGTACCCCTTGTGTTTGCAGTGTTTAATAATTGTAGTTTTGTGTTGCTATCAAGTATCAAAGGGAGATTTGCCACCCTAGCTTATTGTTTGGACCCTGCTCCATATTACCTATTCAATTGTTGATCATTGGATCCCAACAGGTATCAATGTTGTTGATGAATATGACCACAACTACTACTACCACTACTAATTGCTCGTATTTTTTACTTTAGCTGACATTTGTAGTGGCGGAAAGTTTAAGAAACAATTATTCATTATGGATTGTTTAGGATTGTCTGAGTTTTTCTTTTTTGGTTGTGTGTTGTTGAATTTAAATTAGACTTTTAAATCTGATTTAATATGTATGTTGTAGATAAACATTTTTTAAGTGCCTATGAAATGTTTCACCTTAATAATATATATATTTTTTTTTTTTTGCCGCAAGATGTTCTTATATTGTGCCTTATTGTGATTGATTTTGTTTAAAAGTTGATTTGGTAACAGGGGAGGTTCATGTGTGTGTTTGTAATTCTCATTAATTGACATACCATATTTATTTATCGTTGTGAGATCTTAGTTAATTTTGTGAATAAACCCAATTATTAATAAAAATAATTTATGATTAGTCTATTTGTAATGATTAATTTTGAATAGAGTTGATAAAAATAACATTTAAATAAATACATGGTTCGATAAAAAAAAAGAGTGAGTGAGAATTCAGAATTGATTAAAAAATCCAAAATGCCTTAAAAAAAAGGACAAGAATGTCGACATATATAGAGAGAGGAAAATTGGAATTGCATAATATAATAAGGATAAAAGTGTAATTTTGGACAAAACATATTGTTGCAAATAAAAAGTTAGGCGCACATATCTCATCTTGACTGTGTGCACACCAAACAACGGGGAAATAACCCAAAACGATATTATTTAGAAATAATGACTTTCTAGTCCAACTTTGTCGACTTAAATACTATGAGGTCCATAGTGCTTTATTAAATAGTATGAGGTCCAAACATGCCTATTATACCCCCTTATCTGCCCCTCTCATTTTCATTTTACCATTTCACTAAACTCACACCAAACAAATCTCTCTCTATATTTCTTCCACCAACCCTAAAAATCGCCGCCCCCAATCTGAAGCTAACGGCGGCCGTCGCCCGTTCACCTCTCCCCCCATGGCGGCCGTCGCCCCGCCTCAAACCAAAATACCATATGATCTGTGAATCACCCCCACCGCCGCCGATCTAAGGTCCTCCCACCCACGGCGGCCGGCGGCCGATCTACGACCGTCACCTCTCCCCCCACGGCGGCGATCTACCTCTCTCTCTCTTCTCTCTCTCCTGTGATTATCCTTGGTATCGCGAAAATTAAAGATCGGATCGAGAGTTTTTCTTGTTTGTTGTATGTGTGTGCAGTTTTTTTGTTAATTTTCTGGTTTTGAAGGATGGTCAAAATGAAGAAATTTGAAAATGGGTGGTTCATTTATGGTTTCTTGTTTGTTGGCTTTTTTTTTAAAGAAATCTGAAACTGTAAGAACGGTTGCTTCTTCCCAGAGAAGGTTGGTGAGAATGCCATTGCTGAACTCCTTCTGGAAGCTTTCACTCAGATGAAGCATGCAAAAGCCATGAAAAGCAGTTGGGAAGTTCAATTCAACAGCATCAATGATACTCTTCCTCCTATCAATGATCTGGATCTGGAATTTGAAGATGAATATGTTCATCAATTGATGAACATATGCATGTAACTTTTTTGCAGTTGCTACTTTTTTCCTGGGTTTCTCGTGCTTATACGAGGAGATTATAGATGATGGGTGATCCTATTGAAGAAATTCGGTGATGTGTTATTCATTCGTGAGTTTCTTGATTGTTGGCTTTTTGAATATTTGAAGATCTGGGTTTCTGATCATGCGTATATTCATGAATATATATATATTTTTTTGCATATGTGCACGTAATTTTATGCACCCGTTCATGTTGAAAGATAAGAAGACGAAGTTTTTGGAAATTTTTTTGTAGAAGGAAGATGAAATTAATGTAATTTTTTTAGATTTTAGGTATGTAATTTTTTATATTTTTCTATTTAAATATGTAATTTTCAAATTATGAATGAACAATGCATATCTTTCAATTTTTACATGAAGTAGAAATTGGGGTCAAAAGGTGGAGTGCAGCAGGGTAAGTTAGTCGTTTAATCACTTTTTTCCTAATGTTTTTTCTGCAACTGTTAGTGGGCTCAAAATGAACTGGAAAGTCACTCTCTCAAGTTTCATCTGCAAAATTTTGTCGCAAAGGTTTCTTCATCATTAATCGTTAGGATTGTAATCTTATCCTTGGTCTGTATCAATATAAAGTAAATTCTCTTCCACAAAAGGTTATATTTTCTGCAATTTTTTTAAGAACTACACATTGTTTTCGAAGTTTTTTTTAAGAACTACACAATGCTTTCGAAGTTTTTTTTTTTTTTTTTTTGACAGATAGGGTGGAAAGTGGAAGCAATCCTCCATTAATTGAATATAGCTCTTCTAAATAATATCACTAATGGCTTTTTTTTAGCTATGGGCTATGGCAAGAAAGGATTGTTCCCACACGAGAAGAAAATTGTGTACTCCACCTTCAAGTTTTCTTCGACCGGAAATAATTTAACACCACCGTCAATAACTAAACACAAAAAGTAAATGATATAATTACATAGATAGTTCAAATACATCTTAAACCAATTTCAACAAGAAAATTTCATATACGACACAAGGGGTACAAAAATCATGTGTTTCGAATGATTTTTAATACTCAAATGATGTTGAAATGAGTTGGGGTGTTATACACTTTCCTCTTGCATTAAACATGATATTCATATCAGTTTAAGTTTCAAATAGGCTTAAGAAGATCTCCAAACCAGATCTGATTTTTGGTGTCAAAAATAAAAAAAATTCAGCCTTTTATTACATAAAATCAATCCCATAGTCTAGCTTTAATACTCTATTTCTTGCAAAACTGATTCTATCATCAACTATGATCATTCTACCAATCAAAAGTGTGCATGAAAGGGAAAAGACATCATTTTATAACTCCCAGAAAAATCAGTTTAAAGACATAAAAAATCATGAACATCAATTCTCCAAATTTTCACATATATACAAAGTTCTTGGGGGGGGGGATTTTAAAGCATAACAACAAAATGAACAAGACAATAAATCTAAATTTAAACATAGACAAAATAGTTCATGAAAACTAATCATTAACAATTAATCATACACTTCAATTAAATTTGATGAATGAAAAGGAATCTAACTTGATAGATTGAGAAAGCAAAATCTAGTAGCTAAAGTTCCATTTTTTCCTCACAAGAACTAGAATAAACTTAGGAAAATTCTAAAACCACCTACATTCACCACATCAACCTTTACTAAACGATTAACATGGAAAAACTAACTTCATTAGCGCAAAGGGGAAACATTAATCCTAAGTGAAATTAAATACTAGAATTCAACTCACCTAGTTCAAGTCATACTCTAAAATTAATCAAGACCAAGTAAATGTTCAAGACTAAACTAGATGTTACTCATCTTTGTTCAATTCGAACTAGGCCAAACAAATTAGCATATATTCTGAACCAAAATACACAAGACGGATCAAAAATTGGACAATAAATTCAGAATTTCAAATTGATAGGCACAAATATGACTCTGAATATCAAATCAATTTTCATGCAACATAACATATTGAGGGCAAGCAAAGGCATTCATTCGGCAGAAACTAATGAGGAGAAGAAATTAAAAGAAACACAAAAACTCGCTCATATGAGACGATCGATCTCATACATGATAACGGATATAAATTAAACTAAATCAACACTCACCTCTTTTAAAATATTAAAGCGTCACATCCAAATTATACCCGTGTCAGGCAAGTGTGGCTGATTAACAAATTAGTAAAAGGAAAACATACCGTTGAATTCCTTCTCTTTGAAGCCAAGATGCTGCATTCTCCCTTTCTTTCTTAGTGACACATGTGCTTCTTTTCATTCATACGTGCGTTGCCGACCTTCTTCATGAGAGGAAGATTTTGGTTGGGCTTGTATAGCAAGAATTGACTCGTGTATCTTGTGGGCTATTTTAATTAATCAAAAAAAAAAAAAAAAGATAAGCCCAAAATAAGTTGTAACTTGTAATCATAATGAATTTTTTTTTTCTAATTTTGAGATTAATGAAGCATAACTTAATTTTTAATTATAATAAAATTATCACATTAGAAAACTCAATACGAATAACTTTGCAAGCTAAATTAAAACATAAAATAATCATTAAAATTAAGATTTATAATGTATACTTTTAGATTTTAATAATTATACCAAAAGTTAAAATACATTAGCGAATACCCCTTGTAAAGACTATATAATTCGTTTAACTCGGGAGTAATGTAAAATACGGATTTCATATTATGTCCGTACGTAGGTGGACACAAATTTATATGTCCACCGATTATATCCGTAGGCACCATTATTATATAAACCTAAACCCTAAACCATGAATCCTAAACTATGAACCATTCGGGCCGAGTAAAAAAATTTAATATAATTAATAAAATTGGGTAAAATATAATATTTCATTAATTATATTAGTTATATTAAAAACAATTACCCGATCCAAACCTAAACCCGCCCCGAGTGGTTCATGGTTCACCCAACCCGAATGATTCATGGTTTAGGGTTCATAGTTTAGGGCATAGGTTTATATAATTAATGAGAATATTAAATTAATTAAAAAAATTAATTAAATGATGGTGGAGACCTTGCATATGTGGGCATATAAGTTTGTACTGACCTGCGGACATAATATCAAATCCATGTAAAATAATAAAACTACCAATCGATGCAAATATGACGTAAATAGAATAATTGAAATAAATTTTTGCCTTTAACTGTACCAATCAAACTGAAAATGGATATGAATTAAACAAATTAGTGATCAACCCATTTCACTGCAGCCTGAAAAAGTTGATCTTTTGGGGTGGCTGGCAGGTACTCTCTTTTAAGTGCACCAAATTTTGTTCCAGCGTCGATCAAATTTGCTCTCATACTCTTTGTAAAAATACATGCTTTATTTTTATTCTATAACAATCACTTAATTATTTAAATTGTGATTTAGTTTTACTCACAAACAATCAGTTTATTTATACATAGATCCATAATATTTTATTTACTTTAGTTACTTTTTTCTTAAAATATATGTCCATTACAATGGGAAGGAATTTTGTGCTCAATTTTCTGGACGGTTGAGTAATTTGTTATGGATTCAATTGCTCCTAAATTCCGACCTGAGATTCAAATGTGTTAAAATTATCGCTTCCAGGGTAGTCGTGTGACAGATTGTGGTATTCCATTCCTACCTCGGTGAATTTTTATGGTCAATTTTAATGAGATTTTGAGAGTGGAAGCTCAACGCTAGCCAACCCAGAAGGTTTTCAGATGTGGAATAGCTCAATTGATTAAAACTCCATTACTTACGACGGGTTCGAGTCACCATTTACCCTATAAAAAATCAGAAAGTTCCCAATGTGGAGTGCGATTTGGGTAGTGTGTTCCTTACTCATGCATCCAAGAAGAAGAATAGACTAATATATATTTACCTTAATTACTAGTCTAAGTTTTATCTAAATCAATTTCACGGTGTAACTAATTTACATTTTACATGTATTTTTAAGCATCAGTTGTTCCAATAAAAGATATATTAATTAAATAATATCAGTTGTTTCATTGAAAAATATTTGTGAACCCTAATTCAATATGACCCATATCAAAGAATTGGGTTGACCCGAATTTTACCGTGTTTTGCAGGCTTTCTTCACGTGTTTCGTCTTTCGTCATCTTTCTTTCACGTTTTTCGTCGTCTTTCGTCGCTTGATCGTACCTCTTGCACCGCCATTTGCACGCTCAATCATCTCATCTCTCTCGCGAATTTATATGCCCTGGTTGTTGTGAAAATTTTTATTGTCATGTTTTTTTTTCAAATTATACAACTACACATAAAAAGTATAACTGTTCTTAAAAAAAAAAACTCACTTTTATTCAGAAAAACTCTTACTGTTACTAAGTAAAACTCTCACTTTTAAAAAACTCTCACTGTTATTATGTAAAACTCTCACTGTTACTAAGTAAAACTCTCACTTTTATTCACAAAAAACTCTCACTGTTGCTATGTAAAACTCTCACTGCTACTAAGTAAAACTCACTTTTGTTCACAAAAACTCTCACTGTTGCTATGTAAAACTCTCACTGTTATTAAATAAAATTCTCACTGTTACTAAGTAAAACTCTCACTGTTGTTATGTAAAACTCTCACTATTATTAAGTAAAACTCTCACTGTTACTAAGTAAAACTCTCACTTTTGTTCACAAAAACTATCACTGTTGCTATGTAAAACTCTCACCGTATATATGTTATATGATACCAATTAATTAGCATAATGTGACCGTTATGACAACTTGATGCTGGAGAATGATTTTTAACTAGGCTATTGTTAGGGAGCCTTCACGTCACAAGAACAAAACCGCAAAATCACAAGTAATTAACAAAAGCTGCAAAATCTCAAGAAAATAAAACTTTCGCGTCACAAAAACAACCAAGCTTATTTCCATCGCGGAGGCGTCGTCGTCGTCGCAGAGGAGTCGGCGTTTCCATCGTCGTCGCGTGAAGAGTCGAGAGCAGTTTCGAGTGAAGAATCACAAAGAGAGGAGAAACGGAATGAACGCAAAAAAAAATGACTAAATGGGCTTGGATTGTTTATATCTGACCCGTTTTGTGTGCATGGGTCAAGTTTGATCCGGGTTCATGATATGAACTTTTTGTCAAATATTAATTATTTTAGAGTGGGTCTTATGTACACCAGGGTGCACCGTGAACTCATAGTGCACTTTAAAATCGTCTATACAAAATAGAAACGTGAAACTATTCCAAACAGAAGCATGCAACTATGTTCTCATATTAACAGTTGCACTTTTCTGTGTAAATAAGTCGCACTTTTCAATATAACAAATTGCACTATTTTAAAATGCATTATGAGTGCACGGTGCACCCGAGTGCATACAAGACCTAGTCATTGTTTTATTATAACATGATGGTTACAAGCCAATTTCACATTAAATTTATTTAATACAACACAATTCAATTACTCATATGCTCATATTCAATATATATTAATAATGATTAGTCTTTTTTTTTTTTCTAGTCTTGAGAATGTAAATTTTTATACTTACTAGTTATTGGTACACAAAGGAAATTTATTTTAAATTCTTGTAAAAGGTCCCATCAACCTATATAAATGGGGTCATGGGAGTATATGTATAAGTATGTTAAAGCTATATATGGTTGCTCAAATTTCATGATCAGTAGGAGGACCTCCATCTAATAGGTCTGGTAAAGCTTTCGTTCACATAAATATTTATAATTAAAATAATAATTAGTTTTTTTGGACCATTAGCATTGCCAACCTTATCTGGACTGTCGTAACAATGTCTTGAATTTTGGATATCAACACTTAACCTACCCAAAAATTAAAAATTAGAGCAAGAAGTAGAGCCACTACAGAAGAATCATTGGGTGTCACAGAAGAATCATTGGGTGTCACATAACGTGTAATTGTGTAATACTTTTTTTTTTCTTTTTTTTTGTAAAAAAGAATATATTAATAACGGATAAAAGGATTACCAAAAAAAATTTACAAAAAAACACAGAGTGGGGTGAAAATAGAAACAAAGGTCAACACACAAGGACTATCCTAGGGCGATCAAGTCGGTCAGAGTAAGGAACATTACAAATATCACTATACCTAATCGAGATCCAACTCCATATTCTAGATTTATTCTCCTCACCAATGCCATCGCCCCGCCTTTAAAAATACGAGCAATTCTATTTTCCAAATCACCCAAACAACACACCGCCAAAGAACAGTTGCTATAGAACACCCTTTCTTACTTGATTATTTAATTTTGGAAATGAATATCCAAAGAGTTTTGATTTTGTGTAAATGATAAATCAAACATTGGTGAATATGCAATCTTATTATGCACTAACTCAACATTGGTGAGTTTTTTTATCTAGTTTTTGTTTGATTCATATTGATTATCAATTATATATTCCCTCCGTCTCAATCTTTAAGGAACTCTTTCCATTTTTTTGTCCCAATTTTTATGGAACATTTCCTAAAATTGGCATACTCATTTTATCACATTATCACATAAAATACTAATAAACAACTCTTTCTACTTCCAACTACCCACCATTTTATCACTTTATTACATAAAATACTAATAAACAACTATTTTTACCCAACACTTTATCACTTTATCACTATTCCTATAAATTCTTATGAACAGTAAGAGTTACTTAAAGAATGGAACGGAGGGAGTATCATTTATTAATTACTTGTAATTGGATCAACTTTTTACTTTTCCATAAATTCTTATGACGGCATACCAAAATTTTTTTTACTTAAATCAGAATGGATTTTCGACATCAAAATTTCATATCATTTATTAATTAGTTGTAACTGGATCAACTTTTACTTTACTGCGTCATAACTACTAAGTACTATAAAATCGATATTTTTTTCGCAGTAACTTTTTAATTTCTCCACAAATAACTATAGGCTATATATTGAATTTTAATAAAGATTTTACTTTACTTATATGATGGGGAATATGTCCAACATGTTTTAAAATAAGTACAGTATTTTACATGTGACCCATTCCTTTCCATCCAAAATCAGCACATATAATTAAAATTTTAAAACTGGGAATGTGTTTCTTTAGAAATATGAGATATACAAGTTGTGTAGCAGTAGCATGAAAAGCTATAATGAATAAATACTTAAGAATTTGTATTATATTAATAATATTGTAAATCAATAACTAAGTTGCTATTGTCTTTCATCTCTGATCCATCATGCATTTATTAATCGTTGAAATTTTCTCTGTCCAAGATTTGGTGGGGATATTTGTGCTGCTGTTCATGTACACATGTTTCGGGCAATGCATTATTTTTATTTGGACATATTGAGTTGCAAATAGTTTGATGTGCATCTGATTTGGCACTAAGTATTGTTTTTTTTTCTCTTCTTTTAACAGGACACGAAGTATTATATTTATTACTGTAATATTTACAAACTCTACTCATTTTATGCCGTCATATGAGTGTTTGCAAATTCTGCTCATTTTAAGCCATCATCAGCTCTTATATATGTCAAGATCATATGAACCTTGATATATATATAGAAATTATTTCTAACTGTATGACACTTAAATCAGCATCACTATCGATCATAGCAATAAAATCATTCTTATAAGAATTATTTATAAGAAGAGAAATCTTAGTATATCATTTCTGTGATATAATCATATTAATGGTAGATAAATGATTTTTCTCAATATTAACATTGTCATAATTGTGAAAGAGCTTTATAGTTAGTTTCACTATCTTCAATTTTTTCTTTACCTTTCTCAATAAAAGAAAGACGAACAGAAAGATCCGTATTTTGTTTTTGAAGAATCTTGACATCAGTTTTGAGATTATTAATCTCATGAACTAAATCATTTATAGTTACTGGATTATTTTTTATATTTTTTAGACGAAGAAGTCTTTCTAATTCACCCATATTATAATAATTATCATCAATCTTTTTAGAAAGACTAGTTTTATCATTGTCGTCATTCTTAGAAGAATCATGAAATTGTTCAATGATTTTATCTCTTAAACTAGAATCTTTTATATGTTTAAGAAATTCTAAAATATTATTATTAGTCAAGACACTAATATTCATATCTTGAAATTGACTCATGAGTTTATAAAACTCATTATCAATATTATTAGTATTATCAGTATTACTGATACAGTTAAGACAAGGTTTTCCAAGTACACATTCATTACACTTTTCTTTATCTGATTTAACAGAATTTTCATCATCCGAAGAGGATTTATCAGAAGAACAGTCATTATAAGACTTTTCTGATTCTGAATCAGTATTAGAACTCATAACAATTTTAAAAAGAGTTTCTTTTAACTCTTCGTCAATATCAAGATTTTTAATCTTGTCTTTTGCATAGCACTGATTAGCATAATGACCAGGCATATTACATATTTTTACAAATAATTGTATTATAATTTTTCTTTTTAAAAGATTTTCTTTTATTTTTTATCATTTTCATGATCTTTTTTCCTTCGCTTATTAGAAGAATGATGTTTTCTTCTTTTTATAATTAGATTTATGTTTAAAATCTCTTTTATTAGTCTTAGACAAACTATTTTTAGAATTAGGATTATCTAATCCAAATTGATCATGAATTGACCCAACCTGTTTTTTTTTCCATAAGATTGTCTTTTTTAATTTGATTTTTTAATTTGAGTTCATTACAAAGATTTAATCCTTCTTGAACACAAACACTAATGATTTGACCAAAAGTATAAGACCCATAATGGATTGAATCAGAATCCTTTCTAAGAGTTTTCTTAACTCTTTCAAAGAAATAGATTAGGAAGACCATCTACAAATTTATTCTTCCAAATATCCCGACACAATCAGAATCTCTCATAAATACGAGACAAAAAAATATTTTGTACCATCCAAATTAGTAAGAGTTTTACACTTCATATTTAAAAGAAGAGTTACGGTATTTTCATATTTATTGGTATATTGACCAGTAAAATGATCCAAAATAGTAAGAATCAAAGAGTAAACCGCATTGGTTTTAGTCTCACCATTTTCAATTTTAATAGAATTAAAAATTTCCATTCTATTTTGGGGAGTTAAATAATTATCCCACCAACCCTTAAGTTGACCAATAAAACCAGCAGTAATAGCTTGTGCAGTACTAATATCACTATTACCACAAGTTTGACAAGCAGAACTATACATAAGCATGCGATGACATTGAGTGAAAATATGATTATCACTTCCACCATCAATATTCCATTCATAAATACCTTTTCCAGAATAAGAATTATTGAACAAGTTTTTCTGTTCTTCATTAAGAACATCCATAGGAGTAGTCTCTTATAATAATAAGTAGACATGATAGGTCTATCAGCCCATTTCATTTTATAATACTATCAATATTACTAGAACTACCAATATTATTGGGTTGAATAGCATGATTATCATCTAAGTCATCATCTAAAGCTGAAATATTAAAATTACCAAATTTATCATTAATAATCTTTTCAAAATCAGAAATAGAAGCTTCAGATTTAAAATTTTTATCTCAATAGGAGATTGAATAGAAGAAGCAGTTTTAATAATAACATTATTATTAATATTATCAACATTTTCAGTTTTATTATGAGAATCTATTTTAGAGATGATTTTATCAACTTTATCATGTAAAGAAATAATTTCTTCCCAATAATTGAAAGATAAAGATTATATATATATATATATATATATATATATATATATACTAGTACGTATACCAGTGGTACTACGCGGGGTTTAATTTTTTTTAATATTATTAAATGAATTATATATTTTTCATTTATTTAATATGAAAGGTTTATAATTCTTAAATATGAATTAAATTTATTTTGTTGTGAATGTTACTACTGAATTGAAATTTTAAGTGAATGAAAAAAGTGATTAATTTTAATATGAATTATTTTACAATTATGTAAAATATTATTAAAATCATATATTAAATTTCACTAAAAAAAGAATTTATTTCTAATTATAAATTTCTAAAAACTTATTGGTACACTACATTTGTTGTATTCTTGCATGGTTTTTCATCATAATCAAGACAGAGTATTTCCAATCATTTGAATAAAGATAATTAATATATTTATAATGTATTGGGGGTGGCATCTAAAATTTGCAAAAAAAGTAAGCAAATTTTGACGAAATTTTTAATGGTCAAGGTGGTTATTTATTATGAAAGATGAGATTTTCAATTAAATACTTCATAAGAATAAATGAGAATATAATGTTTTTTTCCGATAAACTTATATTCAAAGACATTAAATAAATTAACTTAGTAATTAAATATAAATGGAGGGTATGTTATTGTATATGATCAAATGGTGCATGTTATTTTAAATTTGGACCTAATTTTGAAATATTATGCATTGATTTAATAATAACGTCATTCCAACAATTAAATTTTTTCAGAGATTTAGTAAAATATACATTTGGTTGAAATTTCTTTTGAACAAAGATAATTAATAAAGAGTCGTTGGAGAGCAATTTGAATTTCAGGCTATTTGTGGTAGGTTGCAGGATTTGATGTGACGTTCTTCAGGAACGGCATGGCCGAAAGCGTGCATGTTTGTCCTTTCTATGCAGCGCCGAATTTCGCATTGTCAGCTCCATACATACGTGTCTTGTTCTCATTGGTTAACAAGTACACTTTTCAGTGTTTGTTCTACCAACTAAAGTTGACATTCTTCTTGTTCATATCAACAACGTATGACTTGTGTAACATCAGTTGACACCTGGTGTGAGTTGACCTGATCAGAAAAAACTGATCAGTCTACCTGATAGAGTCTTCTGGTGCAAGTTGTCTTAGCTCAACTAGTAGACTCGGCTGATGTAGGTCTTTTGACTTTGTCTTGTCTTCTGACTCGTCTGGTCTTCTGACTTTGTTTTGTCTTTTGATCTTCTGACCTGACCTATACATATTGAGTTCCCCCTCAATATGTGACCTATTTTATACATCGGTTGCCTATACATTTCAGCTGGTCATCCTATCCCGATTCTAAATCATCAGTCAGCTAACAGGTCTGACTGGTCCTATTACAATCTGTTTTGGAACTTCCATCAAAACTAAATACAAATTTCCCAACAATTTCCCTTTTTTGATGGAACCAAAACATATCATCAGAAAAACAGATAACATGAATGAAATGCAGATAATAAATAAAATGCACATATCAGAAGACAATGAGGCGTTGTCTTTGAATCAGAAAATGATAGGATATTTTATTAAGATAGATGCGTGATTACATAAAATACCTATCATCTGATACTAAGATGTCTTCTTCATACGTGCTTGAATTTTTGAAGTTCTTCCGGGATACCAAAAAGTCTGTACATTCTTTGCATCAGCTGCTCCAGTCTGTCTCTCCCGATGATCCCTCAATTTCTTTGCAAATTCATAATAGGTTTTCTTAAACCGGATAGGATCAAGATTCTTATCTGGACGCAGAGGTGGGAGAAGTTGTTCGAAGGGAGGAACTTCAGGTATTAACGACATAATCTTCCCTTCCTTCATAACAATCTGGTAGAAATTAGGGTACTTTGTTTCTAACCAGTTCCAGAATTCATCATCATTGGCAACTTGGTCTTGATGAATCGGAATCATCTCCAAGATGTACACATCGCACAACCATTCTCCCCTGATCTGGTCCCACTCAGGAAGCAGATCTTCCCGAGCACAGAGGATGTCTTTAACATTAGCCGGAAAGGCTCTCTCTTCCCAGTCAATATCCTCTGCAGCAGCTTCCTTCTTTCTCTGCTTTCGGATGTATGCGATGTTAAGTCCTTCAACTTCTACAATTTTCCGCTTCTTAATGGCAGCATCTATTACCTTTTGTCTGATTTTTACGCTCATGAATCGCTCAGAAACATCCGCTTCTGGATCTAGTAGATGTTATCTGACCTTGTCCCTGAGCTTCAGCAGTTGATTTTATCATCGTGCCCTTGCCTTTCTTCCTTTTTAGAGATTGTTCAGATTCGGCTCGTTCTTCCCCTTCTTCGAATAATTTCTTTGCAAGTTCATGGCTTTTTGCCTGATCATTAGATTCCATCCTTTTCTGCATAGAAGAAAAGAAATCTTCGATTTTGTCAACCCTGGCAACAACCTCTGACAAAGCTGACTTCTGCTCAGTGATTTTTTTTCCTTGAGCCTCTATCTCCTTGCTGTGTTGCTCCACGGTTTGTTTAAGTTCTTCAGAAGGAATGACTTTGACTTCAGAAGGAGTGTCTTCAGGTATATCAGATGAGGTGGCTTTTGGTAATTTCACATCAAAAGTTACCATCTGCATCTGTTTTTCTTGATCTTGTCCTTCCCCCTTTTTGGATGCATCAAAAAGGTGTGACAGTCTGAGATCCAGAGCCCGAAATTGACTAGTCATCTCCTCCTTAAGTTCTTCCACGGCAAGAGAGGAGGATCCCGAACATCGGCGGAGGGTAGGTCACAGGGCCCGGAGCCCTGTTTAACCCGAATTCAATGGCCTTCTTGGTCTGATCTCAACAGATCATTCAAATCGTTTCTAGCCAATATCCATACATGAGTCAGTCATCTCTAAAGATCCCCAGACACTTTCCAAGAGAACTGCGTCTCTCCAAGCATATCAGTCTGGATCTTTAGCTTCTCAGCGAGAGGATCAACCCGTTTCATTACAGAGTCGAGGATAGAATCATGCATGTGGGTGATCTTTTCAACTGTTAGCTTCCTCTCTCTATCAACCAGGTTCCTATGTTCTTCTTCAAATCGCTGCATCAGATCTGCTGTGAGAGTTGTAAATTGTGCGTCAATGGAAGCTTTTACCCCATCTTGTATTTTTGAAGTCATAAGATCTAGGGTATCAGCACTCAGCACAGCAGTCTGGTCAGATGTTGATGCCTTGCCAAGCTGGGTCTCATCTGCAGCACCCATACCTGGTTCATCGGCAGCTTCCTCAAAGTCTTCATCAGCTTGAGCTTCTTCTGATTCTTCAAACTCCCTGGAAATCCCAAACCTATCATGAATTAGCCATCTGATGTCGTCATCAGAAGCCAATTCCGCTGCACTCTCAACCCCAGCATTCTCCAAGCATCTCATCTCCAGATCCACAAAGTAGTTAGAGTCTAGAGATTCCATGAGGATCAGAAACTCCTCGATGCTTTTCAACTTCACATCCCTCCAGAACACAATCTCTTCAATCTTGTGCTGAAGGCCAGGATGATTAATTAAATCAGGGCACAGTTCAAGCAGATACTCCTTCACTTGATGCTTCAAAATGTATAGCACTGGGCTCTCTTCATCTGGAGATCCAAGTAATGTTTTGGTGTTGAAGGGGTTGTGAGACATTGAGACATAGAGATCATCTCTAGGAGCAGTCTCAGCAGGTTCTTCAACTGCTTCAGTACCAGGTGCAGATGAGGGAGTTGGCTCAGATGGGTGTATTTGTGGTTCAATGGCTATGTCTGATTGAGGTTGAGGAGGTGTAGGAATATTTGTTTGTTCCGTGGGTTGAGGTGCAGATAGGGTTTCTGAAGGCTGTGGGATAAGTGGAACTTTTAGTTGAGATGAGGGTTGATCGGATTGTATTGTCTCAACTGGGGTTGAATCAGGTATCTGGGCTTGGGTTGTTTCTGGTTGAGATGGTTGAGTAAGATCTGGTTGATCAGGTGTGAGTTGTTTGGGAGGTGATGGTAAAGGTGTATTATGTTGAGGTGATGGTGGGGTAGGTGATCTGGGAAAGTGAGTGGATTCACGACTCTTAAATAGTGAGCTCAGGTGTGCCGAGTCAGATGGTTCGGATTGAACCTCATCAAGATTTTCTTCTGCAGCATCACCAACCTCCATCTGATCAGACTCCTCCATTATTGTCAGTCCTCGATCTGTACTGACCGTGTGTTCAGAACTCACAGCAGTTTCCTTACCAGGTAACTCAATCTGCAGAATCCCCCCAGACTCCAGGACTTCAACATCACTGTCCTCGTCATGAAGACCCTCAGAAGGCATTCCAGTCCCCTTTGACAACATAGAAGTGAGTTTCTTCTAACGCTTCTTACCTGCGTCAGAATGCTTACTCACAGCCTGTTTTCTCTTTATAGTTCTGGCCTTTGGTGGGGCTCTTCCTTCTGTCTGCATAGATGATGTGTGTTTAGTTTTCGGCACATATGGGGTTGGGTCATCATCAGGTTGCCCAGACAGTTCTTCATCCTTGTATAGCAATGCTTTGAACTTCTCCAAGTATTGCTTTCGCCCAATGTCTGACCAAGGATAGTTGGGAATCTTATCAGCAAGGATCATCGAGACCTTGTGAATGTTGCAGATGTTCTTGGTCAGCACCACTTGATTGTTTTCGTTTTTGGCAAACTTTGTCGTTTCCTGCAGCAACCGATGCTTGAATAACCCCATCCAGTTCATGTCTGGGTCCTTCTCTATGATTGCGGTCATCACATGCTACTTTTGCTGGGTTAGAGCATCTGGGCTAAAAGCAATCCCAAGAATGACCTTCGAGACATTCTCGAAAAGCAGCCTATACTTCCTTCGGATGTAGGGAATCTTGACATTTTTGATGTTAGAGATGTTCCCAGGCCTCAACAGCACTTTCTGCAGATACTCTTTATCTGACATCCCAGCTTTGAACTCATCGAGGTAATTTCTTCCCATTGGAAGTCCAAAGATTCTTCCAAGGTCATCGTTGCTTACATCAATTCTATTACCGCCGACGAATGAGTATAACTCCTTATTGTCGGTCTCCTTCAATTTTCTCAAAAACTCCAGAGACTCGATGATGGAAACACTGCTCAAATGCCGATAGAAAAATTGTTCAAGTCCACATGCTCTAAGACATTCTAGTATTTCTTTCGATTCTAGGTCATTTGTGACATTGAATATGACATACTTCTCATCGATCACATTTTTTATCATGGAAGTATAATCACAACTTTCCAATGGAACTATAGATGATTCCATTTTTTGAAGGCATAAACAATTACACAAAGTTAGGGCTAAGTGAAAAAGCATAATCATTCACACAGTTTTATACATAAAAGAACAATTATGCGAAACATTCACATGAATATCTATCCCCAGTGTGCATATAGTTCATGATGTGTATAGAAAAAGACAATAAACAATTCAAGTCCCATTTGAACATGATTATGAGTAGTACACACAAATTCTATAATCCTATCATGATATGATATTCATGAATAAAAAATAACAAGATGAGCAAGTTAGCAGAAAAGAGATATGAGGATTTGAAAGAAGGATTAGTTGCTTGAATATTTTGAGTGTTAGAGAATTTTCTGGAACCGATTTTGCGTTTTTAGGAAGTATTGAAATGTGAAAGGTTTTCAGAGAAATGGTATTAGGGTTTTAAAAGATGGGAGGGAAAACATTTTGCACGATTATTTTTGAAGATACTTGAGTGTCCTTGATTTAATCGGACGATCAAGATTGAGTGGTTGAAAAGTAAAAAAGGATTTTAAACCGCGAGGACTTCCAAGTTCCGCATTTAAATGTTCCCACGTCCGCATTAAATGTTTGCAGGCATGACATCATAAAGTAATGGGAATAGTAATAGCTAACATAGAATAGGCATAAAGATAAATCAGAAAACGTATTTGACTTACTGATATTGTAATCAGTCAATTGCCACATCGTGTTCGATCGTCGGCCTAATTCATCGCTGACCTTCTTCGATGGTAGCCTAACCTTAGTATTTCCCAACAATGTCCCACTCTTCCGATCGATTTATCTTTGATCCAATCGATCCACTTCCTTCCGATCGATTTATTTCTTCCAATCCGATCCAATCTGGCGATCGATTTCCGATCCAATCTGATCAAGTTAGGTCTTGGGATGTGTGCTCCCGCCAAAACCTAATCCTCGCGGAGTCGAACGGTCACCTCGATTTCCTAAATCGGCGTGATGTGTGATAGACCCGCAATGATGGCCTGACGTCATACGTCATGAACTAACCCAACCAACAGTCGCGTATCAGCTACGCGCTGTCCTTGAGATGCCAATTTCTCTGAAGGGCCTTGAGAAGTTAAAATTTACATTTATACCCATGCCCTTCATCTATAAATAGGATGGGGTTTAATACATACAACCCATTGTACTTAAACATACAACCCTCATTTATCGTTTTCAAGCTTGCACATGAGAATTCGGTGAGTCCTTGATTCTCGGTGAGTCCTCCGGCAATAGGCTTCTTCTACACTACACAAATGACCTCCAGTTCTCAGTCCATCCCTATGCTTCCCCTGTTCCTGATCTCGTCTTCATCAAAAGTGGTTGTCTATGCCTTGGGCTCCGATCAAGATGACTTGGTTAACGAAGATGAGCAACTTCTGACATGTAATATGGATTTATGAGCAACTTCTGACATGTAATATGCGAACTTGATCAAGCCAAGTTGCTCTTACAATCCCTTAAATGTTTTGCACCACATGTATGACACTCATGTTCATTTAAAGTGGGAAGTCTCATCGGGTTTAGGGTTTTTCTTTCGACCTCCGGTCTATTGTAATGAAAATTTTGACCTCCGGGTCTTTATCAATGAAATTCTCTTTTATTCCATTGTTGTGTTGAATTGATTTCCTTATGCGAATATTGCCTTGTCCTCGTTGTCTTAATATTTATGCAACTTTTTAATCTGATCAGTTCCCCCTTCATTTGATATTTCTCTTCTGATCAGATCTGATCAGTTGAGGTACCTTACTCAACTGATTCTTTCTATCTGGTCAGTCTCTTAACCAATTGGTTCTGGAGACCATTCCACCAAATATTTCTGGTGCACTTTCTCCAAGATCCAGAAGCCCTAGCTCATTACAGAGTTCTCTGAATCTGACTTCGGCTAGTGGCTTGGTTAGGATATCAGCTCTCTGCTTATCAATATGGATCTTTTCCATTCTGATGTTCTTCTTCTCAACATGATCTCTTATAAAATGATGTCTGACATCCACATGCTTGCATCTTGTATGTAGAACAGGGTTCTGAGTAATTGCAATCGCACTATTACTGTCACAGAATATAGGTACGTTCATAGCTACAATGTTATAATCCTCACCACGACTAAGCCGAGCAAATGGGAACAACAACTTCCTACTGACCATATATTCGCTTCAAAGAGTAGATGTTGCAAATGTCCGTCCGCTTCTTCGAAAACCAAGAGATCAGTTTGCTTCCCAAGAACTGACATGTACCTGAGGTTGATTTTCTGTCTTTTCTGCAACCTCCATAATCAGAATCAGAATACCCACTAAGCTTTAGATTATCATCTGATGGGTAAAATAAACCAAGGTTTAATGTCCCCTTCAGATACTTAAGAATCCGCTTAGCTGCTTCCAGGTGGCCTTGCATTGGATTTGCCTGAAATCTGGCACATACACCTACTGCAAAAGTTATATCCGGTCTCACCGGCAACGGTATAGTAGAGATCCAATGAGAGCCTTGTATTCTTTCTGATTAGTTTTCTGACCATTCTCATCTGGATCCATCTTGAATCCAGTCAACATAGGAATTCTGGCTTCCTTATAGTTTTGAACTCCAAACTTAGCCAACAAATTCCTAGTGTACTTTGCCTGGCAGATGAATATCCCTTTTGTATTTTTCTTAACTTGAAGACCCAGAAAGTAATTCATCTGACCCATCATGGACATCTCGAACTTCCCTTGAATCAGTTTGTTGAATCTTTCACATAAGGTCTTGTTGGGAAATCCAATGATGATATCGTCCACTTAAATCTGAACCATCAGAATATCTTCTCCATCTTCTATTCTGAATAAGGTTTTGTCAACTATTCCTTTAATGAATCCACTATCTATCAAGAACTGAGATAGTGTATCATACCAAGCTCTAGGAGCTTGTTTCAGGCCATAAAGAGTTTTTCTTAAACGGTACACCTGGTTGCCTTTTTCAAAGCCATGAGGTTGTTCAACATAAACTTCCTCAGCTAGTACCCCATTTAAGAATGCACTATTTACATCCATCTGATACATAATAAACCCTTTGTGGGCAGCATATGCCAGAAACAGCCGAATGGCTTCCAGGCGAGGGACTGGTGCAAAGGTTTTATCATAATCAATTCCTTCTGATTTTGAATACCCCTTAGCAACAAGTCTTGCCTTATTTCTGGTTATGACATTATTCTCATGTGTCTTGTTCTTGAATACCCACTTGGTGTCAATCACATCTTGATGAGTTGGTCTGTCCACCAGTTTCCAAACCTGATTCCTTTCAAACTGCTATAATTCTTCTTGCATGGCTAGAATCCAGTTAGCATCATGTAGAGCTTCTTCTATTTCGATTGGTTCCTTCAAAGACAGATAACAACAATACATGGCACTTTCACCAATCTGATGTCTAGTTCGAACCCTATCAGATGGGTCTCCGATGATCAGATCAGTTGGATGACTGGTTATCCAGGTCCTTCTTTTATGATTTGCATCAGTTTGGAGAACATCATCCTCTTCTGATAGTAGTTCATCCCAGAGATTACGAGTGGTGCAGAAATATGATCCACTTGACATGGACAAATCTCAGCTGATGTTGGAATCATCATATGTCGATGTCTGTCCGTAGGAACATCAGGTGTTCCCCCTGAACCAGATGGTTCAACTTATTCTCGCCTCTCGGTTTGCACCAACTTCTTCATTGACAGTTGTACGTACCTTAGGGTCTGATTAACCTGGTGAATCAGTAAGATCAAGTTTTGGAACATACATTGTTACGTGATCTGATCCTTTTTCCTTAATACTTAGCTGATCCATTTTCTGTGCATCAGGTACCGGTTGATCTGGTACTGCTTGTTCTGAGGCAGATTTATCTTGTTTAGAAAATGTCTCATCAAAGACCACATATGGTGTTTCTTCCACAATTAGCGTTTGCCTGTTGAAAATCCTGAAAGTCTTGCTGGTTGAGGAATATCCTAAGAATATACCCTAATCTGACTTGGCCTCAAAGGTTTTCAACTGACTCTTCCCATTGTTGTGAATGAAACGCTTGCACCCAAAAATATGGAAGTAAGAAACACGAGGTTTTCTGCCCTTCCACAGTTCATAAGGTGTTTTAAAGTGAATCTTAGTCAGAGAACATTTGTTCTGAGTATGGCATGCAGTGTTGATGGCTTATGTCCAGAAACGGTTTGGAGTGGCATGTTCAGCTAACATATTACGAGCAACTTCTTTGAGTGTTTTGTTTCTCCGTTCTGCTACTCCATTCTGTTGTGGTGTTCTTGCAGCTGATGTTTCATGCTGTATTCCAAACTTAGTGCAAAAGTCAGTAATAAAGGAGTTCAGAAATTTTGTACCTTTATCGGATCTGATTTTTACAATACTGACACCTTTCTCATTTTGTAATCTCTTGAGCAGCTCGGGTATCTTTGTTGTTGTCTCATTCTTCTTATACAAGAATACAACCCAGGTAAACTTGAAATAATCATCCACGATTACAAGAGTGTATTTGCGTCCGCTGAGACTGAGTGCTGTAACTGGTCCAAATAAATCCATATGGAGCAGTTGCAATACTCTGCTGGATGCTGGTCCTGGGATTCCCTTGAATGAGGCTTTTACCTGTTTTTCCTTCTGACATGCGACACATGTCTGATCCTTAGAGAATACCTCATTCGGGAGACCCTCAACCAAAGACATCCTTGCTATCTTGTTAAGAGTTTTAAAGTTCAGATGGCTCATTCTCTTGTGCCAGAGCCAACTGCTGCTTTTGGAACTCTTAACAATCAGGCATGCATTTCTTGGACAACTGTTCTAATCTGTCGTATAGATCGTTCATTTCCTCAAACCAGTTAACAAAATCTGTTGAGTATCTCGATTCTTGATGGTGCACTGATTAGTCGAGAACTCAACACTGAATCCGTTGTCGCAGAATTGTGAAACCGATAACAGGTTGTGCTTCAAACCTTCGACATACGAGACTCCAGTAACTTGTACATCATCATTTTCTAAGGTTCCGAATCCTCTGGTAAACCAAAGTTATCATCACCAAAGAGTACACGTGGGCCTTCTTGTTCTGTGTAAGAGCTAAGGAGATGTTTGCTTCCAGTCATGTGTCTTGAGCATCAACTATCGATGTACTAGATAGTTGCTTGTACACCTCCTTTGTTGGCCAAACCCACGCAAACCTGCAATCAGTTCAGGCTTTAGGTACCCCACTAGAATCGGGTCCTGGGGGGTTAGAAATACCTTTCGGGATCCAAACATATCTGGCACCTTTGTTGAAAACACAGGGCTTGATTTGTCTCCCATAAACATCTACATATTCATACGTCTCTTCATATGCAATCTGGTCAGTATGATTATTAGTGTGAGCCTTGGATGAATCAGAAGACTTGAGTTTTTTCATTGATATTTGTCTTCTTTTAATCTAGTGGGACTCAGGTGCAGCAACCCTAGGTTTCTGATTGTAAGGGTAGGTACGACTGCTACCATTAAAAGATTCATATCTTTTTAGCATAGATGGTCTTAGCAGTTTAACCTTAGCTTGCTTATTAGGCAGCTGGACCTGATTAGGTTTCAGATCAGATTTCCCTTTGAGAGGTTGTCTTTTCTGATTCCTAATCTGTGATCAGGTTGAGGTCTCTTCAGAATAACATGATTCTTCTGTTGATTTCTTGGCTGATGCTTGATCAGTTGGGGTCCATTTATGTTCCCTTTCTGATCAGACACCCGCCTTGCCTGGTCAGCAGGTTTGTTTCCCTTATCTGATACAGATTTTGCTTTAAGTGTATTTTGATCAGAAACTCGTTTGATTACACTTTTCTGGAGTGAACCAGACGGGGCTTTTGAGGATGCAGAAGGGTGTTCATACCCAATTCCCTTCTTATTAGTTGACGTACGAAAATAGTTGTTCAACCACTATAAAAATCTTGTGTGTATTTACTTGCTCTTAACTGCTTTACACTACTGCACACAACTTGGTTTAAACTGCATACATATTCTGAGTTAGGATCAGTCTGCATCAAGCAACTGATCTGATCAGTTTGACACTTTAGTCATCTGATTGAAAACAGACTGCAGAATCTTATCTTATAAAGATTTGTTGTTTGTTCCAACTGGAAATCTATCCTAGTGTTTATGTAGCCTAAAGCTAAAGGATGAGATTTCTGTGCTAAGAACTAATGGGATGAACACTCATAAAATAAACTTGAATTTATGTTTTTCGTGCGGAAATCTTGCTATAGCTTGAGTTTGATGATAGTTTATGTGTCTTCACTATGAAGAGTAATCTCATATTTATAGACCTTGAAATCAAAGAGCCGTTAGAGAAAAATTTGAATTTCAGGCTATTTGTGGTAGGTTGCAGGATTTGATGTGACGTGCTTCAGGAACGGCATGACCGAAGCGTGCATGTTTGTCCTTTCTAGCCGTTTGACTATGCAGCGCCGAATCCCGCATTGTCAGCTCAGTACATACGTGTCTTGTTCTCATTGGTTAACAAGTACACTTTTCAGTGTTTGTTCAACCAACTAAAGTTGACATTTTTCTTGTTCAAATCAACAATGTATGACTTGTGTAACATCAGTTGACACCTGGTGTGAGCTGGCCTGATCAGAAAAAATTGATCAGTCTACCTGATAGAGTCTTCTGGTGCAAGTTGTCTTAGCTCAACTAGCAGACTCGGCTGATGTAGGTCTTCTGGTCTTGATCTTCTGACTCGTCTGATCTTCTGACTTTGTCTTGTTTTCTGACTCATCTGGTCTTCTGACTTTGTCTTGTCTTCTGACTCGTCTCGTCTTCTGACTTTGTCTTGTCTTCTGATCTTCTGACCTGACCTATACATATTGAGTTCCCCCTCAATATGTGACCTATTTTATACATCAACTGTCTATACATTTCAGCTGGTCATCCTATCCTGATTCTAAATCATCAGTCAGCTAACAGGTCTGACTGGTCCTATTACAATCTGTTTTGGAACTTCCATCAAAACTAAATACAAAATTCCCAACATATATAGTAAATTTATTTAAAAAAATAAATATATAGTAAATAAGAATTTTGGAAAAAATATGTATATAACAAATCTTGTTTAGAATTCCATCAAAACTTTTAATACAAATTTGACCCAACATATTTTTAAATTTATTTAAAAAAATAAATATATAGTAAATAAGAATTTTGGAAAAAATATGTATATAACAAATCTTGTTTAGATATTATTAGTTATAACTTTTTAAATTTTTTCATAAAATTTTGATAAATATTTATATAGCAAATCTTGCATATACATAATTAGCTATAACGCTTTAAAAATTTTGGCTGAAATAAAATATTCTATTGAACAAAAATAATTAGTAGTATTAATATAGTTAAAAAATTATAAATCACGAAAATATAGTCATTAAATCAAAATCAAGATATATGTACGTGTGTATATATATCTCTAAAAAAACAGCAGGAAACAACAAAAGAACCACAACAATTCATGATTGAATAAACAAATTTGCCTCCATAAGAAGATGCGAAGACTATTGTGAGTTCCAATTAAACATGCAATTACAATTTTGTATATCTGCAAAAATCTGTACAAAATTAAAAAGATTAATTAAGTGATCTACATAATCGACTAAGAATAATTCGTTATAAATTAATAAAATTATATTACAATTTACGTTTAAAACTCAAATACTTATCTCAATGCTCCATGCAATACATAAAATAAAATAAGATTAACAAATTCATCAAATTAGATATAAAAAAATGTATTTTTAAATTAGATATGATAATTTCGTATTAGCATTGAGATACTAAAATTTGAAACATAAAAACTTGTTTTTTTTATTAAATTCACTCTATTAGTGCTCCTATTTTATTAAAACTAATGGCTTTCGTATTTCTTATTTGATGCTTGTTCACAGAGCTTGAGAAACACATACCTGATCTTTTATCTGATGGTTCCAAATATATCGAAGTATAAATTTTGCCCTATACACAAAATCAAGAAAATAAAGTCAATAAATCAAAATTAATATATATATATATATATATACATTATTGAATAAATACACAGCAATACATGATTGAATAAATAAATTTCGCATCCATAAGAACACGCGAAGACTATTGTGAATTCCAATTAAACCTGTAATTACAATTTTCCAAATCTTTCAAAAAATTTATACAAATTAAATAGATTGATTAAGAAATTTGTATAATCGAAATAAGAATAATTCATTGCAAATCAATATACTTCCCACAGTATACAAAACAAAATTAAATTAACAAATTCATCAAATTAGATTAAAAAATCTGCATAATTGAAATAAAATCATGTTACAATTCACATTCATTAAATAGTTACCTCAATACTCCCTACAATATACAAAACAAAATCAGATTAACTCAAATTACTTACCCGATACCTCAATGCTTCTCTGTAATATACAAAACAAAATCAAATTAATAAATTCATCACATTAATAAAATATTTATCTCAATACTTCATGAATATACAAAACAAAACCAAAATTAAATTAAATTAAATTAAATTAAATTATTTACCTCAATACCTCAATACTATCTGTAATATACAAAATAAAATCAAATGGTCAAATTTATCAAATTAAATTAAGAAATTAGCTTTACAAAACAAAATCAGAACAACATTAGATTAATAAATTCTTCAAATTAGAAGAAAAACCTGTGATCTCATAGGAACATAAGTAAGCTCGTGTAGCACATAGATCCACAATCTTGAATAAAAAAAATCATTCTATGAGAAATTACACACCCAAATCATATTGAAAAAAAATCACAATAAATTGCAACTAAGTCGAAACACCAAAATTCGTGCTCTGTAATTCTACGTGTGGGCGTGTGGATTTTTATATTGGGTGTGAGGATCTTTATAAATAGATATGATGAAAATAAAATAAAAAATTTAATTTAATTAGATAGATTAAAATTTTAGGGTTAATTATAAATAAATACACAATTTTTTGGTCAAATATCAATTTAATCACGACTTTTAAGATTTTTGTATTAAAGTCCAACCTTAAATATTGTTGCAAATCGATACACGTTTTTTTCCTCCGGCCGTGAAGAGGTGACGTGGCTCACCGAACATGTGTATACTTGCCAGTTAGGATGATACATATTAAATAATTTTTTTTTAAATTATTCCACATCCCTCATAATCGCAAAACCACAGACTCCACCCCAAATTTGAGTTATGTGAACCCTCAAAATTGAATTTTGCACCAAAATCACAGAATCCCCAGATCAAATCCCTATCCCCAAAATCGCATATGCGAATTTCGTTAAGATTTGCAGGAAAAAAAATTATACTTCAAATTTGCAGTACTACACATCAAATAAACAACAATTAAATTAAAATCAATCTCAAATTGTAAATAAAATTTATATCCATTTCATAAAATTGATCGAATCTCAATAAACAATTCACAAATTTAATTTAAGGAGGTCGACTGCGATGAGAACAACAAGTGAGGGGTTGACACAACAAGTGAGGGGTTGAGGGAGTGTCAATAAACAATGGGTGGACTGAATTGAGGAAAAGAAACTAAGGGATTACATTTAATTTTGTTTAATTTTGGAATATGGGAATATATTTAATTTTGAAACATTGACGGGGAGAATTGATTGTTAAGGTTTGGAATTTAGATATAAATAATTTATTTTATTTTTTTAGATTTTATTTTATTTATTTTATTTTTTATTTTATTTTTAATTCACCTTTTTTATATTTTTTATATTTATAATTTAGACATTTCATCCTACGTGTAGTCTGACATAACAAAAACTAATAGTTTCGGCGAGCCACATCATCTCTTCACGGCTGGTGGAAAAAAACATGTATTAATTTGCAACAACATCAAAGGTTAGGCTTTTATACAATAATTTTGAAGGTCGTGATTAAATTGATATTTGGTCTAAAGGTCGTGTATTTATTTAGAATTAGCCCAAAATTTTAACATAAATAATTTTTAATAATAAATTTTAATGAGAGTGCATGATTTTAAAAAGAAATAATTTGGTTGAATTGGGCTTTGCGCAGACAGGTATGGTTTCGCCACATATATAAGCTGAATCAGGTTTACTAATCTTATTAAGATATATATCATTATGATCAATATTCATACTCAATGAATCAAAACCGATTGCATAAATAAATCCCGATTTTTTTTTAGAAATACGATATCTTGCAATTTATATGTAATATCTTTCAATTTTTGTTCAATTCTCTATATATTACATATTAATATTTCGGGGTATTTTACAATACTCGGAAAATAAATACCTCACCTCCCAATAATTTCAAAGTTTGTGATATATATTGGTATTTAATCATTGGTTTTTATGACATAAATCAAAGCCGCAGCACTGAATTATTAATTACATATTATCATAGAACTAACCAAATGAAACTGGTCCTCACGACCATATCATACTGACAACGATTACTCGAGGTTGTAAAATGTCAAGCTACTGAATTGTTTTGAATGAGTCCGTAAATCAAAATTCATAGATTATTTAATACGTCATCACCATGCCTGTATTTATGAATTTAATTTAGGGGCAGATATAGAATAATAAATTAAATAATCCATGTAATTTGACTATGACTCTGCGTTGACTTGCTAGTGGATGTCCAAACGATGCCGGAATCAAATCACCTATTCCATAATTGGTGTTCCACTTTGTACTCCATAATATGAATGAATGACACGTGGAATAATAAAAAATATCCAACGAACTAAAGAAGGATAACAATTTAGAGAGAGTTTTAACGAGAGAAAATATCCCTCTTTAAAATGGGCGTCGGGAACCATTTAACGAGGGAGAAATTAAACCCTCGTTAAATTAACGAGGGTTTTGGCGAGTACTGACATGTGTCAGTTTAGCGAGGGCAAAAAACCCTCGCCAATTGCCGACCGTAAAGAACCCTCTCCAAATGCCACACGTGTTTCCCGAGAGAGGGTAAAAACCTTTGCTATCTGAAGTCAAAGATTCTGGAAAACTAGCGAGAGTTTTTATCCCTAGTTCAATGCCCCCTAACGCATCCACACAACCACTTGGACACGCGTCCACTGTATTGTTTGCATTATTTGGGCGATTTTTTCGCCTCCATGGTGTATCGAACACGCGACCTCCCGGTATGTGGAGACCTTAAGTGTTTCGTCAAACCGTTTGGGCACGGTTAGTTACTTGTCATTAATGCCTTTCTAATTGTATATATTATATATATGTATGTATTGTATATTTATGTGTTATGTCTTTATTATATCATTTATAATACAAATATTTATTATATATATATACACACATTTTAGTTTAATTAAAATGTTTATAATTAAATTATGAAATAAATAATTTATTCTTTTATATACTTATTAAAATGAATAATTTAAAAAAAAATATTTTAATATTCTTCTTCACAATTTACTAACATATATATGTACACTCGTTTTTATTAACATATTTTCTTTCACAATTTGCCAAATAATCACTTTTATATTATCTTTAACTATAATCACTTTATTAAAATATTTTTAAAAAAATGGTAAAAAATAAATCACTTTTATATTCTTTTTTCACCACACACACACACACACACACACACACACACACACACACACATATATATATATATATATATATACACGTACCAATTCTCATAAACTAATCGTAGAGATTAATTAATCAACAATATTCAAAATTAATAACCATAACAAACACATGTAACAAATATTCAGAAATTCCTCAAAAAACATAACAAAGTATTCAGTTAATAAAATCAAGAAGATAGCTACATGTCATTCACATCATGACGATCGGTCATCATCAAATTCATTGTTGGGATTGAGAAGATCATTAAAATGAGCATTATGGGAACGAAGTCGAGCACGAGACGCCGAACCATTGAGACCAAGAGCACGAACAGGAGGGGTGCCGGTCGGAGGAAGAAAACCACCAGGAAAGTTCACGGGAATTGGATAATAATCACCAATAGAGACGGGGGGATATTGGGGATAAGGGGGAAATAAGGCGCCGAACTGCCCGAACCCCTGGGCACCAGGATTGACCTGGTGAGGACTATCGTCGGTCTATTGATGAGGACTACCACCTGATAGGTGAGGACTACCACCGACCTGCTGATGAGGACTACCACCTGATAGGTTTCCCTGCTGGGGAAAAAGTCCTGCCTGCTGATGCTGGGGAACAAAACCCGTCTGCTGATGCCAGGGTGACGCATAACACCGGAGTGGTCATTAGAGCAATGTGCATGCCATGTTATATCCTTCGCAGTAGCATTTGACTTATACAATCTTTGCAGTCGAGGAATGATAGGAAATTAGAACATCTCCTTAAAAGGACGGTTCTTTTTCAGTCTACCATTCACGTCACGTCTAGCAGGTTTGAACCGTGGCCGACTGCAAAACTTACAATTTTCAAGTTCGCCGTCTGCACCCCAATATAACATGTAATTATGTGCACAACAATGGATCCTCTCCACTGGAAGACTCATCTCACTCATCAGTTGTTTACTATCAGAAAATTTCTTGGGCACCAGACTATTCGGACAAAGTTCAGGAATAGCCTAAACCATTTTATTATAGCCCCTTTCAGAAAGTCTGTTTCACTTTTAATGTCCAGCAATAGGGCATTGTATGACAGTTGTGAGTGAGAATCGCAACCATGCATTATATCCTGATTCACTGCACGAAGCATGTTATAAAAATGTGCAGCATGCTCATTCGGAGGTTCCTCATTAGGGGACTCATCATCCACATTCAAGTGGAGATCAGAAGTTAAGTCCCTGATCATGTCGTGGTACGAGCTATATCCAGATGTCTCGTCAACCGGCCCATGTGAAGTCGATGTAGATGATTGATCATTGTATTGACCTCAAATTTCCTCACCGTGAAAAACCCAATTGCAATAATTGGGCATGAACCCATTTCTATACAAATGAGCTATCACGTCATTAGGTGAATGAAACATCTTGTTCCAACATATAAATTTGTTGCAGGGACACCTAATCTTTCCCTGGTTCATCCAATTCGGATTACTAGTGGCGAAATTTATAAATGATTCAAGTCCATTGTAAAATTCGGAAGATATCATGTCGTTAATCGATCTTGGACTATACATCCAGCATAAACGGCCAGAATAATCCATATCAATATGTTTCACATTTACGAATTAATTAATATTCAAAAGCCTACTTAATAATTAATATTTTCTAAAAAATTCGGCAGAGTTTCGTTTTATTTTATCGTATTCCCCAATTAATCAAGATCCTACGTGCATCCATTTTTTACTTAATCAATTGAAATTAATCAAGTCGGAACGCACATGTTCTACAACAAGCAATAACCAATAAATATTCATCAACATCGATCCCCCACTCCAACGTAATTGATATATTCTTTACACCAAAACTACACTAAATAAGCTAAATTAAGCTAATACTAAATTAACCTATATAGTACTAATTAATATACACGTGTTAGCTAAATAATACAAAACTAATACTACACAACAAAATAATTAATCAACTAATACTACACAATAAAATAAGTAATACTAAACAACAAAGCAACTAATACTTATAATTAAAACAATTAAATAGAGAAGTGTCATCTTTATATTGGGGAACTATATACAAAAGAAATAATTTCACACCTCTCTATAAATTCGGACTTTTAGATGAGACAAAATTCTTTCATGGTATCAGAGCCACCAGGCTCACGCCAACGTCCTGAATTCAAACCTTGCTGACAACAACCCTACCCACACAACCTCTCTACAAGTTCAAACTTTTAGATGAGACGAAATTCTTTTACTCCAGACCCCGAATTTAATTTAATTTGTTGAAATAAAAAAAATCAATTTCAAAATTCCGTTGGTCGGTTTAGACGATTTAGAAAATCGGAGACAAATAAAAGCTTATTAAAGAGTAGGTCTCTTGTGAACCATAGTTCAATTGATGTCTTTTTTTTAGTGTCACTGTTATGTATATACACTATCACTATTTATAAAATTATATAAATTTTAAATAGCGACAATGTATAAACATAACAGTGATAGTGTTTATGTATAACAAAGATTCTTGAAGAATAACAGTTCACGTGAACTTATGTTCGCAGAAGGTTTTGTCATTATTAAATCAATATTAATGGTAGAAAATAAACATATTAAATTTAATATAAACATTAATATTAAATTTATATGTGAGATTGCTCCGATGAACAATAAAATCATTACTTAATACATATGTAAATATAAATATTTTTATAAATGTTAACTCCATCTAACAAATATCATCAAATATAATGAGATTGGTCCCATTATTTGAACATTTATAAAAACGATCCAACCCAAATCTAATTGAATATTTATATAAATAGCAATAAAACAATTTTTTTTTTCGTTTTATCTATACCCCTCAAACATCTCAATATTACACTCTTTCACACTAAAGTTAATTTGATCTCCTTTAATTTACACAAATATTATTATTTTACCATCTAACTCTCATATAAAAAATAATTTTATTTACATTAATTTCCGTGCAAATAGTAAATATTCGAATAAGAATGGAATGAAGAAAGTATTAATTTAATTACAAACTCATGCGGATTAAATTTCAAACCTATTATAATACTATATGTTAATTTCTGCAAATGATGAAAATGGATTTGAATTAATATCCAAATATCATTATCCATAACATTTTTTTACAGATTATGATTCAAAATATTAATATCATATTAACCCAAAAAGTTTAAAATAATATAATTTATGTTAAATAAAACATTAAGAAATGACACATATTGAAAGTGATAATCAAATTATATGTGTCAAAATTAATTCTCCAATACAGATATGGATATCTTCCTTGCGCAATTTATTTTTATTTTTATTTTCTGCAAAAGAATTCTACTGTTTCTATTAAAAAATGACAAAGTCTAGGATATAAATTTATATACATACAAATTTCAATTGAGACCCAATTTTGACCAAAAAATTCGCTGGTCTCCATTGACTTGGTAAAAAAAAAATCATTGTATTGCACCTATTGGGAGTCGAACATAGGTTGACCATGTGTGAATCAATGCTGCTTACCACTAGGCTAAGACATTTCAGTGTACAAAATTTGAATACAGGTTTTCATGTTTGAACCAACGCTGCTTAGTGCTTACCACTAGACTAACGTGATTTAGTGTACAAAATTTGGCATCGGTTTCAATATAAGTGTTCGATGTTAGTGTATGTTATACTTTTGACAAATTTGTTGCTCTTTTTATTTTTTTGTGTGTCACATCTTCTCCTCTCGTGCTCTCATTAGGGTTCTTCAAATAATATTTTTAAAATTTTCAGTGTTCATGATAGATTTTACAATTGTTGATTCACTAATTTGATAATTTATCACTGTGTTATGATTTTTTGTGAATTTATGTATATGCATATCATATATGATAAAATTAAGCGGTCAAATTATTTCCATATTATTTAGTTCTTTTGTTGGTAATTTAATATGACTTTGATGATATGGTGTTTATTTGATCTTTAATACCAAATAGATGAAAAAAGTGGTTGTAAAATATTGTTCGGGATTATAAGGGTTAGAGGATGTATTATAATCTATGGGCAAATACCTTTATTTAAAAATAATCTTCATTGTGTCTCTGCATTTCCATTTGCCTGTGTTTATCTTATAATTTTTGTTTGTTTGTGAATGACTTTTATTCTAATTTCAATCTTCATTGGTATTAATAATTAAATTATATTAAAAGTCCGACTCCAGACTATATTCATTTGTTATGCTTAAATTCATAGTTGTGCTTCAAGTTTTGATGTGATAAACCATGAGACGGAAAATAAAGTGGTTATAACTCAAAATGTAGAGTAGGATATGCTCTCATAGTCACACAAATATTTGTGCATGTAATACTATTATGTTTTACCTATATACTGCTTCCGTTTTTATTTTATATCTTTAGAATTTACCTTTTTCTTATTTTTTTAAATGTATTACTGTTATGTTTTCTCATGTAATACTGTTATGTTTTCTCATGTAATACTATTACATTTTTTCTTCATAAATACTTTTTTTGTTATTTTGCTTGTAATATTGTTTCAATTTTGCATTTAATATCTTTTAGATTTACTTTTTTCTTATGTTAAGAATGTAATAATGTTATATTTTTCATGTAATACTGTTATGTTTTGTCTATAATACTGTTTATGTTTTGCATGTAATACTGCTTTCGTTTAAATTTAAAACTCTTCAAAATTTACATTTTCATATGTTATGAATTTATAATACAAGAAATGCTTCTAAAACAGTTGAAAGAGAAATGCTACTTCATAGTTCTAGATGATATGTGGAGAAAACACGTTGAAAAACTTTTGAAACTGTTTTTTCATATGAAAAGTTGCACTCTCTTATTTATGTGCTAATTATTTAGTATTTTTATTAAACTATTAATTAAAAAATATATACTTGGGCAAATGATTTGACAAGAATTACTTTAAATTTTGTTGAGTGTGTGTATATAAGTTTTGTAGTGAGATGAACACAAAAAAATTGTATCAACTATTTCAATTGATGTGTAATGACACTAATTATATACAATTAATAATAATTTTTCACTATTTAAAAAAATATAAAAAAGGCTAAATAAATTAATGAGAATTTTTCTTAACAGAAATTCAATGTGTTGTAGTGGTATGTTTGCTTTTTAGCTCTTTCATGCAGGGATGCTCACGGTTCCAGAACCGCCGGTTCCGGTTCCGAACTTGCGGTTCCAAAATTTTTGAGGGTGGAACCGAAACCGAACCGTGGCCAAGGCGGTTTTGCTCGATTCCTTGCCCGAATCACGGCCCCGTGGTTTCCTCCCCTTTTTTTTTAGTTTTTTAATTTTTGGATCTAAAATTTGAAGAAATGTACGTGTAGATGACAAATTATTGTTATGGGAATTTAAATGGAAGATTAGAATAGTTAAAAATACATAATTTTATAATTAGATAATTATAAATACATGATAATTATCTAATTGATACATCATCAAATAATTCTACATTAGAACAATATTAAAATGCAACAATAGTAAATTAGTAAAACTAGTAGAAGACTAGTAGTACACTACAAATTATTATAGTCATTGGATTGAGTTGAAGGAGATCTAAACCATTGAAATTTAAAAAAAAAAAAAACATGAGAACCGGCGGTTCGAACCGGAACCGGCTGTTCGCGGTTCTAGAAATGATGGAACCGGAACCAATCCGTGTATTTTACGGTTTCGGTTCGATTCAGGAACCGGAACCGCAGAACCGTGGAACCGGAGGTTCCGGTTCGAACCGCCGGTTCCGGTTTTTTTTTAGCATGCCTACTTTCATGACCACAGTTCGATTCCAAAGACCAACTTTTCAATGATGGAAACGGAACCAAACCGTGTATTTTATTTAAGTTTTGGTTCGGTTCGTGAACTCGAACCATGAATCCCATGATTCGGTCGAACCGCCGGCCCGATTCGAATCACGGCTCGGGTTTTTTTTTAGCATGCCTACTTTCATGACCACAGTTCGATTCCAAAGACCAACTTTTCTTTTTTTTTTACAAATTTAAAAAGTCAATTCGCAAATTAAAAAATTCAATTCGCGGATAATGAAAATCGAACCCAGTAACAAATGCGGGGTCACATGCGCTCTATACCACTAGGCTACTTGAGCTGCTTGTACCAAATTCATCCCGCGGCATTTTATCTACATGATTTGCTTGCCTAAATTATATGATTTGTATCTATCCAACTTTGTACAGTAGACCTACTCATTTTCAAATATAAAAATATGAGAAAATAGATAAAAATGCCCATTTTCAACTTGTATCTTTCTTTTTTGCCCTAAGACTTTTTCATCCCACAATTGTGCCCTTTTGTGACCATTCTACCCTTCCCCTTTAATCTCATCTCAATCCTACCACATTTTCCAACATTCAAACAAGACTTGGACCCAACCTGAACCGACCCAATCTGGCCTGACCCAACCCGAACACGACCCGATTCGGGGCTCGACCCAAACCCAACCCAACCCGAATCCGACCCGAAATGGTTCATGGTTCGGGTTCAAGGTGCATAGTTCATGGTTCAGGTTCATGGTTCATGGTTCAGGGTTCATGGTTCAGGGTTCGGGTTCGTGGTTCAGGATTGAAGGTTCTGGTTCGTGTTTGGATGAAATATCATTAACAGATAGAATGGAATAGGGATGAGATTAAGGAGGGAGGTATACTGGTAAAAAAATGGCATATTTGTGAGTTGAAAATGTCAAAAGCCAGAAAAGAGAAATGCATATTAAAAAAGGGCAAAATAGAGTTTGTCCCTAAAAAATTAAAAATATTCATATTATGACGTAATTTATATGTTGAAATAGATTGCGAATAGAATGATCACTTCTTAATTTTTTCCAAATAAAATGATTTGTTTGTTATTTCAGGAGGAATCATCATTCCATTAGAAATGATTATTTCCAAAAACCCCATGGGTTTATGTATTCCATAACTTGATGAATTTATTTTTTTCCCAGTAAACATATCATGATTCATTTTTTAATTTTTATAATTAAAAATATTATCTTATAATCTCAACAATAACAATATTACTTTATTTAACAATAAAGAAATATTAACCAATTCCAAAAATAAAAATATTATTCTCAATATTATTTAGTAATATATATATAATATTATAATATTTATGAATAATAACTGATATTATTATTTAATAATAAAAGTCAATAGATAATAATAATATTTAAATATATATATATAATACTTATTCAAATAAATAATAATATTATTAGTTCAAAATTTCAACAACAATAAAAAATATATGATTATTAAATATATATATTACTAAATTATACTCCTCATCTCTCTCTTATTTGAACATTTGGCAAAAATGTATGTTCCAAACTTAATTGAATGTTTCTATAAATGACAACAAAATAATTTTTTTCTTTTTATCTATACCATTCAAACATCTCAATATCGTGCTTAATGTCATTACTTTTCTCACACTAAACTCAACTTTATCTCCTTTAATTTACGTAAATGTCAATATTTTACCATTTAACCCCAATCAAAAAATTATTTTATCCACTTTAATACTAATAAACAATTCCTTTCTTAAAACATGTGTGAACAATAAATGTTCAGATAAGAGAGGGACATAGGGAGAACGTTATAATAAAAACCAATAATATTATTATTATTAAAAATATATAATAGTTTTAATAATCAATAATAATATTAATATTAAAGTATAATGTCAATAAATAACAATAAATAATTTAAAAGTATATTCACATAATACTTATATTTAATTCCTAGACTATACCAATTATAAGAATGATCATTCCAATCTCATTCCATTCCGACCTTCGTTCATTTCATTCGATCATAAATACATTCCATACCAATCATATTCTTAGTCTTACGGTGGAAATATACCACACTACTCAACACGAGCTTAAGTATGACCTATTTAAATTCGGGTCGATCTTTTTATTAAATGAATCAGATCTAAAATTTTAAAATCCTGGTTATTTATTTAACAAAAGTCTTTTTAGGTCAACAGGTGAACTCATTGAAAGTTTTTTTAATTATCTAAGATAAAGCATTTTATATTTATAAAATTAGTAAATATAATTATTTTTGTTCCATAACTTCTATTTTTTTACAATAGGTGTCAAAATATCAAATTTATTAATTTAATCCTAATTTTTAGAAAATTGTACAATTTAGATCCCAAAAGTCAACAATAATTGCAAAATGATATTGTTTTGAACCACGTGAAAAAGTAATTTGGGGATTTCAAGAGATATTGCTGACAAAATGCTAAGTTGGCACTATCATCCTCTCGTTGTTATTATGTTTCTTGCCAATTTCATTTTAAAAAGTGTAACCTAGATATTGTATGTATTACTTCATCTGTCTCATTTTTATTTGAACATTTATTAAAAAATTCTATTTTAAATTTAATTAAATATTTTTATAAATAATAATAAAATATATATTTTTTCCATTTATTTGTACCTTCAAATATCTCAATATTATATCTTATGTCATTATTTTTCTCACGCTAAAGGAGAAAAGAATTGCAATAGGTATTTTTCTCATGCCATTATTAATCATATTGTAAGTTACTTCCTTCTTCTGTCCAGCTTACTTAACCGGAAAAAGGGGAAAAGAATTGCAATAGGTATTTGGGAATGTGTGGTTTGGTTAATTTGGAAGGCTAGAAACAAGCTAATCTTCGATGGAGAGATTTCAATGCCGAAAGTATTGTGGAAGAGATGAAAGGGAGAGTGTGGAGCTGGTGTTTATCAAAGAATCTAATTCCGAAAAAAAAATTCCTTTTGCTACTTGGCTGCTTTATCCTAAAGATGCTTTGGAGTGCTAATTTTTCTGTAAATCTTACTTGTAAATACGGACTCGAAGGTTCTTTCATACCTTTTGAGCTATAGTTAATAAACTTCTTTTTGCCCGACCAAAAATAAATAAAATTCTCACGCTAAAGTCAACTTTATCTCCTTTAATTTACACAAATATCATTACTTTATTAGTTCATCTCCATAAAAAAATAACTTTATCTCTTTTAATAATAATAAACAACTTATACATTAAAACCCGTGCAAATAGTAAATGTTCAAATAAAAAAAGATATGGAGAGAGTATTAATTAATAATCTCAATCAATTTTAACGTTATCTAGTAATAATAAATGAAGTTTGGAGGGGTTGTGTGTAAACATGCTGTTATAACTTTTAAGCATTTAATTAATTTCTTTAGTTGTTAAATTGAATAACTTTTATCTCATCTAAAAGTCTAAACTTATAGAGAGGTGTGAAATTAATTTGTTTATATTATTTTTTTAACATTCCCCTTACTTGTGGGTAGGCTCTGATATCATGACCAATCATGAAAGAATTTCATTTCATCTAAAAGTCTAAAATTGTAGAGAGATATTCAATTAATTAGTTTATGTTATTTTCCTAACACCACGTACCTACATTGCTCAAATGATGAAAATAATCATTATGGAGTACATATTTAGGAGAAGTTTATTGAATTAATAGCACCGACAATGACTTACAAAGGTGATAAAAATAAAAGAAAGGAAAAACAGAAAACTGAAAAAATTACAACTAATACTTTTTAATAGTAGAACTAATACTTTTTTTCAGAAATCTTAAGTTATCCTTTTCACCAGCTTTCCAACGTAGCAGCTCTCCACTTCAAGCAAGTACCTAAGCAGCAATCCACGAATAAAAACTTGAAACAACACGAATAAACAGCAACAAGCCTAATCAAGGACAAATCCTTTTGCCCGCAAAACATATACGTCCTGGCTAGTGCTCACGGTTTATTATTTTGTCGTGCAAGCCGTCACAGGGCAACAACAATATTTTGATGCCAATGAGTTTGTTATTAACAATATTAAATCCTTGTTGAAGAGGCTTACTTCTTGGAGCTATCTCATATGTCTCGACGAGTGAACACGATTGCGGATAGATTAGCTCATTTTTCTTTTACCTCGGCTCAATCATTTGTTTGGATTGAGGAAGGTTTTCTATCTTGGCCAGAGGTCCTTGCACTTGATGATGTACAACTTTGACATTCTTTATAATATGAGGGGCCTCTTTTCAAAAAAAAAATCTTCTTCCATTTCCTTTTCTAAAAGATAAATTTTATTATTAATCATTATCTAATATTTTTTTATGTTTAATATCAGATGATTATTAATTTTATGGTTCAAGGGATTCTATTTCATTATTTGGATTTTATTAAATCCAACTTAGTGTAAAATAAAAATGACAAAAATCATATATCTATTAATATATAATATGTGTAAATTTCTGGAAGTATACTATTTGACTTATAAACTAGTAATGTTGAGATATTTATGTATATTAAATTTAGTTTTGTGCTTGACTTAATCATTTTAGATTAAAAATTAATTACATACAATTGATTTATTTTTCAAAAAGAGAATGCCAAAGGCTCTACTTCTCAATCAAATTTGTTAATTGAAAATAACTCTTCAAATTATGAAACTGTAAATGATTTTTATAGTATGTAACAGAGGTGTTCTAAATTTTATTATATTAAGAACGATGTACAAGTATAAATGTATCTAATTTTAGTATCAAACATATGTTAATGTTATTGTTACATCGGTCCCCTACAACTAAAATCAAATCATGGTTCCGCCCCTAGATACCATACTTCAAATTTGGGTGACCTCAGGACCATAATCGGACCATTTACATAGTTATGAGATTGAATTGAATTTTCTTTTGGGAATCTTTGCGGGGCAAAAATTATTGGATCAAAACTAAAACTAAGTCTTTCATGTGCACTTGGTCAACTGTTGAATAATCGGAAGTGTATGCACACGGAACTTAATTTCTGTATTAATTAAATACCAGCAATCAACTACTAATAATTAATTATTTATTTCTTTTAACTATATATACATGCATCATTCAGAAAGAGTTAAGGTACGTGCGTATTTCACTAGGAAGTATCGTTCTTTCTGGGACTGTACCAGCGATGGCTTCTGCGCGTGTGAGTAATTATTTATTAAATTTTATTTGTGTTCTTGTCTTCAATTTATAATGCTCTGTGTGTCATAATCTTGAATGTTTGGAAGTTTTTTCTTTTTTTTTTTCCTTCGAACGGTTAATTTAACCAGATCTATTAGAAGCTTATACTATAATTATTTTTTTGAATGATTTCTCATAAATTAATTTCATATATATTTATAATTAGCTGTAGCCTGTAGATTGACTTTAGTGAATTATTGAATGCATGGAAATTCAGGGCGGACGCACTGGTGAGCTGCACCGGGCTTAAGCCTAGTACAAGTCCACCCCAAATCCATTAAATATATATATATATATATATATATATATATAAAAATCCATTAAATATATATATATATATATATTAATAAAAATTAATCAAAAGCCTCTTCTACTTAATTACTCTGCCCACCCCCAACTAAATATTTCATTTTAATTAAAAGTAAGTCTTGTGTGAAAATTTTCATGTGTGAAAAATTTCGCTAATTTTAACATTGAAAACAAATAGGGAAGGAAGTTGGCATAAATGGCCTTGGTAGCCTAGTGCCAGGTTATTCCTTGTTTTGGTCAATAGAAGCGGGTTCTATTCTTGTCTACTACAAACTTTTTTTTTTCATATTTTTTAATTTATGAATTATAAAAAAAAAAAAATATCTCCGCCATTGAAATTTTATTTCAAAAAATATAGTCACTCATATATAATTAGTGTTGATTTTTTTTTATATATTTCTCATAATTTAATTAGCCTTTTTTTTTTAAATACCGACAAAAAGTATAGTTACTCATATACAATTAGTGTCAGGATAAGCTCATTGGAAGAGTTGATGTTCATCTCACTATAAAATCTACACACATACTCAACAAAATTTAAAGTAATTCTTGTCAAATGGTTTAATCAAGTATATATTTTTTGAGCTAATAGTTTTACAAAATAATCAGCACATAAATATAAGGGCGTCATTTTCATCTAGAGAAGTAGTTTTTAGAGTTTCCTTACATATCGTCTTGAACAATAAAGTAGTATTTTCCTTTGAGTTGTTTTGGAAGCATTTCTTGTATCATAAATTCAAAACATAGAAAAAATGTAAGTTTTGAAAGGGTTTAGATTTAAACGAAAATAATATTACATTCAAAACATAAACAACATTATAGGAAAAATATAACAGTATTACATGAAAAAGTACAAACTATTACATCCAAAATAAGAAAAAATAAAAAAGCTGAAGTGTATTAAATGCATAGCTGAAGCAATATTAAAATTCACAATCAACAGTCATTAATGTCTTCTATTTTAATTTCAAATAAGAAATTGAAGCAGTATTACAAGTAAAAAATATAAGAGTATTACAAACAAAACATAACAGTATTACAAAAAAAAAACATAACGATAGTACAATCTAAACATAAGTACCATTAAAGTAAGTTATGAAGGTTATCTAATCAAAATGAAACAATATTAGATGCAAAAATAACAATATTACAATAATAAATAATTTTAAATGTATTATATGTACAATTTATAAACAGAAGTAATAGTGAAAAAATATTTTCTTATATACTTGAATCAACTAGAGTTAACTCAATTTTTCATTCATCAATCAATTGTAAATGTAATATACAAATAATTAAAATATATATACCTAATTAAAATAATTAAACACAATTTATTATTTAAAATATATTAATTTTAAAGTATCTAATGGATTGTAGTATAGTGGTAAGGTTCGACCTCTATATGTGACGCGGTTGACTTTTTTTTCCTTTATTAAATATACATTTTTAATTTAATATTTTTTTCTTTATCAAATATAAATTCTTAATTAAAATAAAAACATATGCATGATTATTATACAGAAAACCCTACAAGTTGGTGTAGCCCAGTAGTCAACTAGCCTTTGTTGTGATCAGGTGGCCAAAATTCTACTAGCGGCGTTTTTTTGCTCTTTATCATAGTTTTGGTTACTTGGTCAAAATAAAAAAGTTTTGGTCAAAATGAATGTTTTTTCATGTATACAAATTTTCATGCTAGACTTTGTCTTTAATTAAATATACAGTAGCCATGAACCCAGCCCATTACAATTCTCTCGACGGAAATGTAAGCTGCATGGTTTTTTCATCTATAGACTGTGCAATCCAAATTCAATGATGATGGGTGCATACAGAATCCTTAAATTTGTGCTGAAAATATCCAAGTCCTAAATTCAGCCCCTTATATGAGAGTTTATATAGTTTTTTTTTTTTTCCTGAAGGTGAGACAGTCTCTTTTTATTTTAGCATCTTGATTCCATTTTCAGCACAATACTGCTAATTCGACCCTTCATTTGTATATTCTACCCCCCAACATCAGACTTGCCTATAGTTTGTGTGCACATTTCATATTTCACAAATTGCTTACAAGTAAATGTGATGATAATTAGAATATCACCATTAATTAGGTGATGAGAGGATTTCTACTATATAATGACAATTATAATACAGCAATCTTGACCAAGTATTAAGGAAAAGTCAAGAGAAATTAAATACAATATCTATACTATAATTACACAACCAATTATTCTTAATAGTAAATTTACCTATAAATTATATTTTTGTAGCTAGACAATTTGTGAATAATTTGAGGAATGAGAGACACATATATAATTAAAAAGAAATTATAGAAAATCGTAGACAATTATCAACATTTAAGACGAAATTAGTTGGAAATTCCATAGTTATATTGAAAAAATTTAGTAGTCAAGTTCTTAATAATTTTCTTGTAGTGAACTCAAGACGCACAACTGGTATCAACTGTCAACAACAACATATCATGCTCTCCGTCCGTGCTTCTAAATTCACCAACAGAACTATAATAAATAAAAACAACACGAAAATTTTTATTTTCTCCGCAATTTTATGAGTTTTAATCATAAATTGTTCCATAACTTTGACCTCAAATAGATTTAATCTTATAAATTCTTTTATCGTCGATTTAGTTTTAATAACTTTATCAATATTCAATTTTAGTTCCAAAATATCGAGAGATATCAAGTTTAAATGAATCCTCTCGGAGTCACTGATCTCCACAAATGTGTCTCTTATTTACTGCACCATTTTATATTTAGGTGAAATGATTAAATTCTGTGTGCCGTCGCCGGCACCCAAAAATAAATATAAATATCTTAGCTAATCCACTAAAATGTAATTGGATAAGTAAGGGTCGATCCCACAGGAATAGTGAAATTAAATTGAACAATTCATGTATAAAAACAATTAAAAGAGGGGGGGTCGGTTGGTTTATTCTAAAACTACTAGAAAGCATGTAAATAAGAAGAAAACAATAAATAAAAACAGTCTAGCCCTCGGATAGCTTCCCCTTGAATGATTCTACCAATTTAATTAGTGATTTCGGTTATTTCAAATCTTGCTCCTAGACCAGTGGTACGACCAAACTAGTCCGAAGTATTTTTTAAGTTTAATTAAGTAGAAAATGTTAGGAATTAAGCAAGCAATTATAGGAGAAAATAATGGAACAACGAATTAAGGAACAAAAATTTGGTTACCCAGTTCTTCAGGAATGACTACGTCTGGGGGCACTACCAAGCCAGGAGATTCACTATTTTCATGTGTTTTCAGTACAAGAGGCAAATACAATGAGTCAAAAGTATTTATATAAGAGGCTGGGCAGAAGCCCTAATTCCGCGTCCAGGCTTCTGGAACCGCTCGACCAGGGGCTTTGGTCAAGCGGTTCTGCTCGATCACTTACATAGCTCGAGCGCCCTCTGGGCGCTGGAAAGGGGGGGCGCTCGATCGGGTGTTTCTGCTCGACCAAAGTGCTTGGTCGAGAGCCTCCTCAGCGCTGCATCCAGTCTCCACAACCCAACAATCTCCCACCTGGAGACTGACTCCAACTGTAACTTGTCTCCTCCGTTCCAACGGTCTCTCTCACTGGTAGTATTGCAGGGCCTTATGCTCAGTTTCCAAGGCCAATTGAAGTCATGCATAACTTCAACTTCTCGAAGGTCACAACTTTAGTCAACATGTCAGCAGGATTCTCACTTCCCCGGATCTTCATCAGCTGTAAGATCTTGTTCTCAATGAGGTAACGAATATAATGATACCTCAACTCGATGTGCTTCATCCTCGAGTGAAAGGCCGAATTCTTTGCCAAGTGAATATCACTCTGACTGTCACTGTACAGAATACTATCATTTTGCTCCTTCCCCAACTCACACGATAGATTCTGCAACCAAACCATTTCTTAGCTAGCCTCAGTAACTGCAACGTACTCTGCTTCTGCAGTGGACTGAGCTACGATATTTTGCAACTTTGAAGCCCAAGAGATTGTTGTACCACCAAAAGTAAACACATACCCTGTAGTACTCCTCCTTTTGTCGAGATCATTTGATGTCAAGTCTGCATCAACATATCCTGTCAACCCAACACTTTTGCCCTCAAAGCACAAAGCTTGTTCAGTAGTACCTCTCAAGTATCTAAGGATCCACTTCACTGCCTCCCAATGCTACTTACCCGGATTGCCCATAAACCGGCTAACAACTCCCACCGCTTGTGCAATATCTGGTCTTGTACACACCATAGCATACATCAAACTTCCAATTGCTGAAGCATACGGAGTGTTTTGCATGTAGGTCCGCTCCTCTTCGCTACTAGGTGAGTCCTTGTTTGATAGCTTGAACTGACTTCCCAACGGGACCCGAACTGGCTTTGCATCATCCATACTAAATCTCTCCAAGACTTTCTTTATGTATTCAGCCTGTGAAAGATACAACTTTCCTGCCACCTTATCACGATCGATTCGCATTCCTAAGATTTGCTTGGCCTCTCCAAGGTCCTTCATAGCAAAACCTTTCAGACAATTTTTCCTTCAATTTGCTCACCTCCCGAGCACTAGAGCTTGCTATCAACATGTCATCAACATATAATAGCAAAATGTTATAATCATCATCATACCTCTTGAAGTAACAACAATGGTCAGCCTCACACCTATTGATCTCAATCTCGTGCATGTGTTGGGATTATACTGAAAAGTATGCTTTTACTTTGTATAATCGAAACTGAATTTTCAGACTTATTTACTGAAATAAATTGTTTATCACTGATGCTTTAAATATGATTGAATGTTATATATATTTACTGCATAACTGTTCAATAATTGCACGAATGTGTTACATCAGAAGTTAATTTAGTGATACCCGATCACGTAAGATTAAATTAATAAATTTGTAACTATAAGTACGCCATTCACGACCTAGATGGAAATGAACAACCATCGCGAAAGGTTGAGGTGTAAGGCTCAGATTGGTTTGTCTTGACCAAGAGATTACACTAGTGCATGACTGATGCGCTAAATAGGACCTACAGGAGGATAAATTCTTCAGAACTGAACAAGGAAGAATTAGACCTCAGTGGTTCGTTGTTTCTTAACCTTCGTCCCTTAAATAGGATCACGGGATTGGTAACTATTGCTTTGACTTATCATGGGTAGCGAATCGAGAGAGAGATTCAATACTTTTTATCTTGGGCAATATTATCGGTCACATGTGATTGCTAAGATTTAATCTGAAGAATCGTGTGCAAGCACGCTTTGCTTGATTTGCCCCCCCAGGAGGTTCATAAGTTTTATCATACCAAATCTTGCAAGTGGAATTAGTTTCCTGTATGGATAATAATGTTGAACCGCTCCTCGACCAAGGACAAAAGATATTAATTAACGGAAAGCTATTTCAAAGGGCTTGAATTAATTAATGGGCTAGATAATCTTAAACACGGAAATAATGACCGAGCCATATTGACCGTAATATGGGTTAAGATGGATAGTCTTAATATTAATTATGTAGTGGGATTAATTAATATTTATGGGCTTGAATTATATTGTGGCTCAATATTAGATATTCAAGATCCATTAGAAGGTCCAATCTTAATTCTCCTAAAGGCCCCCTGAGTAGCCCAACATATAGTCCAATAACCTAAAAAGGTGATTAAAATAAAATAAATATTGTTGCTTAATATTTCCTCTTATTTTTAAAATTATGAATAAAAAGAGGAGAAAGATTTTCTTTGAATTTTGTTATGGAATGAAGATATGTATTCTTGGAATACAAGATTATCTCATTAAATTCAAGAAATCTCCCACTTGGTTATTCATAGTGAGATTTTCGAATTTTTTGGAAAATAGAGGTCAAGAAAGATTTTCTTGATTTTCTTGAAAGGATATTTATGGAAGATATGTATTTCTTGAAATACAAGAATATCTCATAAATTCAAGAAGATCCAAATCTTGGATTCTTGCACTAATATTTTCGAAAAATTCCATATTGTAGAGGAGGTGGGATTTTTGTGGAATATTTTAATTATGGAAAAAAGAATATAGGAGATATATTCAAGATTTCTTGGTGACCAAGAAAAGTCTTTTCTCACATTGAAATATCACTAAATTTTCGTCCCCCTCATCTCCTATAAATAGGGGATGATTAGTTCATTCACAAGTACAATTCCATGTGCTGGAAATATTAGCAAATCCACATAAGTTGGTGCAACAAAGTTTATTTTTTTCCTTTTGTTAATTGTTCATGAGTATCCTTCCAACCGGATTGTCGAGCAAGGGCTAAGGAATACTTGGGAAGTCCTTTTGGTTAGTCCGTCCGACCAAAAGCCACTTTGCCATCCCGAGAGAATGCGCTCACGTAAACCCGTAGATTCGTCATCGTGGGTTTTACGTGGCTTTTTATATGCATGATATGTTGTTGCAATTATTATTTGAATTAATATAGGATTAATTCATGCTAGTAATAATTAATGAATTAAATTTGTATTTAAATATTCACCCCGAATAGATCTGTGCAACTCATTCCCCAACAACCGTATCAAAGACAATCGCTTTGCTCAATTTTTTAAATTGTAATTTAATTCATGGACATTAAATTTGAAATTGATAGTAGAACCGTTAGATCTGGTTTGCGGTATCCAATTGTCATGGATTTTAATGTTTTATTTTGCATGCATATAAACCGTGGTTTTTAATTCGATTAGTCGATTTGTTTTTGCCTCGTGAGAAAATCCACGAGTAGACTAGGACTTGTTTGATTTGATCAATGTAATAGACTAGTCTAGATCTAGGTTTATTTAATTTTGTAAATAAATTGTAACCGGATCAGGAACGAAGAAACGAAGAATTAAAGGACGAAATCCAATCCGGCGTAAGCGGGCGCGGCGCTACCGGCACGCATGGGAGAGGGCGAGGCCGGGTGGCCGAGGCCGCTGAGGATGAGGGTCACACAAGACAGCGGGTGCGCCAGCTCCAGCCGAAGCGGACGGGCGGACATGTCAGACGCGGCGCCACCTGAGACGCTGAAGGCCGCTGGTGACGCGGGCGAGCAGAGGGGCGAGCGAAGGATACAAGACGGATCGCTGTCCGCCCCGAGGACTCGCCGACTCTGCCGAGGTATGCCGAGGCGCCGGCGTGGGTGGTCTGCCAAAGGGTGCCGAGGTCGCTTAGCCGCCCCAGCAGTGGCGGCCGGATCTTGAGCGTGCATCCCGGCCAAGGAAACCAGCGTGGCGGTTTGAGACGAAGCAATTTTTTCGAGACGAACGAGTGGGAGAAATTCGAGACGTGTTTCTTCAAGATCAAGCCAAGAAAAATCAAACCATGACAATTGGATAATTTGTGCCCAATATGTTTATTTTTCTGTTATGCTTGATTTATTTGTGCTATCTTATGCTTTATTTAATTTTTTAAATGTGTTTGCATGAGGGTTGCCAAATTGAAAAATCTCAACTCCAAAATTACTAAGTATATTTTAAATAATTAATTGACAATTTTATTCCGGATAATAAAATTGAATTAATTTTGACCTCCATGATTTATTTATTTGTGAATTCTTTTGGAGAAATTCCCCCCACGGGACGGTCAAAAGATAGATTTCACATGAATGAATTCCAAGCGGATGATTGTGGGTTATTACTAGTGGCGACGATGACCCTCCCCACGAGGCTCGATCAAAACGAAATAGTAATCCTGTATTTAATAATGGTTATTACTTAGGTATAAAATTGATATGCATATACTTCCCAAAGTCCCCGCTAATTTTATATTGGTCAAATGGAGCCAACTATTAATCTGGATATTAAAGGTTTATAATCGTTCTTGTTTGTAACTTGCTTGAATGTGTTTAAATAATGACCCACCCCACGTGGCTTATTTAAACTGTTTTGAGATGTTGGCTGATGCATGTTCATATTTTTTTTGAGATTTTAATATGATGCATGTGATCAAACCTTGTGATAATTTTGTGCTTATGCATATTATTGTTTATTTCAGTTCATCATGTCGCAACCTTTTAATCCACTGTTCAATATACTGAAAGACAATTTGCTCACTGGAGAAAATTTTGTTGATTGGAATCGAAAACTCACTATTGTCCTCACTGCACAAAGCCATAACTGGGTTCTGACCACACCTAAACCGGATAAACCATCAGATGAGTCCACTAAAACGGTTAAGAAAGAGTATGCTGACTGGGAGCGGTCTAACGAAATGGCTAAGTGTACCATCTTGGCTTCTATGTCAGATGTGTTGCAACACCAACACCAGAACGTTGAGACCGCTGCGGAAATCATGACTAGTCTTAAAGCGATGTTTCAACATCAGAACCGTGTGGCTCGTCAGATCACCATGAGGGACTTGCTCTCTATGAAAATGGTGGAGGGAACGCCCGTAAGGGAGCACGTTCTCCAGATGATGGCTCACCTTAATAAACTTGAGGTACTTGGCGCTGAATACGATATCGAGACCCAAATCAATTTCGTGCTCCATTCTCTCGCGAAAAAGCTTTGAACAATTCAGGTTGAACTACCAGATGAATAATCAGAAGTTCTCGATGCCTGATCTGTTGCAAGCTTTAGTCTCGGTAGAGGCGATATTAGGGCGTAAAAGCCAAGCCTTGGTGGCAAAGCGGACCTTCTTCTTCTTCTAGACCAAGGTGGTAAGAACAAGAAAAGGAACAAAGGCCACAAGCAAGTGAACTCAAGTGTTGCCAATGGCAAAGATAAGGTGAAGAAAGGTGGTGGAGTGAACAAGCCGCCTAAGGGAAGTGCTTCAACTGCGGTGAGAAAGGACATTGGAGGTCACTGTTCCGGACCTAAAGAGGGATGGAAAGAAAGGTAATTCTCACGCCTAGTTGTTGAAACTTGTTTAGCGGTGTATGCCTCCCATTTTGTGGGTGGTGGATCTGGATCCACTAATCATGTTTGTTTCACATTCTGGGGGTTCAAGCGGACCCGGCAACTTAGTGGGAGTGAGGTCCTCATCACACTGGGCGAAAATGCTACGAGAGTGGCAGCTGAAGCAGTGGGAGAAGTGCACCTGTCTTTTGAAGACAGTGCTTTAATTTTTGAGATATTCTTTACGTTCCGAATTTTTAGAAAGAATTCATTTTCAGTTTCTAAACTTTTATGATGGATATTTTGGTTACTTTTTAATAAAGTCGTTACCAATTTTATTTTTTGATAAATTTATCTGTCATGGAACGTTGTTGAATGATCTCTATGCAAATTAACTGTGCACACCACTCACGAAATGTATCCTATAACACATCAACTATTTCCGAGAAAAGAAAACGTTCATCAGACGTGAACGAGACACTTCTTTAGCATCTAAGATTAGGTCATATAAATCCAAAGAGGATCCAAAGGTTGGTGAAAGATGGTTCACTGGAGCGTCTCCAAGTTGAACAAATTCCAACCTGCGAATCATGTTTGGAGGGTAATATGACCAAGATGGCATTTGGAGCCAAGGGGAATGGGGCTAAAGAAGTGTTAGAGATCGTTCACATAGATGTATGTAGTCAAATGTCAATCAAAGCAAGAGGAGGTTATGAGTAATTTTATTGATGATTACTCAAGGTACATTTTCCTTATGAAACATGAATCTGAGACCTTTGAGAAATTCTAAGAATTTAAGGCTCAAGCAAAGAATCAAATGGAAAAACGTATCAAGTCTCTACGATCTGATCGTGGAGGCGAATACCTCAAATGATGAGTTTTGAACTACTTATCCGATGAAGGGATTGTATCCCTCCACAAGACACCGAACCCCTCAACAAAACGGGGTTTGCAGAGCGAAGCAACAGAATTCTTTTGGAAATGGTTAGATCAATGATGAGTTATACGGATCTTCCCGAGGTCGTTCGGGGTCATGCCTTGGAAAATAGCGACTTACATTCTCAACTTGGTGCTATCCAAATCGGTTCCCGAACCCCAAAGAATTGTGGACCCAAGCAAGTCTAGTATGATACACATGAGAACTTTGGGGTGTCCGCCTACGTGTTGGACAAGGAAACCCAAATTGGATCCTCGATCGTAATTAAAATCGCTTTTGTAGGATACCCCGGGAACAAAAGGGTGAATGTTCTATAGTTCAAAGATCAAAAGGTGGACATCCGCACCCACTTTAGATTTTGGAAGAAAACTATAGAACCCAAAGAAAACCCAGAAGTGAGATTACCTTAAATGAGCTTAGAGGGCAAACCTCAGTGCCGACTGTACTAGATGATATACCAAACGATACGTTTTCACAATCGGAGCCTCATTATAGTGGGAGGGTTGTTAGACAGCCCAAGAGATTCATGGGAATAGGAGAGTCCTCGGACTTGATTCCCAAAATCAGACCCATGGACATATGACGAGGCACTCCAAGATAAGGATGCAGATTCTTGGCAAACAGCAATGAAAGCCGAAGTGGGTTCTATATTTCATAATAGAGTGTGGGAGCTATTCGAACCACTTAATGGGGTCAAACCCATTAGATGCAAGTGGGTATATAAGAGGAAAAGAGGATCGGACGGGAAGGTTGAAACCTTTAAAGCAAGACTAATGGCGAAAGGTTATACTCAGAAAGAAAGGGATCGATTATGAGGAAATTTTTCGCCCGTAGCCATGCTTAAGTCCATCCATATTCTCTTATCGATTGCTGCGCACTTCGACCTTGAAATCTGGCAAATAGATGTCAAGACAGCTTTCCTTAACGGAAGTCTTGATAAAGAGATCTATGTGCAACAACACCAAGGTTTCATTGAAACAGGCCAAGAACACCTAGTTTGTAAGCTCAAGAGGTCCATTTACGGACTCAAACAGGCATCCAGAGCTTGGAACCAAAGTTTTGATCATGTTATAAAGTCTTATGGGTTTTGATCAAAACGAGTTTGAAAGTTGTGTGTATAAAAACGGTGTGGAGCGCATTGGTATTCTTAGTACTATCGTAGATGACATTGTGATCATCGGGAACGATGTGAAGGTGTGGTCAGACGTAAGGGCATAGCTTTCAAAACAGATTGATATGAAAGACTTAGGGAAAACCGGACACATCTTTGGGATCAAGATCACTCGAGATCGCAAGAAAATGATGATCGGGTTATCGCGAGTTTCATACATAGACACTGTCTTGAAACGCTTCAGCATGCATGATTCCAAGAAAGGATTCGTACCTTTCAGACTTGGAATCCATCTATCCAAGAAAATGTTCCCTAAGACGAAAAGGAGATAGATGACATGAAAGGTATTCCTTGTGCTTCTACCGTTTCGAAAACCTTATGTATGCATTCTTTGTATCGAGAGACCGATATATCTTTTCTTAGTAGACATGGTAGCAAGATATCAAAGTAACCCATAGAAAGCGCATTGATCTACCGATTAAAAACATTACAAGTGTCCGAAAAGAACTCCTGGGATAGAATGTTGATTTATCGATCGATACTCAATCCCCATCGGTTGCACGGACTCGGATTTCCAATCAGATATAGATTCCAGAAATTATCTGCCCCAGTTAGTGTGTTTCCATTTGGGAAGTGTAGCCATCCAATGGACGAGTGTGAAGCAGAAATGCATCACTGACTCAACCATGGGACTCGGGTAAGTAGCTGCTTGTGAAGCAGTGAAAGAACCGATTGGGCTCTAGATCTTCTTAGTGGACTTGGATGGTGTTCTGAATTTGTCTAGCAATATCTGCTAGGGGCAGTTGCAAATTCAAGAGAACCAAGAGTCCACGAGTCCAAACAAACACATCTTATACGAAAATCGTTAAGAGAGGAGATATAGATGTGGCAAAGATAGCGTCGAGGGCGGACTGGCAGATCCATTCACAAAGCGTCCGCCTCTGAATACATTCGAGACATGTGAGTGGAATGGATGTCAAGACCGTTGCCAACTGCTTTGAGTATAAGTGGGAGAAATTATTAGGTTCGTGTAGGTGACATTAGATGTCACGGACTACTCGAGACGTGTTGTAGTATACTTAAAAGCAGACTTTGAGTATAAGTGGGAGATTGTTGGGATTATACTGAAAAGTATGCTTTTACTTTGTATAATCGAAACTGAATTTTCAGACTTATTTACTGAAATAAATTGTTTATCACTGATGCTTTAAATATGATTGAATGTTATATATATTTACTGCATAACTGTTCAATAATTCGTACGTGTTACACTGTAGTTAATTTAGTGATACCCGATCACAGAAGATTAAATTAACAGTCCCTTGTAACTATAAGTACGCCATTCACGACCTAGATGGAAATGAACAACCATCGCGAAAGGTTGAGGTGTAAGGCTCGATTGGTTTGTCTTGACCAAGAGATTACACTAGTGCATGACCGATCTACCGAATAGGACCTCTGGGAGGATAAATTCTTCTAAATCGAACAAGGAAGAATTAGACCTCGATGTTCGTTGTTTCTTAACCTTCGTCCCTTAAATAGGATCACGTGGGATTGGTAACTATTGCTTTGACTTATCATGGGTAGCGAATCAGAGAGAGATTCAATACTTTTTATCTTGGGCAATATTATCGGTCACATGTGATTGCTAAGATTTAATACTTAAGAATCGTGTGCAAGCACGCTTGCTTGATTTGCCCCCTTGGGAGGTTCATAAGTTTTATCATACCAAATCTTGCAAGTGGAATTAGTTTCCTGTATGGATAATAATGTTGAACCGTTCTCGACCAAGGACAAAAGATATTAATTAACGGAAAGCTATTTCAAAGGCTTGAATTAATTAATGGGCTAGATAATCTTAAACACGAAAATAATGACCAGAGCCATATTGACTGTAATATGGGTTAAGATGGATAGTGCAATATTAATTATGTAGTGGGATTAATTAATATTTATGGGCTTGAATTATATTGTGGCTCAATATTAGATATTCAAGATCCATTAGAAGGTCCAATCTTAATTCTCCTAAAAAGGCCCCTGGTAGCCCAACATATAGTCCAATAACCTAAAAGGTGATTAAAATAAAATAAATATTGTTGCTTAATATTTCCTCTTATTTTCGAAAATTATGAATAAAAGAGGGAGAAAGATTTTCTTTGAATTTTGTTATGGAATGAAGATATGTATTCTTGGAATACAAGATTATCTCATTAAATTCAAGAAATCTCCCACTTGGTTATTCATAGTGAGATTTTCGAATTTTTTGGAAAATAGAGGTCAAGAAAGATTTTCTTGATTTTCTTGAAAGGATATTTATGGAAGATCTGTATTTCTTGAAATACAAGAATATCTCATAAATTCAAGAAGATCCAAATCTTGGATTCTTGCACTAATATTTTCGAAAATTCCATATTGTAGAGGAGGTGGGATTTTTGTGGAATATTTTAATTATGGAAAAAAGAATATAGGAGATATATTCAAGATTTCTTGGTGACCAAGAAAAGTCTTTTCTCACATTGAAATATCACTAAATTTTCGTCCCCCTCCTCTCCTATAAATAGGGGATGATTAGTTCATTCACAAGTACAATTCCATGTGCTGGAAATATTAGCAAATCCACATAAGTGGTGCAACAAAGTTTATTTTTTTCCTTTTGTTAATTGTTCGCGAGTATCCTTCCACCGGATTGTCGAGCAAGGGCTAAGGGAATACTTGGGAAGTCCTTTTGGTTAGTCCGTCCGACCAAAGCCACTGCCATCCCGAGAGGTATGTTCACGTAAACCCGTAGATTCCGCATGCGTAGGTTTTACGTGGCTTTTTATATGCATGATATGTTGTTGCAATTATTATTTGAATTAATATAGGATTAATTCATGCTAGTAATAATTAATTAATTAAATTTGTATTTAAATATTCACCCCGAATAGATCTGTGCAACTCATTCCCCAACAGCATGAACCCATCAAACTTCTTGTACCACTTTAATGGAGCTTGTTTAAGACCATACAAGCTCTTCTTCAATTTGCAAACTAGCTCACTATTCCCCTTAGACAAGTATCCCTCCGGTTGCTTCATGTAGATGTCCTCATCTAAGTCACCATGAAGAAAGGCGGTTTTCACGTCCATCTGTTCTAACACCAAATTTTCTGCAGCCACCAGACTCAGAACTAAATCGAATGGTAGTTAGCTTCACCAATGGAGTAAAAACATCAGTATAGTCAATACCATGTTTCTGCTGAAACCCCTTCACAACCAATCTTGCCTTGTAGCGTTTGCTTCCATCAGCCTCCTCTTTTATTATGTAAAAACACTTGTTATGCAGTGCTTTCTTGCCCTTAGGAAGCTCAACTAGCTCCCAAGTTTTGTTGGTCATCAATGAATTCATCTCATCATCCATTGCAAGTTTCCACTTGTCCACCTGTTCACTATGTGTGGCCTCTGCATAACATTCAGGTTCACCACCATCAGTTAACAATAAATAATGAAGGGAGGGTGAATACCTATCAGGAGATCTCCGATCTCTCGTGGATCTCCGCAGCGGAATTGTTGGTGGTGGTGTACTTGGTTCTTCCTCAACAATCACCTGATCATCTAGAACCCCTTTGCTCCCACCCGAGTTCGAAATGTCTAACTCCACAACCTGAGACTCAGAACCACCTTCTTTGGATATCCCCAACCTGTCTTTGTACATCACTTGTTCATTAAATATGACATCTCGACTATGAATTATCTTTCGGTTTTCCTCATCCCAAAATCGATAGCCAAATTCATCACCGCCATATCCAACAAACGTACACTTAACATATTTAGCATCTAATTTACTTCTATTCATAGCATCAACATGAACATATGCAACACACCCAAATACTCGAAGAAAAGACAGATTTACCTCCTTTCCCGACCAGGCCTCCTCTGGTATGCCATTTTCCAAAGGAGTTGAGGGTCCTCTGTTTATCAAGTAAGCTGCTGTGTTAACTGCCTCTGCCCAAAACATCTTTGGCAGCCCACACTTCAATCTCATGCTTCTAGCAATTTCACATAGGGTCCTATTCATCTGTTCTGCCACGCCATTCTGCTGTGGGGTTCCTCTCACTGTTTTCTCCATTCGGATTTCATTCGCCTCACAGAATCCTTTGAACTCTCGGAGCTCGTACTCTCCACCATTATCAGATCTCAAACACTTCACCTTGAGACTTGTTTCAGTTTCTACAAGGGTCTTCCACTTCCTGAAAGCATTAAAGACATCAGACTTATTTTACAAGAAATAAACCCATACCTTCCTCGTAGAGTCGTCAATGAAAGTCATGTAATATGATGCTCCACCAAGGGATGTCACTGGTGATGGACCCCACAAATCACTGTGAACTAACTCCAGCTTCTGCTTCTTCAAAGCTCTGCCTCCCTTCAAAAAACTCACCCTTTTCTGTTTTCCGAATACACAGTCCTCACACAAACCAATGTCAACTGTCTTGAGGTCTGGCAGTTTACCCTTCGAGAACATAACTTTCATCCCCTTTTCACTCATGTGGCCTAGACGACAATGCCACAAATTCGCATTCCCTTTTTCACTTGCAAAGAGCAATCTCGTCCCGGTGTTGCTCATCATATACAATGTTCCCTTTTCTTTCCTCGAGCCACTACCATGACACCTTTGGATATTTTCCACGAAGTTACACCCAAAAGTCACCTTGTAGCCCTCATCATCAAAAAGTCGCCCAACCCCGAAATCAAATTCCTCTTCAATCCAGAATATGTCTCACATCTTTCAACCGTAAATACCCCCCATTTGGTGTCTTAATCAACATTCCCTTCCTTTGATTTCTAGAGGCTCATCATCAGCTAGATAAACCTTCCCAAAGTTCCCGGAAGTATACTTCTCCATTACGTCAGCACTGCTGCACGAATGAAACGATGCTCCAGAATCTAACACCCACGACTCCAATGGACTGCTTACACTTAGAATCAATGCATCTGAGTCCTCATCAGTGGCAACGTTGACTGAGTTGTCATTCTTCTTTGGTTCATTCACTTGTGCCTTGCACTCCCGTTTGTAATGACCAAGTTCATGACATTTGTAACACTCAACTTTTCTCTTATCCTTCTTGGGCTTATCTTTGCCCCTTGACTTCGATCTACCCCGATTTGGCTTCCCCTTGGATTCACATCTACCTCTGTTTCCCGCACTCAAGACTGATCATGTGGCCACACCCAACTCTTTCCTGCGAATTTCTTCGCTCATGACCAGATCTCTAACTTCATCAAATTTTAGTTTCACTTTACCCGCTGAAGCACTAACAGCAGTTATCGTTCCACTCCAACTTTCTGGTAAAGAAGACAACAAAATTAGGACTTGAACTTCATCATCAAAATCAATCTCAACTGAGCTCAATTGGGCTATGATCATATTGAACTCGTTGAGATGGTTGGCTACCACAGTATCCTCTGCCATCCTCAGGTTGAATAACCTCCGCATCAGATGAACCTTGTTCGCTGCAGACGGTTTTTCATACATCTCAGTCAAAATCTCCAGCATCTCCTTTGTGGTTTTTGCTTTCACCGTATGTAGGGCGACGTTCCTGGATAACGACAGACGAACCAAACTCATCGCCTTCCTATGCAGCAACTTCCACTCGTCGTCCTTCATATCTTCAGGTTTTTCACCCAACGGTTGATACAGATCTTTACCGTATAGGTAATCTTCGATCTGCAATTTCCAGAATCCAAAATCCGTTCCATCAAACTTCTCAACAGGCGATTTCCCTTCAGCCATCATAATTGCTCTTCACAGATCCCTTTAACCCGATGCTCTTGATACCAGTTGTTAGGAATTAAGCAAGCAATTATAGGAGAAAATAATGGAACAACGAATTAAGGAACAACAATTTGGTTACCCAGTTCTTCAGGAATGACTACGTCTGGGGGCACTACCAAGCCAGGAGATTCACTATTTTCATGTGTTTTCAGTACAAGAGGCAAATACAATGAGTCAAAAATATTTATATAAGAGGCTGGACCGAAGCCCTAATTCCGCGTGGTCGAGCGGTTCTGCTCGATCACTTACATAGCTCGAGCGCCCTCTAGGCGCTGGAAAGGGGGGGTTCTCGATCGGGTGTTTCTGCTCGACCAAAGTGCTTGGTCGAGCGCCTCCTCAGCGCTGCATCCAGTCTCCACAACCCAACAGAAAGTACGACCCCTAATTAATCTATCCCAATGAACAACATCAAAACATATATTTAAGATTTAATCCACATAACGCATTAACGAACCAAAACAATAGAGCAAACTAAACTATGGAAGTGAAACGTTCGAACCATATAATCTAGACTTCGTTATCCGTAGAGTGATCTGCCCTAGTTGCTAAAATAATTACACAAATATAATAATTACGGATTATATTATGTGAATTAGCTAGAATTGATAAATAAATAAATTAAGGTGATCAATCCTAATAAGTCTATTAATTAAAACACACAAATTATATAATCGATAACGAAGAAATTGAAATAGAGATAAAAATAAAACCGTAGTCACTTAATTAAAATGGTGAATCATTCAAGGTTCAGCGTCTCCTTGAACTAGAATAAAAAAAACTTAAATTCTCTCAAGTCTCTCCTAAAATTGCCGTCGTGTTCTCTCCAAGAAAAATAAGTCTCCAGAAACAAAGTAATACGGCATATATATATAACTAGCCAATTAGGTCTTCTCAGTTATTAATTAATCATGGACTTAATCCATTTCTCTTTAACTTGCGTGGCAAGCACCTCAATAAATGGGCCAATTAACTAATTCTCACAAGCAGTAACATTAAGGCATCCATCATTGGGCTTTATATTCTCCGCCCTCAGGTCGTCTCAAGCTTCATAAAAAAGATTAAAAAAAACTTGAAATTCAATAAAAATATAATATCATATAGCCCATAAATACAAAATGTGTAAATCTACGAACAAAATAGCGAATTGTTGTTATAAAACAAACAATTAAAGCACACAAATTACATAATAATTCCAACTCATCAAAATCTAGCTCATACTTTTGATTTTTCATCAATTTTAGCACATACATTTATCTCTCTCCAAATTTAGCATATAATTTCACTTAATACTTAAAAACATCCCGATTCATCATTTTCGACAAAATTTGTCTAATATGGTCGCCGGAATCCACATGTCTTGTTGACCTATAACTATTAAAAAAAAAAAAAAATCACCACCTAAGATTAAAAAACGCAGATTATAAAAACATCTCAAGGCACTATTTTCTAATTTTAAGTGGTGATATTTTTTATTTTTTTATTTTAATATTTACACATCAACAAGACAAGTTAACTCCGACGACCACATCAGACGAACCTTGCCGAAAATGGTGACCCGTGATGTTTTTAAGTATTAAGTGAAAATATGTGCTAAATTTGGAGAGAGAAAAAAGTATGTGCTAAAATTAATGAAAAATAAAAAATATGTGCTAAATTTAATTATTTGATCTTATATTTACTACTACTTATGATACAAAATCTATTAAAATTTAATTTTTTTCACATATAAGTTCATATCAAATAATTAAACTAAATTTACAATTCATCAACAAAATCTGTATGATATAAAGATTATACACATTACCAATTAAAAAAAAAAATTGGTGAATTCTAGAATTATATTAAGAGAGTAGAGACATTCTCTTAAATAAACTACTTTCTTCGTAAATTTTCTTTTTATTATTCATATCTAGATAAGACAATTTTTATTAGGTAATATTAATTAATACTAGAAATTAAACCCGGGCGATGCACGATTATGATTGAACAATTATTTTAATAGTGTGATTAATAAAGATTTTGAAAAAATCATTAATAATAACGTCTAAGTTAATTCATATTTATTACACAATATGTGAATAAATAAATTTCTAAAGTACTGAGAATTTCGAAACATACCAAAAATTAAGTGATAGAATCTAACAACTTTGAATTTTTATAAAACATGCAGTTTTAAAATAACAAAATTTTAAAATGACTACATATTTCTAAACATTTCTTTGAAAATTATATTTTTTTCCCCCATTATTCATCATCGGAATATCGTTGTCTTGCCCTCTGAGTAAACAACTCTTTGATGTAACTGGTGCTTTCCCTCTCCCGATTCCAGTAAACTTCCCTCTGTCAAAAAATAAACATTACACGTTGATTATAAATAACAATATAATAAACTAGCTACTTAAATTAATTAAACGAATGCATACCTGAAAAGTTTCCCACCACTCTTGTTTCCTTTCTTCGGAAACCAAGTTCCAATAAGTTGGGACATGATGTTCTAATCAACCTCGAGACAGGATTCGAAGGCATCAACCTGTAAAAAGAGTGTTACGCACGTGTAGGATAGTTAAATATTATTTAATTAAAAGAAAACGGTGGTATAACATACAAATTATGGAACATATAGCCTTCTAGTCGGGTGGATGGTGTTGCATGGTTGGAGAGATCTGCCGCTTCTTCATTAATCTCATCCTCACCATTATCAGGGGATTCATCAGCTGTGGAGTCATCATATGACCACAAATTTGGTACCGGTACTGTAGAGGTTTGTTCTGGAGGATCTGGGTCTGACTTAGGTGTACGAGACGAGGATCGTGATTTACTAAATAATCTGTGAATGCTTCTACTTCTGGCCATCTGTAACATTGAAAAATAAAATATTATTTTATAACAATATATAATTAAAACAAGTACGTACATATAGCAATACATTGATTAAAACAACCCATTTCACAATAAATATAAATTTTAATTATCCATCAATTGATATTAATACATTAACTAAAACAAGCTTACACAACAAAGATATAGATAATAATTAGTTCCAACAATTATCTTCTGAATTTGAATTATCACCACCACCACCACCACCTCCTCCTCCTTCTCCTCCTCCTCATTCTCATTATCCTCAATTAGTGCAGCGTTCAAATATGCCAAAACGACAGGATCATCATCTATTTGCACATTATCAGGGGATTCATCCGCTGTGGTATGACCACAAATTTGGTACCGGTACTGTAGAGGTTTGTTCTGGAGGATCTGGGTCTGACTTAGGTGTACGAGACAAGGATCGTGATTTACTAAATAATCTGTGAATGCTTCTACTTCTGGCCATCTGTAACATTGAAAAATAAAATATTATTTTATAACAATATATAATTAAAACAAGTACGTACATATAGCAATACATTGATTAAAACAACCCATTTCACAATAAATATAAATTTTAATTATCCATCAATCGATATCAATACATTAACTAAAGCAAGCTTACACAACAAAGATATAGATAATAATTAGTTCCAACAATTATCTTCTGAATTTGAATTATCACCATCATCACCACCACCACCACCTCCTCCTCCTCCTCCTCCTCATTCTCATTATCCTCAATTAGTGCAGCGTTCAAATATGCCAAAACGACAGGATCATCATCTATTTGCACATTATCGTATTCCCCAATCAATTAAGATCCTACCTGCATCCATTTTCGACTTAATTAATTAAAATTAATCAGGTTGGAAAACACATATTCTATAACAAATAATAACTAACAAATATTCATCAACATCGATCTCTCCACTCCCACATAATTAGTTTTCATCGAAAAATAAATCAAATTGATTTTCATATTGGAATGGAACATTGATCCACACATATATATATATATATATAATTGTCCTATCATGCATTCAAAATAATTTTAAATACAATAATTATAAACTAATATTAATATCCTAATATAATTAAATAAATTAACAATCATCTTCTAAACAATTAAGCATGCATACATACATATATATATATATATGATATAATTAAGGTTAATTAATATCCCAAAATATATGATATACACTAAAATATTATATATATTATACTAATTAATAATTAGCTATATATATATATACACATATCACACACTACGCACATACATATAATTAATTAAATTTTTTTTATATGAGAGTAAATATATTAATCAAATGTTAGAAATGTCGGCATCAACAACGTTCACAATTGTCACAGGAATAGATGATGAAAAGTAAAGTGAAATACAACCAAAAGCAAAACGGGAAAGGCAACGTGGCACATAATTCCTGGATCTCCTAACCCAATTAAAGCAAACAGAGTCGAACACTTGACATTCCTTCCTAATATCCAAGATGAGTCCACCAAAATGGGACAAATCCATAATCCACCACATTCTTCATCAAAGCGTAATAGACAATTTGCGAATCCGTCTCAATAACAATCCTCTGCACCCCATTTTCCAGCGCCAATTAAAATAGCTCTGGCTTCAGCAACATCAACCGCAAGAAGCTCTGGGAACATCTGCGCATATATCCATTCCACAGCAGTACCATTTTCATCCCGTAGCAGGCCTCGCCATCCTACTACCGTTCCCACTGCACGCCCAATTGACACAACGCATCTGCATTTAGCTTAAATATTCTGGACCCAGGCGCACACCAGCGATTCCAGCTTCTGGAAGACTCTCATTTCTCGCAAACCAAACAGCCCACAGTAATGTCACAACTTGTTCGGCCTCCTCCACGCTCCACTTGGCTTTCCCTCTGATCAGCCATTCGTCTATAGATTACGTTGCATTCAGTGCATCAACGGCAAAAGGAAGAGAGCACCAACATTCATTAATTCGCGCATGCTCCACCGTTTCCAAGCCTTCCCCACACCCAGCACAAACCGGCTCGACGTTCACATACCTCGTAATAAGGTTTACGTTCGTCGGAAGGATTCCATTCATCACTCTCCACACGAAAAGCTTGACCTTTGGCGATACGTTCAGATTCCATACCCACTTCCACTTACTTTCCCCCTGTGTCACATAGGCCCTGTTAATGTGCTTCATCCACTCAATATACCCAGACTTCGCCGAATAAACCCCATTCTTTTCGAAATTCCACATGAGTCGATCTGGTCTAGATGTTGAAAATGGCATGTTAACGATTGTAGATGCATTAACAAGGCGAGAAAATCTGCTGCACCTGCTGGACGTCCCACCCACCATAATCATCGCGCATCAAATCTCACACAACTGCCTCCTCTTCCATCTCACCCCGGACTGAAGAAACTCGTGGACTCAGACCCCCAACAAGCCACGGATCCTTCCAAATTTTAATGCTATGCCCATCAACAACCACCCAATTCAATTCGCGTTCAAGAATCCTCCGCCCGTCAAGCATACTTTGCCAAGTGTAACTTGAATTGTGGCCAACTTGTGCCAACAAGAAATCCCCTCGCGGAAAGTATCTAGCTTGTAAAGTACGAGCCAAGAGAGAATCCTTATCATTCACCAATCTCCAACCTTGCTTTGCCAGTAATGCCATATTAAACACCTTAAGATCTCTCAAACCCAGTCCACCCTCCCATTTTGGTTTACAAAGCTCCTTCCAACTCACCCAATGTGTGCGCCTCTCATCCCCCTTTTGTCCCCACCAGAATCGCATAATCGCCCCACGAATCCTGTCGATCGTACCATGTGGAATCTTGAAACAACTCATCAAGTAAGTTGGGATCGCTTGAGCAACAAATTTAATTAGAACAAGTTTCCCCACTTGTGAAAGCGTCTTACTCTTCCAATCTTTCAATTCTACTCACCAGCGTCCTGAAAATGGCGCTTCTAGAACGACCAACAGTCGTCGGAATTCCCAGATAAACAGCGTGTTGGTCGACACACCGAACCCCAATAAGATCAGCCAACATTCCTCCTCTCTCCACTGTCACACCCCCACTAAACATTATCTCGGACTTGCTCAAATTAATGGCTTGTCCAGACACCGATTCATAGCTATCCAGTATTTCCTTCACCCTCCCAAGCTCCACCTCTATTTTCAGACCATGTAGCGCCCCACATTCAAGATTTCTCCGAATTAAGGCCGACAATGCTTCTGCACAGAACAAAAGCAAATAAGGAAACAGGGGATCTCCCTGTCTGAGACCTCTTGTTGGATGTCTTGGATTCAATCAGTCTCCTCCTCTCTTCGTGTTCGTCGGCTTTGCTTTCATCTTTGTTCAGATGGTACTTTCCCTTCTCAGTCTGCCTTCTCTAAAAGGAGCAGAGGGTTGCCCATTGACAAGCACAGCAAAGGACATGGAACGCACACACCTCATAATTGTTCCAACCAGACTCCTCTCCACCCCAATATTTAACATAACCCTCTCCAAAAAATCTCACTCCACTCTCTCATATGTCTTGCTCATATCAAGCTTAAAAGCAAAAGATCCACACAATACCGCCTTATTGAGCTTCATAGAATGGAAGATCTCAAAAGCCAACAAAGCGTTATCCGTGATAAGTCTTCCATGAACAAAAGTTGATTGAGCAGGGTCTATAACAGATGGTAAAACTCCTTAAGCCTATTAACAATTGTTTTCATGATCACTTTAAAAGCAACATTACAAAGATTTATAGGACGAAATTCAGAAGGACACTTTGGTTTTTTAACTTTGGGAATGAGAGCAATAAAAGTATGATTAAGAGCAATAGGCAAAGCACCTCTATTAAGCACACTAAGAGCAACATTCACAACACTATGACCCACAGAAAATCAGAATTTTTAAAAAAAGATAGCAGACATACCATCTGGCCACGGTGCCTTACAAGGATGCATTTGGAATAACGCCTTTTTCACTTCTTCCTCAGTAAACAGTAAAGCCAATGAATCCAGCATGTCGCTCGAGAATCTGTGCGCTCCACAGCTCCCAACGCCTCCTCCATATCTAGGTTGTCCTTAGTAGTAAACAGCCCCGAAAAGTAATAAAAAAAACTTTCTGGATTTCATCCTCCTCCAAAAACTCCCTCCCGAACTCGTCCACAATTTTTTCAATGTGATTTCTCTTCTTTCTCCAACTTATTACTTATAAATTAATTACAATTTAATACTAATTAATACTAAAAAATTAAGCAAAGTACTAGCTAATACTAGTATATACACGTGATATATATATATATATATATATATATATATATATAAAATTAAAAATAAATTAATTAATTACAATACATAAATTATTTTTAATTAATACATAATATACTAATACACAATTGAAATACCAATACTAAATAATTAAACAAATAATCATCTTGTAAATAAATAATTAAACATGCATGCACATATATACACACATGATATGTCGTAATTAAGACATGATTAACAATTTATAATTTAAACGATTAATTAAAACGAAAAAAACTTGTTGTATATAAATATTCTCTTGAAGTTGGACGGTAGAGACGGACGGTGGAGGACTTATTTCTCGGTGGCGCCGGACGGTGGAGACAGCGGCGGCGGTGTTGCTTTCCTCGGGCCTCTTCGTTTTTTAGCTGAAAAATGAGGCAGCTAGTGTGATATATTTTGTGTTTATAACGGAGGGATTTAACGAGGGAATGACCCTCAACAAGTGCTAGATTTTTCCTCGGGCCCCACGTTCTGAAACTGTGCAGATCAATGCAGGCATATTTGAATTTGACGAGGGGGCTTATCCCTCGTAAAACGGTGTGCACAGGTTGACGAGGGGGGGCAGTGGCCGTGTCAGAGAAAATTGCTGAGGGAAGCTTGGCCGAGGGGGACATTCCTCGTGAATTTGTCAGAACAATTTACCGAGGGTTCTACACCCTCGTGAACTTTTTGACGAGAGTGTATCCTTCGTTAAAACCCTCGTCCTTTTACGTATGCAATACTCCTCCCGTTGAATCCCTTATTAAATCTTGTCCTCGTTAAAATCCTCTGTAATGATGAGGGTTTTAAATTCCCTTTTTAAGCTTAAATTAATTTTGTTTTGTAGTGTGGGTAGAACAAACGGTTATAAGCATATTTTACGGATTCTAAATTTAAAACACCTCAATATGATCATTTTTATTAGTATAATCAAATTCAACAAAAAAGAGAGACTTAAGGAAAACTCACTAAAATTAAACATACTTACGACAAGAACTCATTAATAGCTATATAGGGATTTATTATATATTATACTATTTCCTCGTAGACGCTGGACGAAATGTATGTCATTTTAGCTATTCACAAATGTATGTCGCTATGTGGGGGTGACTAACAAGTTTACAAGCATCAACTTCCATCTACAGAGGTAGGAGTGAAGCCGAACGCAACCTCGTTGCAAGGGGTTACCACCAATTGTGTGCATCTTCATCTCATCATCGTCGAATCACAATTCGAGGGTCATCGAATCCCCTGTGCGTCGCTGCTCAAAAAGGCTAATATTAAGTTTGATTACAACAAGTGTGATTCAAACACTAGTTTATTTGATGTAAAGTTCATCGACGGTAAACTGGTGATGCCAACTCTGCCAATTGATGATTGGACAGAGAGTTGGCTGAGAAACCTCATTGCTTACGAGCAATTTCTCCCCAAAGGGGAACCTGCCCCTGTTACAGATTATGCATTGTTATTGGATTGCCTCATTGACACTTCCGAAGATGTCCAGATTTTATCTCACTATAAAATTATCGAGAATAAGATGGGTAGCAATGATACGGTTGCCACCTTTGTCAACAAACTTACCGACAAAGTTAAGTTATACGAGGACAATTCCATGTATACAGATACCTTCAGTGGCATTTATTGGAGCATTAAAAATCGAACAGGCAAGCCTCTCGTAAAAATTCTCATTTATATTGGCTTACACTTGTAAATTGGCAAGTCCTTTTTATATTCCCCCAATGTAGAGCGACGTCGATTTCCAAATTGCCTAAAGAATCCTTTTTATGAATAAGAGTAGGTCTAGTGTGCAAATTTGTATAGATGAAAAGCAATCAAATTGCCCTAAATCAACCAACTACACCCTAAACACTAAATAATTAACCCTAAATTATGACCTATTTGAGCTGGGTGAACCATGAACTAGTCGGGCCGAGTGAACCATGAACCACTCAATTTTGCATTACATTCATCAATTATAAAATTTGGTTGAAAATTAAAGATTTTGTATCTATATAAATTTGCATACTAGACTTTGTCTTTGAATAAAGTAGCAAATACCCCTTATAAATAAAAAATAAATAATTCGTTTGACTTATGAGTAATGCAAATCATGAAACAATCAATTGATGCAGATATGATAAGTGAATTAATTTTTGCATTAATTGTGTTAGTCAAACTGAAAGTGGGTATGAATTAATCCTACCAGTGAAGCCATTTTCACTTCTGGCTGCAAAATTAATCATCTTTTGTGGTGGTTGATACTTGATAGATTTAATTGCTCTCAAATATTTCGACCTGAGATTCAAATGTGTTATAATTATCACCGACAGAATAATCGTGTGACAGATTGTTGTATCCTGTTCCTACCTCGCTAATTTGTTTGGACAATTTTAATGAGAGATTGAGAGTGGAAGCTCAACGCTAGCTTAGCCATCACAAAAGGTTCCTAGGCATTTAAGTGTTGCACCGTACAATTTGTGTACAACTAGGGCCCGTTTGGCTGATATTTGAGATGTAATAAGGTGAATGAAATAAAATATTTGGAAGTTGATAAACAACACAAAGTAGACAAACACTAATATTTAATGCATATCTAATGTGGTCAAGTTAATTGACCAACACAAGTTACAATTACAATTTCCCGTGGATAAAGTTCCAAACTCAAACTCGCCTTCCATTATTGAGAGCTTAACTTCGCTGCAGAATTAGTTTAAGCCCACCAACAATCAACAAACAGCAGCAAAAAGCACTACTACTCTGCTCCTTTTGAGGTCTTCCGCACCGCCGTGCGGATCTTCCTGCCGCCTCCGTGCGGTTTTCCTGCTCCTTTGTGAGATTTCCTCTGCTGCCGCCGTGCGGATCTTCCTGCCGCCGCCGTGCGGCTCTTCCTGCCGTCTCCGTGCGGATCGCTTGGTATTCTTTGAATCTCCCAAAATCCTCCCTTTCGTTTCCTCTCTACTTGAGAAGAAAGGTAAAAAGGTAAAACGCCACACATTTTTTGTGTTGGAATCCCACGGCCACTCTAATCTGCCGTCGCCCGCCGCCTCCCATCCACCACCTGACCACCTCTGCTCCGATTTCACGCCCAGGATAATTTCAAGATTTCGTTTCGTCGATTAATTTAGAATGGGACAATCTCTCTCTCTCTACACCATGAAACAACCTCATCGTCGTTTTCGTTTTCCCGCTCAGCATTTCGAAACCTAGTTTTGAAAACTAGGGCTTGGACGCTTGAGATACTTATTGTTCCGCCCAATGTGCACCAATCAGGTCTCTCTCGTGCTTTCTTCGCCGGCTCCCGTGCGACGTTCCGTGTCCCTAGGACACATATTCACTGCTATTTATGTAGTATGTTACCCACCGGATCTAATATCTCAAGCTTAACAAACATTCTATGGATTTGGCATTATTACTCTGATTTGCCTCACCATATTCTTAGATATCACCCTCCCCGATTTTTGGGGTTTACTTTGTGCTTCATCCACTTTGCCTTCGACTCTGGTGGGACGGTTTTGCCTACCACTGGCCATAAGATGGTTGGGAAAAGGATAATCAAACAAGATTTCCTTTACGAGACTTCAGCCAAGAAGCATAAAGTTGAAACTGAAGAGCACTCTGGACACTCCCCTTCCTCTCATGAGAAATCGGCGGCGGCTGACGTGGGTCAGCCCCGCCGAGAACCATGAGTTGCCTTTGTTGGAATGCCCGTGGCCTGGGGGGACAACGGGCATTCAAAAATCTGCAGCGGATTCTTGCTGAACAATCCCCTAATCTTGTGTTTATTTCGGAGGCTAAAGTTCCTAAAAGTATTGTTTTGAAGTGGTGTGTTTGTCTTAATTTCAAAAACTGTTTCCGTGTCGAACCCGTTGGCAAGAGCGGGGGTCTTATTTTGCTTTGGAATGAAATCTTTGATGTTTCGATTTTATCCTTTTCCGCTGGGCCTATTGATAGCATTATCAATTATAACAATAAACGGTGGTATTTTACCGGGTTTTACGGCAACCCTAATCAAAATTTATGACATCTCTCATGGGAGCTTCTTAATAAAATCTCTAAAACTCACTCTCCCTCGAATGTTGATTGGATTGTCGGGGGCGATTTTAATGAAATTCTCTATAATTATGAAAAACAAGGCGGTCCTCCTAGATCCTTCAAGAATATGCATGACTTCCACATTGGACTCCATAATAATGATCTACACGATCTGGAAGCCTCTGGTCCCAAGTTCACCTGGAATAATATGAGATCGGGCAACCAAAATGTCCTCGTTCGTCTGGATCGATTTGTGGCTAACAACTCTTTAACAACTTTCCGGGAGCCTCGGCTTACAACCTCGACTACTATGGTTCCGATCATAGACCCATTCTCCTTAAACTGGGCTGCAATGTCAATCATCATCCCCAGCACAGGACCAATGTTTTCAAATTCGAACATAAATGGCTCCTAGAAGATACTTACAAAGATACCATGCGTAAGGTATGGATGGAATCGGCCCATCATACCAACATATCGGACCGTCTGCAGGAGATGGTCGTCTCCCTCCAAAAATGGTCGAATACAAGAGTCGGGAGTGTCGGGAAGCAAATCAAATATACTCGCAACAAACTCAATAAATACCTCAATGCAGAGAGACCCGACTTCGACCAAACAAAAATCCGGGCCATTGAGTGCAAACTGGAGAAACTCCTAAACCAGGAAGAGATCCACTGGAAACAACGATCAAGGGTCAGCTGGCTCAACTCCGGGGACAGGAATACGTCATTTTTTCATCGAGCGGCTTCGGAGCGTAGGAAACGTAATCTCATTACGTCAATTACAAATGAGGAATGAGTCACGTTCAACAACCAGAAGGATATTGAAATCACAATTATCAAATATTACTCTAATCTCTTTAAGTCTCATAATTTGTCCTTAGATGATATTAATAATGTTACTAATCATATCCATATTTCTGTTACAAACGAGATGAACAGACTGTTGAACAAGCCCTTTTCTGAAGAGGAGGTCCTCAAAGCCATGTTTGATCTTAATCCCTCGAAAGCTCCCGGTCCAGATGGCTTCACTGCTCTTTTCTTTCAAAATGCTTGGGACGATATTGGTGGCGATATAGCCAATAATGATCTTCGGATCTTTAATAGGGTTGAGGGCCTCAAAAATCATAACCCGACCACGATAACTTTAATCCCAAAAATCAAGGAACCCAAAACTCTAAAACATTATCGCCTATTAGCCTGTGTAATGTTCTCTACAAAGTAGTGGCGAGAGCTATCACCAACCACTTCCGGATTATTCTCGGCAAGATCGTTGACCCAAGCCAAAGTGTCTTCATTTCGGGACGGCTCATTACTGATAATATCCTGTTGGGCTACGAATGCATGCATTGGCTCAGAAATAACAAAAGCAAACAGGGTTACGCGTCACTGAAACTCGACATGAGTAAGGCTTATGACCGAGTCGAATGGAGCTATCTAAGATCGGTTATGGTTCGCATGGGCTTCGGTAATGATTGGATCAACCTTATTATGGATTGTGTCACTACCCCCACTTATTCTTTTAAGATCAATAACACGATCACTGGAGAGGTGGTCCCCACTAAAGGTCTCCGCCAAGGCGACCCCCTCTGACCCTTCCTCTTTGTGGTAGTGGTTCAAGGGCTTTCTTCCATTATCAACGCTTATGCTGCCAATGGTAAAATTCATGGAATCCGGGTAGCCAAAGGGAGCCCAACGATTACTCACCTATTTTTTGCAGATGATAGCCTTATTTTCTTCAAAACTAATAAAGAGAACGTTCAGGAGGTGAAAAAATGTTTGTTGGATTATGAAAAAGCTTCTGGCCAGCTGGTGAATTTCGATAAATCGGCCATTACTTTCAGCAAAAATACTTCCCAGAACAACATCAAGTTCACTAAAGATTGCCTCCAAATCCAAATAAGTCAAGGCCACGAAGTTTATCTGGGCTTACCAACCTTCTCCCTTCAAAGCAAAAGAATGCAATTCGGCTACCTAAGAGACAGAGTCTCCAAGAGGATCACTAGTTGGAAGAACAAATTCTTTTCTGATGGGGGTCGTGAAACCCTAATCAAATCGGTTATCCAGGCTATCCCCACATACACCATGTCATGCTTCAGGATCCCGACATCTATATGTGGGGATATCGAGTCTATGAGTGCCCGATTATGGTGGGGTGGCAACAATTCGGATAAGAAGATCCATTGGAAGGACTGGAAAGTACTCACTACTCCAAAAAATGAAGGAGGGATGGGCTTCAGAGACATGGTTACCTTCAACAAAGCCCTTCTAGCTAAACAACTTTGGAGAATGATTCAAGACTCGATTCTCTAAAGAACCAAAGTCTTCAAGGCTAGATATTTCAAACACACTGACATCATGGACGCCTCCCTTGGATCAAACCCATCTTACATTTGGCGATCGATTATCTAGAGTAAATCCACTCTATCGAATGGTCTCATGTGGAAAATCGTTAATGGAAATGAAGTCCATGCAAGAAGAGATAAGTGGATTTCGAGACTTGCTTCGGGAAAATCACGTCAATGATCTCCTCAAAGTAGAGGACCTTATTACTCAAATTCCTAGTCTTGGACGAAAATCAACAGTGCTTTTTTTGAAGTTACGGTCGACGCCATCCTAAAATCCCTATTGATCCACACGAAAAAGGATCTTTGAAAGTACGCAGGACCTTATTACTCGATCCCTAGTCTTGGGATGTGGGCTAAAATCAACAGCTTTTTTGAGTTCTGAAGTTGACGCCATCCGAAAATCCTATTGATCCACACGGTACCAAGGACTCTCGGTTTTGGCTCTTTAGCAAAAAGGGGATCTTTTTGGAACACTATTAAGAAGACGGGCGGGTGCCCACTGGGTAAATTACCTCAAATCGGCCCAATATTGGATTGCTCGTCCATGCCAAATGGACTAATTTTAAAAACAATATCTAAAAGGAACTCTCTACTAACCTTATTCCCTCGACTTATTGGCCCAAAGTCCGGAAACTCAACATTCCACCCAAAGTCAAAATCTTTTCTTTCCCCGAAGGCCAACCCGCCATCGATTCGACGCGATTGATGCCATCACGGGCGAAGACTCGAAAGTATTATTGCCTCGATTCGCTCATTGAGGCAAACTTGGCCACTCACCATGTCCCGCCCTAGCTCCTGTGTCCTCTTTGAGTGATTTCTTTTTTAATTATACTAATCACGTTTTTTTTTTTTTTTAAAATCGGGTGACTAAACACGCATGGAAAAATACGGAATGGTGGAACACTATTAAAAATAAATATTTTTTTCGAATGGTGCCCAAAAATTGGGTTTTCCAGTATTTTTCTCCAAAAATAATCTAAAATAAATATATTTTTTCGTTCCTCAAAAAATAACCCAATCTTTTTTTTGGTAAAAAAAAACAGTTGCGGTCAAGATGTGGGGAATTTGGAAAGAGATTTAATTTTTGTGATCTATCACTCAAACCACAAAATTAATGAACTAATCCCAACGAACCAAAGGCGATCCATGCCAAATGGACCGAGGCTTTTAACCCATATTCTCTCAATTCCAACAATGAAAAACAACAAACTCATTCAAGGAACTCTTACGGACCCAATGGTCTTCAGATGAAAACAAAACCGATCACCTTTACCCCCCGGTTAGAACCAATTGAAGATGCTTTTTTCATGCTTAAAGTGGATGCAACTTTTTGGGTACGATGAAAAGAAAGCTCATATTTCCTATATTTTAAAATATTCCATTGCTTCGTTTATGGAATTTTCAAAAAGACCTCCAAGATTTGAGGGATATTCTCTTTCAAGAAATAGATATCTTCCATAATATTTGTTGGTCCCAAAGGCTTTCACAACATTAAACCCCCGCTCGCTTCGTCCCCGGCCGGTTAATATCCCGAGTCGCAATATCGATAATCCCAACTAACCGCTCGAATTTCTTGAATAGGTGAACAACCCGCTTTTAGGTCCGATCATCATCTTTTCCGATTTGAAAGACGCGATTGATGCCATCAATATCGCTGAAAAGACTCTTACATGGGCTATGAAAAGAAAGTATTATAGCTAGAACTTCGATCTTGGCTCGAACACCTTGGTAAAAGGTATTCGCATCTTCCTGATTTTTCTAATTTGACAATACAATGGCACATAATCCAAGATAGATTACAAAGCCGGCTTTACTAAATCTCCAACTCTCCAACAATCAAAAGCTTGGGTGGAACTGATGATATTCCTTTATTAAGAACAATGCAAATGCAAAAGCCAGAATTGATATATCTTGTCCTTAGCTCAAGACCATCATCTTATGTAATTCCTGTTGTTTGAGCTCTCAAAAAAAAAGGCCCGTTTGGCTAAGTTTATTTTAAACATCTTATAAACTCTAACATCTTATAAGTTGTTTTGAGAGCTTATAAGATGTAATTTTTAAGTAGCTTATAAGTTGTTAAAGTGTTTGACTAATAAAACTTATAAGTTCTTTAATAGTAATTTTTTAAAAACTATTTTTAATTTTAAAATTATTATAATTTTTTTTATTTTTTTAATAATATTTTTTTTCGAAAATAAATATATTTTTCCAAAAAAATAATTTTTTAGATTTTTTTAATAATATTTTTTTTCCAGAAAATAATTTTTTCGAAAATAAATCGAAAATATTGGAAAAAAAAATCCAGAAAATAATTTTTTTCGAAAATAAATATTTTTTTCAAAAATTTCATAACAAAATTCAATAATTTTGAAAAATACAAGAATGGAAAATTTTTTTTTTTTTCAATTTGACTTTTATCGAAAATAAATATATTTTTCCAGAAAAAAATATTTTTTTTCAAAAATAATCGAAAATAAATATATTTTTTCAGAAAATCTTTTTTTTTTTTTTCGAAAATAAATATATTTTCCCAGATTTATTATTTATTCTTTTTTTTGCGAAAACAAAAAACGGGACGGGTTTAATTGAATTTGGACCGAGTTTGGGCCAAGATGGGTTGAAATATGATAGAGCTTATTTAATTTTTGTAAAATAAGTTGGGATATCCCAACTTATTTTTTTCACGAGGATTATTTTCAAGGTCTAAATGAAATTATTTTTAGATCTTATAAGATGTTAGACATCTTATTTTACCAAACAAAATTAATGAACTTATAAGTTCCTAAACAACTTATTTAAAGTTGTTTTAAAGAAGTCTTATAATTATACAAAGTAAAAGCATATTTTCCAAATAATCCCCCTAATATTATTCAAACACCCCTATTCAAAAAAAAACATCTAATACTGAAAAATTAATACCATTTAGTAAAATAACCAATATTTTTAAAAAATACACTTGAATTTCACTGTATAACTGATGCAAATATGATAAGTGAATTAATTCTGCATTGTGCCAAAATGAAAGTAGAACCTTGTTTTTCACATATACTTCATTCATTTAAAAAATTCAGTGTGGCAATAGAGATATTTTGGCTGGATGGCGCGATTTAGGTAGTGTGTTCCTTGCCCAGGAATGCTAGAAGAAGAATAGACTAATATATATTTACTTTAATTACTAATATGCTCCTATTTAATACTATGTATTACTACTGATTTTATTTTTTTTAAATCTTGAGAATGTAAACTTTAATACTTATTAAGTATTGGTAAAATAGGAAAATTATTTTTAATTCTTGTGAAAAGTATATATATGAATCTGTATGTGTATGGATACATGAACTATTTTGTTAGGCTATGGTTGCTCAAATATCATGATCAATTCAATTAATTATTTTTGGAACATGCTTTCAATAAAAAAATATATATATTTGCCATTTTGGACCATTAGCATGGTCAACCTAATCTGGACAGTGTCTAATATTGTTTTAAATTTGGATACCAACTCCTAACTAACCTAGTCAAAAATTAAATATTAGAGGGAGAAATAGAGCCAATTTACAGAAGAATCATTCGGAGTCACATAACGTGGATTTAAGTTTAACTTTGTTACATTCGTATGATGTGATGATGTATTGATTCATATTATATGCATAATTGTAATAGAATTTGTGCATAATAATGATAGTATGTATATATAACTGTGATATTAAAAAAATAGAGTTCATTGTGAACTCTAATATCTATATTATGTGCATCATGTTCACCGTACATTACTATATATTACTATTGCTTGTAAAGATTAACACTTTACAAAGTAAAATGTTAATCTTTATAAACAATAGTAATAGTGGTGTACGGTAAACATGGTGCACTTAGCCTAAATTGCAATTCTTATCTCTTAGACGAACAAAATCATTTAAAAAAATAAAATGAACATAGCTTGATTTGAGCTTAAACTTGAAAATAGTAAAAATTATTAAAAATAATTTTATAAACATATCAAACCACACAAATGTTATTTTTTGTAACATATAAAACTTTAGAGATTAGGATTGAAGATAAATAAAAATATAAATATAATATATATTAAAAAAAAGAGTTAATCTTATGTAACACAGTTTTACCGTACAATTGATTCACAAGTATAACTTAATAGAAGTGTCCCTTTTTTTTTTATTGACGGGCATTTTGTAGAAGTTAATCTAAAGCTTCTTAGTGAAACAATTACTACTATCAAGCTAATATACATTCGGGAGAATGATTTTTTTCATCCCATAACTTTGACATTTTTTTTATTTTGGTCTTAGTGACTTTTAAATTTTGATTTTCGTTTTGTAATTTACACACTTTTGAATTTTTAATCCTATTGACTTTTAAATTTTGATTTTCGTCATGTAACTTACATGAATCAAAATTAAAAAGTGGTAAAAGTATGTAAGTTATAGGAAAAAAATCAAAATGTAAAATCAATAGAACCAAAACAAAAAATGGCAAAATAAAAAACTTTTTTCCGTGTACATTCTAATGAAACCACACGCAAAACCTGTCAAAAAAAAATGAAACCACACGCAAAATGTAAATCCATTTCACGGTATAACTTATCTATATAAGACTCTACCTAAATAAAAATAAATTCATAGAGACATTAATGCCGTGGACTTTACATTTCAAATTAACTTAAGAATCTTATCAATTTGGTGATAAAGAAATGAATTGTAATATTATATATGGGACGGCTACTGCTTAATTTGAATCTGATCTGTTAAGTGCAGCAACTAATACTGAATAGATCGAGAACTAATACCTTACAGCTAACGAACTAATACTCTAACTGTAAATCAACCCAGAAACGAACGCGAACGAAGAAGACAGAGATTTACGTGGTTCGGCTTAATAGCCTACATCCACGGGATCATGTCACCTCACTTTCACTATATGAACAAGTAATTACAGATTACACACTCCAATTCATTCCAATTGAATCGAATTTCTTCAATCTCACTCAAGAACCCTAGTGTATTCTCTGTAAAACTCTCAATTGAAGATGATAACTGCTACAATCGAACCTTCTAGTGCTAACAAATATTACCCCTCAACAAAATCTGGTGAATTTCGTGTGCAAGGCACGGGAATCGAGGCTTGAAACAGTCTTCAGCGCTGCAGGTTGACGGTTATAAAGACCACGGGCCAGTCTTCCCCAGCAGATACAAGTCGAGCTCAGTTCACTCGATTTAGCCCGGTTCTTGATGAGCCGAACCCGGTTCCATGATCACCACATCACACTTGACTTAGATTGATCAACATACTTGTTCAACACTTTGAATTTGATCATCACAATTCTCCACCTCAAATCAAAGTGTAGGATTAGTATCCATCATCTCCAAACCTTGCTTTTCATCAGTCCACTTCACAAGGCCCGAGCTTTACAAGCTCTGAACAATACTTGAACTTGTTCCCAGGTAATGACTTAGTAAGCATATGTCTGTTGCATTGTCCTCAGTTCCAATCTTCTTGATGTGAATTGTTCCTTTCTCCACTTCATCTCTCACAAAGTGTAACTTGACACTGATATGCTTGGATCTTTCATGGAAAACCTGATGCTTCACCAAATGAACGGTGCTCTGATTATCACACATGATGTCAACACGGTTCTGAACTATCCCAAACTCCTGCAGAATGCCTTTCATCCATATTGCCTCTTTCACGGCTTCAGTGGCAGCCATGTACTTAGCTTCTGTAGTGGATAATGCAACTACAGAATGAAGAATGGACCTCCAACTCACTGCAGTGCCATACAAAGTGAAGATGTAACCAGTTACTGATTTCCTAGTATCAACATTCCAAGCAAAGTCAGCATCAACAAATCCAAGTATAGGATCTGCTTTTCTGTTAGTTCTTTCAAACAACAATTCTGAGTTTGTTTTGCCTTTCACATATCTGAACACCCACTTCAAAGCATCCCAGTGATTACTTCCAGGATCAGCCATGAACCTACTAACCACACTCATAGCATATGCAAGCCTGCTACATACCATTGCATACATCAAACTTCCAACACCATTAGCATAAGGAACTTCACTCATCAGTTTTCTCTCAGCACTGTTCTTTGGTATACAACAAGAGAAGTGTTTCTATTCAGTAAAATAAGTATTATTTTTCCAGTAATCCAATCTTCGCACGCACGAATCAATTCTAAAAATTCTGCACGAACAACTTCTGGAGGTCTTCGATCTTTTCACGTACCAAACAGCAGCAGCACGATCAAATAGAAAATAAATATATATTAGAAATACTCACCAAAGTCGAGTCAAGGTGTAACCTTTTCCCGCAAAATGAAATACGCCTCGGTAGTGCTCTCGATTTGACGTATCGTTTCCAAAGGTAAAACGACTTTTGTCTTTACACGTGCAGCACCGCAACGTGTAAAGCTCTGGCGAACTAAAACAACACAAGAACTGGATTGCACTACTATATGTCGATGCACGCACGAACTAAAAGAAAAATATTTTTGCAAGATTTTTCCAAGTCTTTTTCATGTGTTTTTCAAGTCTTTTTCAAGTGTTTTCAAAAACCCTTGTCCAACAAAATGATGCATGTCCTATTTATAGGGTTATACCAACCATGTGGGGAGCCAAAAATTGATGGCTTTAGGGGTTACAAACATAATGGCATTTAAGTGTCAATTGTAACTTCCAGGAGTTACACCTGAATTTGAAACGTCCACGAATCTGGACATCCAAGTGTCTAGATTCGTCCAAGTTTGAATTCAAACAGGTACAGGAAAAAAGACACGTTATGACGTTTCAACTTCGTGATTTAATTTCTCACTCATCGAAAATCGATTTTGAGATTATAAATATACTACGATCATCTTCTCCGATAGTAGATCGTTTCTATATCTTTTAATTTCCTTGAAATTAAACTGTATGCCCCTCATGTAATTAATTAGTGATGAATGTTACACACTGTCACTAAACACCAATTAAATTAATTTAATTGATCAAACCAATTTTTCCCAACAAAGGCAAGCTGGTATCAAAGACAGACAAGTTGAGCTTATATAATATTTTAAAGTTTGGTCCTATCGCCTTTCATCTACAAAGTCCCGAGGAAAATAAGTTGTGAGAATAGCAAGCATTACGAACCATAATATGTATCAATTGGTCCTTATCGTCATGGTGACCCCCTGTTTAAAGGGGTTGAGGAACTCAAGTTGCATTACTTTAATTCACTACTTCACCGCATACCACTAAATGTCCATCGTTACATCTCAGCTATGGAAAATATAGATTTAGAAGCACGGTTTTGCTACGAAGTACCATACGTAAACATTGATGAAACAACGTTTATTGATATGCTGGTGGTGGATGGTTGCTTCATCATTGAAGTAATAAACTCTTCCGCAATTCTAGATATTTGCCTTCCAGTTAGATCGAACAAACGGATTCTGCAACGGGATCTGTTACTATTTGAAAATCAAATCCCCTTGTCTGTTTTGTGTATGCTTTTTGATCTCATTGAAGGATCAGGCCAACGTACGTTGTTGATGGACCATGTCTTAAGATTTTTCCAGGATGTCAATCATGAATACTTCCCTCGCTCAAACACAGAGACGATTAGAATGAATGGAGAGGAGGTAAAGCATATACTTGATTTGATTTATCGCCATTGGTTTCCACCTTCATCTGATCCTAAAATCACAATTAATATTACGTCTACACTCTCTCTCCATCGAATCCCCTCTTCGTCACAACTCAAATATGCTAATGTCAAGTTTCGTATCAAGATACGTGGTTCAGACACTTGTTTATTTGATGTAGAGTTCACCAACGACGGTGAACTGGTGATGCCAACTCTAGTAATTGACGATTGGACAGAGAATTGGCTGAAAAACAGAGCAATTTTTTCCAAGGGGGAAACCTACCCCTGTTACAGATTATGCATTCTTATTGGATAGCCTTATTGACACTTCCGAAGATGTCCAGATTCTAACTCAGTCTAAGATTATCCAGAATATGTTGAGTAGCGATATTTCAATAATCCTTGGACTATTTCAATAATCCTTGGGCCGTTTTTGCCTTTTTGGGTGCTGTTTTGCTTCTTCTCCTTGCTTAACTGCAATCCATGTGTAGTAACATGTTGGTTCACACCATTGATCATAAGTTGGGATTTTATTTGATTTCATTTCTTTCTGCTATGTGTATTTTCATGAATTGAAATTTTATTTCTAAGGATTGTAAGTTTGAGAGGTTTGATTTCATTTCATTTGATTCTGCTATGCATGTTTTCATGAATTAAAACTTCATTTTCAAGGGATTGTAAGTTTGTATTTCGTCTCATATTTGTCAATCACTAATTTCTTATCCAGAATGAAATCACTTTTATGATCAAAGAAGCTACTTCCTTACCACAGTTTCTCTGCAAAATTTTGTAGCAAAGGTTTCTACATCATTAATAGTTAGGATTGTAATCTTATCCTTGGTCTGTATCAATATAGAGTAAAATCTAACCACGTAAGGTTATATTATCTGCAATTTTTTTTCTAAGAACTGCACATTGTTTTCAAAGTCATTTGTTTTTGTTGTTGTTGATAGATAGGGTGGAAACAATCCTCCATTAATTGAAGATACCTCTTCTAAATAATATCACTAATGACTATTTTTTTAGCTATGTGCTCATCTAATGATAGGTTGGTTACCAAAAATCCCCCTCGATTTCGTAATTACCCAAATAATCCTTGTGGTTTGGTAGCATGCCGTTGCCGCTACAAATTTAATCTTATCTAGCACCTAAACATTTAATAATATAGTATATGGCAAAAAATGATTATTCCTACTAGGAGAATATTGTGTACTCCACCTTCAAGTTTTCTTCAACCGAAAATAGTTTGACACAACGTCAATAACTAAACACAAAAACTAAATGACACAATTACATAGATAGTTCAAATACATCTTAAACCAATTTCAACAACAAAAATTCGTATGTGACATAAGGGGTGCAAAACTCATGTGTTTCGGATGATTTTTAATACTCAAATGATGTTGAAATGAAGGCTAGGGTGTTATACACTTTCCTCTCGCACTAAACATGATATTCCTATAATTTTAAGCTTCAAATATGCCTAAAAAGAGCTCTAAACCATATCTGATTTCTGCTGTCAAAAACTAGAAATTCCAGTCTTTTATCACATAAAATCAACCCCAACATAGTCTAACTTTAATACTATATTTCTTGAAAAACTGATTCTATCATCAACTATGATCATTCTACCATTCAAGAGTGTGCAAGTAAGGTAAAAGACATCAGTTTATAACTCCCAGAAAAATCATTTTAAAGACAGAGAAAATTATGCACATCAATTCTCCAAATTTTCACACATATACAAAGTTCTTGGGGAGGAATTTTAAAGCATAACAACAAAATGAACAAGACAATAAATCTAAATCTAAACATAGACAAGATAGATCATGAAAGCTAATAATTAACAATTAAGTATACACTTCAATTAAATTTGATGAATGAAAAGGAATCAAGTTGATAGATTGAGAGTGTAAACTCTAGTAGCTAAACTTAGGAAGATTCTAAAACCACCTACATTCACCACATCAACCTTTACTATACAATTAACATGGAAAAACTAGCTTCATTAGCGCAATGGGAAATATCAATCCTAAGTGAAATTAAATATTAAAATTCAACTCACCTAGTTCAAGTTATACTCTAATTTAATCAAGACCAATTGAATATTCAAGATTAAACTAGATGCTACTCATCTTTATTCAATTCGAACTAGGCCAAACCAAACAAATTAGCGTATATTCTGAACCTAATGCACAAGACGAATCAAGAATTGCACAACAAATTCAGAATTTTAAATTAATAGGCACAAGTATGACTCTAAATATCGAATCAATTTCCATTTTTCCAATAAAATTATCAGTAGTGCAACAAGCTAACTCTAATCAAGATTGCAACATAAAATATGGAGGGCAAGCAAAGTTATTCATTCGGTAGAAACTCTAATGCACGGATACTTCAAAAAATACTATGGTGCAGTATCGGATTCTTGGCGGGTGCGGGTGCGGGATTCGCACCCAGTGCGCCACGTGGCGAATTTTGAAAAAAAAAAAAGGGATACGCGCACCGAATGCGTTTATGACGCGAATTCGGTGCGTCTTGGGTAATTTTGAAAAAAATAAAAAAAATTATGGGGCAATGTTGCAGTTTTTAAAACTTAAAATAAGAAAACTAATTTTAAATAAGTAAAATAACTTAAAATAAGAAAACTTAAAATTATCTTATCAACCCTCAAAGTCAGTAAGTCACCAGTTTCACCACACAAAAAGAACACACCATCGCCTCCTTTCTGCTTTCTTCACGCTGTATCGCCTCCAACATTCCGTATATTGTTATTTCCATATATTTTACAAGTACAATATATAATAAAATAATAAATAAATAGACGTATCCTTGTCGAATCGCACCCTGAATTTTTAAAAAAATTGTATCCCCGTATTTGTATCGCGTCGCCCCCGCATCCACGCACCCCGCACCTGTGCAACACAAGGTAGAAACTAATGAAGAGAAGAAATTAAAAGAAACACAAAAACTCATAATTAGCCCAAATCAAAATCATCCCTTCCAAAATATTAAACCATCGTGCCCAAATTATACCCCGTGTCATCGTGAGACCGTCTCACTCAAGCGTGACTAATTAATAAATTAGTACAAGGAAGACATACCGTTGAATTCCTACTCTTAGAAGCCAAGATGGTGAGTTTCTGCATTCTTTCTCTTTCTTTCTTAGCCTTCCATTCATACGTGCGTCGCCGACCTTCTTCATGTGAGGAAGATTTGGGTTGGGCTTGTGTCCTAAGAATTGACCCATTTATATTGTGGGCTGTTTTAATTAATCAAAATAAAAAAATGGTAAGCCCAAAACAAGTTGAAAGCATTATTGATTTATTTTTTTCTATTTTTGAGATTAATGAAGCATACCTTAGTTTTTAATTATAACAAAATTATCACATAAGAAAACTCAATATAAATAACTTTGCAAGCTAAATTAAAACATAACATAATCATTAAAATTAAAATTAAGATTTATAATATGTATATTCAAATTTTAATAATTATACCAAAAGAGTCTTATTTTGCACAAAAATACATCAAGAGGAATAAAAGTAGAGAGTTAAAATAGGTAAAATTAAGCACATATCATGTTTTAAATACATTAGCAAACACCCCTTATAAAGACTATATAATTCGTTTAACTCATGAGTAATGTAAAATAATGAAACTACCAATCGATGCAAATATGACGTAAATAGAATAATTGAAATAATTTTTTGCCTTATCTGTACCAGTCAAACTGAAAATGTATATGAATTAAACAAACTAGTGATCAAGCCATTTCAATGCAGGCTGAAAAAGTTATCTTTTGTGGTGGCTGGCACAACATTTTGTTCTTACTTGTCTTATTTGTCCGTCTATCAAATTTGTTATCATATTCTTTATGAAAATACACACTTTATTTTTATCCCGTAACAGTCACTTAATTATTCAAACTGTCATTTAATTTTACTCATAAACAACCACTTTATTTATACATAGATCCATAATATTTTATTTACTTTAGTCACTTTTTTCTTAAAATATATGTTCATTACACTGGGAAGCAATTTTGTGCACAATTTTCTGGACGGTTGAGTAATTTGTTGTGGATTTAATTGCTCTTAAAATTCCGACCTGAGATTCAAATGTGTTATAATTATCACTCGCAGGATAGTCGTGTGACAGATTGTGGTATCCTATTCCTACCTCGCTGAATTTTTATGGACAATTTTAATGAGATTTTGAGAGTGGAAGCTCAACGCTAGCCATCACAGAAGGTTCCCAGGTGACTGGAACGGAATAATTCAACCAGTTAGAGCACCACTATCTACGTGAGGTCATGATAGCTTCGAGTCACCATTTGTCTTATAAAAAATTTATATCATTACATATATAAATTAATATCGTAACACTTATTAATTGATATTATTACCCTTATAAATTAATATTATATCGTTAAATGCTATAAGTATAAATTGATAAGAGTAATACTATTAGTTTATAAACGTAATTATATAAATTTCATTATTAATAAATTTTACAGAAGACTCAAAATAATATGCATGTGTGGCCTTGCAAACATAGCTTTAGAATGAATTTGGAGCGTAGTTGTTGCAGAGGATCTCTATCCATTTAAAAGTTAAAACTCATTGTAACAAACCCCCTTGACAACCGTTTGGATTGACATGGATTTGGGCATCCAAGCAGAAGAATAGAGTAATATTTATTTACCTTAATTACTAGTCTAAGTTTTATTTAAATCAATTTTACTATGCAACTAATTTGCATTTTATATGTATTTTTTAAGCATCAATTGTTTCAATAAAAGATATACTATTAATTAAATAATATTATTTTTTTTATTGAAAAATATTAATTATTTTACTGTAACATGATGGTTACAAGCCAATTTCACAAATTCAATTACTCATATGCGCTAATATTCAATATATATTAATAATGAATAAACTTTTAGTCTTGAGAATATAAATTTGTATACTTATTAATTATTGGTACATAAAGGAAATTTATTTTTAATTCTTGTAAAAGATCTCATCAACCTATATAAATGGGTTCATGGGAGTATATATATAAGTATTTTATAGCTATATATGGTTGCTCAAATTTCATGATCGATAGGAGGACCTCCACCCTAACTAATAGGTCTGGTAAAGCTTTCGTTCACATAAATAGATATTATAATTAAAATAATTATTAGTTTTTTTGGACCATTAGCATTGCCAACCTTATCTGGACTGTTGTAACAATGTCTTGAATTTTGGATATCAACCCTACCCTACCAAAAATTAAAATTTAGAGAGAAATAGAGCTCCTACAGAGAATCATTGGGTGTCACAAAACGTCTAATACGTTTCATAATTGATTCATTTTTTATTTTGAAAATGAATAGCCAAACAGAGGTGGTTTTTTTAAGGTAAATCTGTCCAGACATAAAAGATTAATTTGATAATTACAAATTTAAAAAGTGCTTTAAATTGCTAATTTACCCTTAATAAAAAAAAATATTGCCTAAAACTAATTTGTGATTTTTTTTTAATTTGAAATCAAATCGTCCATCTCTAGTTTTTATGTTTGTCATTTCCAAGGGGTGTGTCATTACTGCCAAACCCTAGTCGTCCAGAATTGATTTGAAGATTTCATCTTTTTATTTCAAACCTCCCCTGCTTCATATCTTTTTATTTCAAATCTGGGTTCATAGTTCTCAACAAAAAATTATCCTTCTAGATCCGTAATTCAGATGACATTATTGTTAATCTTCATCTTGAAGGTGACTTTTCCAGTAGGAATTCATTCAGATGACATTCTACTTGACTAGTTCTGTACCGTTTGGTTTATGATGATTTTGTTGTTTGAGAGAAAATTCAGAAGAAATTCAAACAATTTTTTTTTCAAAAGAATGAAATTTTGATATTGTTCATGATATTCAATGTGCGATTATTTATCAACTCCAAAAAATGTATAAGGATGTTGTTGGTAATAAGCGAATTAGCAGGAGGGAAGAAAGAGTAGTGCTATCCGAGCCAATTCTTGCTAAGGGTGAAAGAGAGATTTGACAATATTAATAAGATTTATAATTTTTTTTTTTTTAATTCTGTATGGACAGAATCTGTCCATTTAAAACGTCTTGTTTTTTTTAATAAATCAAACATTGTGAAATATGCAATATTATTATGCACTGACGTCAATATCTCAAGTTTAAGTCGTGAATACGATCCATATATATTAATTTTATTTATATTGTCTCTTTATATAATACAATTGCAATAATTTGCAAATGTAATAATTATCTCTCTTATACGAGCGAAATAATTTCAAATAAATTTAAACATTGTTCATTTGAGGTCAAACTCGTGCTCACTTCAGTTAGATTAATTAAAGGTTGATTCAAGCTCAATTCAATTAAACATAATATATGAATTGCTTCTTATTTTACTGTATCATAATAACTTTCAAACCAACCTAATATAGATAGCAGTTACATATTTACTTTACATATATGTAGGGATGGCAACGGGGAGGGTTTGGCCAAACCCGTAATCCGCCCCGCCATTTTTTTTTTTAATTCGAATTCCCGCCTCACGGGGTTTTTGGACCCGCTTACCCGCCCGCCCGCCCGCCCCCTGATGAACCCAAGGTTTAACTCCGCCCTTATATTTAATTTTTTTTTTTCCTTAATTTTAATTCATACTCTTAATTTCATACATGTCATTTTTAAATACATATCATTCCTAAAAAATAAAACATAAACTAGAATCATCAAATTAAAACAAACAAAAAATATATAATATCATAATCAATATCACATTAAAGAGAAAGAAAAAAGAACTACATTCTTTCATTATTCATTAATCAAATATATCTCATCAAAATAGACATCTTATTATATTGTTTTTTTCTTATTATAATATTGTTATTTTATTAAACTACTATTGCATTATTACTTAATACATTTAATATATACTATATATATATATATATATATATATATATATATATACGGGCCGGTTTGCTTAATACTATGACCCACCCCAAGATCCGTGAGTTTCTTTGACCGGTTTTAACCCGGCTTAATGCTCGCTTTGATCGGGTTTAACCCGCCCCATCCAAGATCATTCGTCCCTAAAACATATATCCCTACATATATGCTATGTACGTGTCCAACTTGTCACATGTTTTAGTACATGTGACCCATTAGTTTCCATCCAAACCGCCGGCTATGTTGATTAGTGTTTTGTAACAAAATCAACATATAAAATTAAATTTAAAAAATGTACATGTGCATGTTTTTTAGAAATATGAGAGCTGCAACTTGATTAGGCAGTAGCATGTAGCCTGAAAACTTATATGTATGATATTAATATATAATTAAGAATTCTATTGTTTTAATAATAGAGATAATAATTTTGTATTTGTCTTGTGGTGAAACGTAAGATAATTTAAAGACCTAAATACTTTTAACACATTGAAATGAATGAATATTGATTTGTGATAGTTTGTATATTAATTTATCTTATGTATAAAATCATCTCCTTGTCTTAATAATATTATAAAATCAATAATTAAGTTGATGTTGTCTGTCATGTCTGATGCATTTATTAATTGTGGGAATTACAAATATCCAACATTTGTAGTGGATATTTGTGCTGCTGTTCATGTATACATGTTTTGGGCAATTCATTATTTTTATTTGGACATATTGTGTTGCGATTAGTTTGACGTGCATCTGATGTCATATACTACTACTTTTATTTGGACATATTGAGTTGTATCTGATTTAATGTATTATAGTTGTTTTGTTAGAAACTTATTGACTGTAAAACTGTTTTTTTTTTTTTTTCGATATGACATTTTAGTTATCACGATCAATATCATTTTGTAATATAATGGTCAATATCATTATTAATATTATCTGTTGTAATATAAGTCATCGTTCAATATTATGAATAATACATTTTATAATAAAAACTCACACCCTTCGATTTCACAGATTCTTGTGTGAAACTTGTTTATCTTATACTTTGTCAATATATTACTTTTGTATATATATCAATGATACTTTTTGATTTTCTTCCAGTTCTGTACTATAACGGGATCATGACAATATCAATATTTTACGATAATTCAAATACTATGAGAAAAAAAAAACTTTATCCCACAATATCTTATACTGCAATTTCAAAATTTGTGATATGTCCACTATATATTTATAATATTTTCATCATTGAGATGAAGATGAATCAAAGCCACATCTTTGAATTATTAAATAGATTAATATTATTATAGAACTAACCTACTGCAACTGGTCCTCACGACCATATCATACTGATAACGATAATTCGAGGTTGTAAATGTCAAGCTACTGAATTATTTTGAAAGAGTCCATAAATAAAAATTCATAAATTATTTAATACGTCATCACCGTATCGAGACAGGGGTACCAATTTATTTTTTAATTTAGGTGCAGAAATAGAATAATAAATTAAATACTGGATGTAATTTGACGATGACTACAGCGTTGACTTCTTAGTGGACGACCCAAGCTATGCCAACTAAGATCCAGCTCACGTCGCTCCCACGTGCACACTCATTTGGCCCCTTCCTCTTGATATGCACCCAATAACTTTATGCCACGTGTCAACAGATAAATATCTATTTTTCTGCAAACGCCGTCTAATAAAATTATAATAGTACCTCGGTCCCAAAATCACACCTTTCTTTTTTAAAATTATCTAGGTGAAAAATTTATGATAATTACTCCAAAAGATATCACAAGAAAAAAATTCTTGACTTTAGTTACTAAATAATAAAGTCAAAACGTAATTTTTTTGCACATTATACCTGTAAAGAATTATCCCACGATTTTTTTTTGCTTAGAAATGAAGATCCCCCAGTATTTTGTTCACACCTTAAAAGAAGAAAACCATTTTATAAATTTCACTCTCACAATATTTATAAATTAACACAAAATATCATTACTTTTGAATTCACATATACACACACAATTCAACACATCTTTTTACTTTATACATAAAAGTTTACAAAATTATCCCTTAAACTCTCACTCATCATTTTATTTTCTTAATATGTGTGTCACTTCACGTATGAAAAAATATTGAGAGGAAGGGAGTAATACAATTTTTACTTTTTAGATTATTCCCTTCAAACAAATTATGGGCAACAAAAACTAAGGCTCCGATAGGTTTTAGGCCATCCATGTTTGATATGATAACACAATGAATGAAAAGGGAATTGATTTCATAGAAGTGAGGAATGATATTTATTCCTCACAAATGTGAGAGGTATAGTTTATTCCTCCAAAGTGAGAAATCAAGAGAACTGTAACATAATTATTCCTCTATAATAAACACTACTTTGATTTCATTGCCATTCATCACCCCCCTCATACCCTTTTACCAAACACCCCTAAAAAATTAGGGATAATCTCACTTTCCAAAAGGGTTTTGAGTTTTAAACAATTTAATAATATATCCTACTTTACTTCATTTTATTACATTTGATTTTACCCAATATTGTCTTAAGATAGCATGGCATGTATAAAAAATTATTATTTTCAAAAAATATATTCTACTACTTTATTTTATTACATTTGATTTTACCCAATATTGTCTTAAGATAGCATGGCATGTATAATAAACTATTATTTTCAAAAAAAATATACTGCATCTGATCAATTGTGGCTGATTTTTTTTTTTTTTTTGAGCGCGTGGTGGATTTCTTAAAACTTGAATCTAAGTATATATGCTGATTTGTAACAGGTATATCACAGTCAAAATTACAGAGAGAGATATGAGATTTTTTATTAAACACCTAATTAACTAATATGTTTTCTTGTATATTATTGTGCATACAAGGTGTTTAGCAGTAGCTTAAAAGCTATACATTACTACATTGAATAATATTATGAATCAATAATTAAGGTTTTGTTGTCAACTGATGTATTCATTGTGGATATTTGTTCTGCTGTTCATGTACACATGTTTTCATCAACATTAGTTATTGTTATTTGGACCATGACTTTTGAAATTATAAAATAGGCTGCAAATAGTTGCATTGACTATTACGGGAATGATATAGAGGTGGGCACTATAATTGTGTCCACCGCCTACGTGGCTGATGATGTGGCAGTGCAACATAAGAAAAATTATTTTTTCCTTAATCACCATATATGTATATATTTAAATATTTTGGATTTAATTTAATTTTATACCATAATTGCACCATTTGCACCAATTTAGAATTAGTGCAATTGAATTTTTTTTTCAACTTTTGTTTTTTAGTTTTTTACACGACTCGGACCCAACCCGAGCCGAACTCGGCTCGACTGGTTCATGGTTCACCCGACCCGAATGGATTTAGGTTTTTTTTTTCAATTTTTTTTAAATACCCGTTCCGGACCCAACTCTGCCCGCTCCGAACCCGGTCCAAGTGGTTCATGGTTCACCTGACCCGAATGGTTAATGGTTTATGGTTTAGGTTTAAGGTTAATGGTTTAGGGTTTAGATTTAGAGTTCATGGTTCATCTAAATCCTATACCATGAACCTTAAACCCTAAACCATTAACCATTCTGTCGGGTGAACCATGAACCACTTGGGCCGGGTTCGAATCGGGCCGGGTTGGGTCAGGAATGGGTATTTAAAAAAAAAAAAACTAAACCCATTTGGGTCGGGTGAACCATGAACCAAAATGGTCGGGTTGGGTCCGAGCCGGTAAAAAGCTAAAAAAAAAACCTAAAAACAAAAGTTGAAAAAAAAAAAAATCAATTGGTGATATTGCAATTATGGTATAAAAATTAAATGAAATCCAAAATATCTAAATATATACATATATGATGATTAAGGAAAAAATAAATTTTCTTATATTGACATCACACATCACAACCACGTGGCGGTGACACAATTATAATGCCCACTTACGCTCTATATCATTCCCCGTTGACTATTATATGGAGGAAATTAATATCTTTAGTACTAAAATATGTACGAGATCGTTCAATATCCAAAACATTTTTCTTAGTTGTAAATAAAATCATTACTTTTGTTTTAACTACAATCCAATCGAGATAATTGGAATATTGCAATTCGTACACCATTTTAAAGGAAATTTTGTTTTTTAGGATATTATTTTATGGTAGTAAAATTACAATACTATCTCTATGAACTTGCAAAATTAGAGCAATATTTTTACGGACATGCAAAATTAGAATATTGTTTTTAAATTAGAATTTTGTTTTTAAGTTTGACAAATTTAGGACAAGTTTCATAAAATGCACGCTCAATTTGAGCTCGGGTTCAGCATGTCAGAATATTAAGGGATAGTTATTTTTTGTATATTATTCTAATGTGTATTTTTCATATATCTTTCCATGTATAGAGGAAAAGTTGTTGTAATTGTAATCGTGACTTTATTATATAGCAGATTTCTCTCCATCATCAATTCAACGGTGATCTCAATCTTGTTCTCACATGGTATCAGAGTCTCCAGGCTCACGCCCTCATCCTGGGTTCAAACCCCGCTAACAACAAAACTCTACCCACATTAAATTATGCATTTGTTGAGCCTCATCTTCCTCCTAATGATGGAGTTGACAGCTCAGAGGATAACCCAACTCACAAGTGAGGGCATGAGAATGAAATATCATAGAAAGGCCAATTTCTGAGATATGACGCTATACCGATCACTTGTTGGAGCTCTACAGTACCATCACTCGCCCGGATTCGTCCTATGTTGTCAATCTTGTTAGCCAATTCCTTCATTCTCCGACTGATGATCACTTTCAGGTTGTGAAGTGTATTCTTCGGTATGTCAAGGGCACTGTGCACTTCGGTTTATCCTTCATTCGCCGCCCGGACTCATCCGTCATTGATTACTCTGATGCTGATTGGGCTCGGTGTATTGAGATTCGTCGCTCCACATACGATTATTCTATATTTCTTGGGGGCAATCCGATTTCTTGGAGTGCCAAGAAACAACCTACGGTTGCTCGTTCTAGCTGTGAGTCTGAGTATCGTGTTATGGCTAATGTTGCTGCGGAAATTATTTGGCTCTCGAATCTTCTTCACAAGCTTCGGGCATCCCTTGCTGCTCGGCCTCAACTTTTATGTGACAATCAGAGCGCCATCTTCCTTAGCCAGAATCATGTTGCTCATGTTTGCAAACACATCAACTGATTATCATTTCGCTCGAGAGCTCGTGTCTTCCTAAAGCTTGTCGCTGCTTTTGTCCCTTCTTCGCATCATCTTTTCACGAAGAGCCTCCTCGCATCTTCTTCGGTCCAAGAATTGCATTTGTCTTCACCCCACGGAGCGCTTGACGGAGGGTATTAAGTGATAGTTGACCGAGTATTTTCTGTATATTATTCTAATGTATATTTTTCATATATATTTCCATGTATAGAGGGAAAGTTGTTGTAATTGTAATCGTGATTTTATTATATAGCAGATTTCTCTCCATCATCAATTCAACAGTGATCCCAATCCTGTTCTCACACAAAACTAGGTGGACACATGTGCCAACTCCCAAATGGAGCCCGCATTTGATGAAAATTATTCTAAATTTGCCAGATTTAATGATAGTGTTCTAATTTTGCTCATGCCCATTAAAATAAAAATAGTGTTCTAATTATGCTAACCTCATAAAATAGTGTTCTAAAATAACTCCCATTTTAAATTTGACACGCACTTGCGTAAGACGGTTTCACGATGAGATGAAACATAATTTAGACATCAATACTTTAATATTTAAAAATAAATAGGTATTAATTTGTATTAAACTATACTTCATATCATGCATGAGACCACCCGTACGAGTTTTTGTACTTATTAAAATACACGAGGTGTCAACATTCCGAATTGGAAGGGGCAAAATCCGTTGAAAACGTAGAGTAAATAAGAAGGTAGTAGAAGAGGAAGGGGTCGTATGGGTGCACACGTGTGGGCGAGGGTGAGCTGGGTCTTGTGTGGCGCGTAATCTGGGCTGAATCCGAATCTTTGACAAAGTCTATCAAAAATAAAATCAAAATTAAAACAAATGCGTCACCAATTGTCGTCACCCCAAATTATCCAATTAATGTTTAGCTTTCTCTTCAATTTATGTAGAAACTGCAGAAATTTTATTCATGTATATTATTATTATTATATTGAGTTTGGATATTTTCAATATTTTGAGATGTTTATGTTTAACATGGAACCTTATATTTCCGAATTAATATTAAGTCTAATTAAAATGTGATTGCATATATTTTGAACTTTGCACCTCATGCTTTATCAATTGACTAATCTGTAATTTCATACATGCACTCCCTTAATACAAACAACGCCGTTTTACATGGGTGAAAACCAATTACGGCTGTCACGTAAAAAAATAGGCACAAAGTGGCCTATCTACCTTAATCTGTAATCCTAAATTGTTAAAAAAATTAAAGAGGTACACTTGTATGAGACGGTCTTACGATAAGACGGGGTATAAATTGGACATTGACGCTTTAACATTTTGGGAGGAATAGATGTGATTTGTGTTGGGTTATACCCCGTCTCATGCATGAGTGTAAGAATTTCGTCTCATCTAAAAGCTCCCTAATACTGTGTTGGGTTATCATCTGGGCTGTCAACTCCATCATTAGAGGAAGATGAGACCCAACAAGTGTATAATAAAATATGGGTAGAGTTTTTACTGTCAGCGGGGTTTGAATCCAGGACGAGGGCGTGAGCCTGGAGGCTCTGATATCATGTAAGAATTATGTCTCATCTAAAAGCTCAAGCTTGTAGAGAGGTGAGAAATTAAGTCATTTGTATATAATTCCCTAATAATGAGACATTCTCATATGTCGTTTATACGATCACATAAACATGCATGTCTCAAAGGAATGAGTAAAAAACTTAATATTGTAATCCTTCCGTCCCAACATTAGTGCAACATTTGCCTTATTGGGACGTCCCAACATTACTGCAACACTCCTAAAAAGGAAATAAATATAATATTAATATACTCACAATACCTTTATTTTATTCCACTCAAACCCATTTTATCCCACTTTTCTTGGTTTGCGGTCCGATTTCTATGTTGCAATAATCCTGGGACGGAGGGAGTATCATTTATTGAATTTGAATCACAAGTGATCACATAACTTTAGCCTCAATTCCATAAGTTTTTTTGTCATCGATTTAGTCCCAATAACTTTGACAATGTCCAATTTTAGTCCCAAATCGATGGAAAAACTCAAAACGATGCCGTTTTTTCGTTTTAATTTGGGACTTCTTGGCGGATGTTGTGACTAGATTGTCACGTGTATTTTTAAGTGTGTTTGACTAATTTTTGTCGTCAATTCTGTTTCAATTTTAAGTTATTTTTAAAAAACTTTTTAACTATATGCCTAAAATTTCAACTGTTAAAAAAAAAAAATTACACGTGGCCGTCCATTTACAGCATCCTCCGGAAAGTCCTAAATTTAAACGGTAAAACGACATCGTTTTGAGTTTTTCAATCAAAATTGGAATTAAAATTGAACATTGTCAAAGTAATTGAGATTAAATCGAAGACAAAAAAAACTTATGGGATTAAATTTATTTGAGACCAAACTTATGATATCAATTGTGATTCAAACTCACCCTTTATTTAATGAATAGCTCTTATTATGTGTTTTTATCTAAAATTACTATTTTTATTGCTTTGAAAACTGTACCCTAAAATTAATTTCTATCTTTTACTAAAAAATATTATTTCACTTTACTGCACGAAAAAAATTATGTAATCCGTAGGCTCACAATACATACACCTACATTTTGCAATTAACAACTGGGAATCATTAAACAAATTAATGCCTCTACACCCCCCTAACATGTATAAACTGCATCAAATTACATAAATTAATGCACTTGCAAACTTTTTTTTTAAAGATAAAAATGAAACTTTATAACCTGAGTACAAGGGGTACTCAAATCCTAAATCCACACAAATTACAATTTACTTGGTAAGCATTCTAGAGGATGTGATTCCCATGAATGAAACGGAGCCACAAATGAAAGTGAATAGTGTGATCTAATCCACTTTCACGAACAAAACTTAATACCATCTATCAACTCATCAAGAGTATACGTACTATCCTTAAATATGGTCATTACGTACCTTCCAAATTTTCCACAATGTAGCTTGCCAAATCAGGCCAGTGATCTTACGTCTGACCTTATCTCTTTCTGTGCCAACAAAATCCTCAAAATGACCCATGGCAGACGGCGAGAACGGTAGCGGTTTGCCTAGCCAGCATGAAATAGCTTGCCAAACAAGTAGAGCAACCGGGCATGTGAATATCAAGTGATCTGAGGACTCAAGAGGGCCAAGACACAAAGAACAAGTGCCACCCCCATCGCTCGTATCGATGCCACGAGTGATAAGGTTGTCCTTCGTAGGTATGCGACCGCGAACAACCCTCCACGCAAATGCTGAAATTTTTGCCGGAGTTGCCTTCCACCACAACGTTTGCCACTTGAAATGTATCTCCTATCCAATGGCCGAGTTTTCCACAATGACCTCATACATTGACTTCGTAGAGAAAGCCCCGACCTTCGAATCTTTCCACATCAAGGAGTCCGTCTCACTGATTTTCACTTTGTACCTGTAGATTAATTGCCACAGCACCACAAACTCAAAAAAAATCATCAACATTAAAATCTCTAACCCAACTTAACACCCAAGACTCTCTCTCCTCATCCCAGACATCTCCCACCATCTCACACTTTTGAACAGACAACTCATATAACGTAGGAAACCTATCCGCCAAACGCCTACACCCCTCTACCCACGGATCCAACCAAAATCTAGACCGACGACCATTGCCAAGAGAAAAAACCAACTCGTTCCTAAACAGACACCCCCAATGACTCCACCATAACTCATGCAAATCTTTCCACCATAAAGACCACTTCTTCCTCACGCTATTCCCCTCAGACACCCATCTAAAAGACTCGTACCTAGACTCCACAACCCTAACTCAAAGAGACTTCTCCCCAGAAACCCACCTCCAAAACCTCCTATATAAAAGAGCATTATTAAAAGATCTCACATCCCTCACACATAACTCACCCCTCGACTCACTACGACTCACTAGAGCCCATCTCACCCACGCAATCTTCCGACCCTCCCCCCCCCCAAAAAAAAAAAAAAAATCGCACTGAATTTTAATTATGGCTTTGATAACACACTCATGGGCATTAACAAATGATAGATAGTATAATAGCAGAGCTGATAAGACCGAGTTTAAGAGCACGAGTCGACCTCCAAATGATAGATACCTCATTTTCCACCCTGAGAGCTTTCTACGGAATCTGTCCACCAATGGCTTCCATACATCCTCTTTTCTAAAATTTACACCAATTGGCAGCCCCAAATAAACAAATGGAAACTTACCAATTTTGCACTGCAGGATCTCAGCAAGAGACTCCAAATTCTGATAACTAAGATGGAGGCCGTGAATGGAGCTCTTGTGGAAATTCACCTTCAACCCGGACGCCAATTCAAACAGTCGCAGAATTCCTTTCAAGCATTTAGCATTTTTTCTGATGCTTCCCCTATCAACATTGTGTCATCCGCAAACTGTAGGTGGTTGATCAATACTTTTTCTTTCCCAACCTCCAACCCCTCGAACTCTTTCAACTCAACCGCCCTTCTCATTAAGCAACTTAATCCTTCTGCTGCAATCAAGAACAAGAAGGGTGAAAAAGGGTCACCCTGTCTTATTCCTTTATGAAGTTGGAATTCGCCCGTTGAACTGCCATTTACCAGAACCGACATGGTCGCTGATGAGACACATCCCCTAATCCACTTTCTCCATTTCCAGTGAAAATCCATGCCTTTCATCATATCATCCAAAAACTCCCAAAGATTTGAATCATAAGCTTTCTCGAAATCCACTTTGAAAAAGAGACTCTGCTTCCTTTCCCTCTTCGCAAAATCCACTGACTCATTGAGTACCAAAATACTATCCAATATCTGCTTCTTGCCAACGAACGCCGACTGGCACTCCGAAATTACCGATTCCACCACTCTTGCCAATCTCATGGCAAGAACCTTTGATATAATCTTGTACATGCATTCTATCAGGGAGATCGGTCGAAAGTCTGTCAGCAAACTGGCATCCACTTTCTTTGGTATCAGGGTCACAAATGATGCATTACCACCCCTGACGATCCTCCCTTTTGTGTGAAAATCTTCCATGACCACCATGATATCCTCTTTCAAAACCAGCCATATTTTTTTGATGAATTTGAATGTGAACCCGTCAGGCCCAGGACTCTTATTACCCCCACAACACCAGACAACCGCTTTAACTTCTTCTTCGATGAACGACTCAATCAGGAACTTATTATCAACTTCCGAGACCTTTTTTGAAATCAGTCTAGCCAAGGATAGAAAACCACAATGAGTCTTCGAAAAATGGCTTTTGAAGAACCTGTGAGTCTCTTTCTTGACCTTATCCACCTCTTCAACCCACACATCATTGATGATTAGACCGTCAATTTTGTTTACTCGGCTCCGATCAACACATTTGTGGAAGAAAGAGGTATTTGCATCCCCCTCGCGAATCCACTGAACTCTTGCATTCTGGAAGTTATAGCTGTGTTTTACCTTCTTCAATTGCCACATCCTTGCTTTTGCTTCCTTCATCTCCATGCACTCAGCTTCAGATAGATTATGGTTCTCCTGTCGTCGGTCTAACTCATTGAATGTCGAACTCGCCTCTGCTATCTTCTTCTCAATATCCCCAAATTTCTCCATACTCCATGCCTTGATGTCCATTCTAAGAGATTTCAATTTTTCTTTGAATACATAGCTTCCCCATCCATGGTACTGATATCCGGCCCATTTTTCTTTTACAAAGTCCGCCAACTCCGGATGCTTCAGCCACACATTAAAGAATCGAAAAGGCTTTGGGCCCCAGTTTTGATCACAATAATGAAGGAATATTGGACAGTGGTCCGAACTTCCCTTAGGCAATCCTCTCAACTTGCTTAGGCCCCACTCATCATTCCATTCGGACGAAACCAAAGCCCTATCAATACGGCTGCAACAACGGTCGTCAAGTCTGGACCAGGTAAACTTCCTCCCAACGAGCCTAACATCGGTCAAGCCAACTTTGATTATGAATTCATTGAATCTTCTCGAATTCGAACTAAGATAATATATCTCCCTCCATTTTCTTTCATTACAGCGTCTCACCTCATTAAAATCACCAATCAAACACCAACACGTTCCAGCACTATTCACCACTTTTGAGCTCAGCTCACTCCACAACCTTATTTTTTCACTAGTCTCCCTTGGCCCATACACGTTCACTATCCCCAATCTCTTACCAGAAGACCGTCATTTTCCTTCGACCCCCACTGCTCCCTGAACAGACCACACATCGTCTGCCTCAAACTTCTCACTATTCCATAGGCTCAAAATACCCCCCGATTGACCTACAGCATCCAGAGCTACCCATCCCACATTTGTTCCACCATTCCACAGGGAAAATGGATTAAAATTTGAATTATCACCACTTTTGGTTTCCTGCACACACACAAAATCTGGGTAAAACTTACCGATCAATCCCCTAAGCTCCTCCTTCTTCACACTGCCTCCCACCCCTCTTATATTGTACGATAGGATCTTCATTCGAGTCCTTTGGAATTACTTTCTTGTTTTTCTATTCCTGCCAATTTTTCCATTTCTCGAATTCTTCTACAAACCAAGCCTTCGTTTTCTTTATTGACAATTCCAAGCTTTTTCCCCAGTGCACACACCTCCTCTGGTTGCAAAGTTGTTGATACCTGGTTTTGGATTTTCTCAATCGCCCCTGACCCATCACAATGCTGCTGGAGTTTGGATGCCCTTTTGTCTGAACGTTTCATACTCTTAGTCGCGGACTCATGAAGTCCTTCAGTGAAGTTTGCCCACTCTCTTTCTTGTAACTTCACAAGCCTTTTTTTCTGCAATTTTCTCATTCGTTTTCGTCTTGCCCTCTTAAACTTCTCTGCCTTTCCAACACGGGTTGCCAATTGTGATGTTTCTGAAATTCCCATCTCTGATTCTTCTCGGTTTTCACAGCTCACGTCCCCACTAGTTCGCTCCGTCCCCACAGCCATGGTTTCGTTCAACATATTAATTTCTTGCACAAGTTCGTGCTTTGACTGAGATTCTAATTCCTTCTATAGATTGCGAAAAATAGAGGATACCTTTGCTACGTGGCTGGATATCCCCTTGGATTGGGTCCTTCCTTCAACAAACTCCGAAAATTTTCGATTGTGGCAATTGCTCATCAAAATTCCTCTTGGTGAATAACACAAGGACGGAACAGGACCACTGAAATTCTTAGTTACCGATAGATTTACCTGGAAAGATACACATCGATCTGGGCTGTGCGCGAGAGTGGGGGATCGCATCGGACGATTGGGGGTTTTTTCCGCTGGAGTGACCTCTGATTGTAGCCCCGCGATCTTATGGAATTGGGACACCGAAGTATCACTTACTTGGGCCACTGAATGTTTGGCATTACTTGAGTTTCCTTCGGCCAAAGTAATAATCTGTTTTGATCCCAACTTGGCGTGGGCCATATTCATTCCGTCTTCAGAAACCGCTACTGGGCCACGAGACTCACTTGGGTCCTTATGGGCTGACTTCACACAATCCGAGCCCTCAATGTTTACCTGTTCCACTCCCACCCTTAACTGCTCATTAAACATTCTCGTATCTCCCCCAATCAAGGAGTTAGTTTCGATATTATTCTCCATTACTCCTCTTGTATAGGAACTCGATCTATCATCAATGTTTTTACTTCTCTCCTCGTCAGCCCTTGTCTTCGGAAAACCAGTTGTAAATTGCCAGATACCTATCTCGAATTTCGGACACTTGCATGGCGTTTCGGCTATGCTGGACTCGCCGGAAACCAATGATTCGTCTTCACTTTCCGGCGAAATTCTGAATGGGTGCGGTTGAATCGGATTCAGATTTTCCATGGCAATTCTAAAATTCAGATTTTCCATGGCAATTCTAAAACCCATCGTATTTTCATAGCTTTCCATTAACAATACGTCGAATTTCCAACTTTTAAATTGGCATCTCAACGTTTTTTGGATCAGGTAGTGACTGGTTGTTCTTATTTTGACTCTCGCTACCTTTAGGCATTGCCGCCTTTAAATCATAAGGTCGACGTCCACAATAGTACCCTCTTCTGCCACAATCCATTGCAAGAATCCCTCATTCCATAAATTGAGTGGGACACCAGATATGTGAACCCAAGTGGTTCTCTCGTTGATTCCATCGTAAAATTCCCATGGATGCCAACTCACAAGATTTTGTTTCAGCCATTCCGCCTCTTCCACCTCAAAGAAAGGTTTTTCCATTAGGTCTCTCCCGAATATGAGCCACGCGTCCTCGAAAATAGGACTCACGTGAGTATTTCGGTATCCCATGTTTCGAAGTTCTGATTTTGCTTCCACCCATTTGCTAGGATCCTTTGCAATGCCCACAAGCGCCTTGTCAATCCATTCGAACTCCTTCTTGCCTGGTATGTATTTTCGTGTCGACCCCAGCTAACTGACTTGCTCCTGTGCATTCTCCATCCTTTGAGGAATCAGTTTGGAGTTCCCTGGCTTTTCCTTCGTAACATCAGGTTCCACTGTCTTTGATGACCGTAGAGCCTCGACAAAGCTTATGTTTTCTTTTCTTAATGCCGGCTTCGAAATCTTACCTTTGCTCTGGACTTTTTCGGCAAGTTTGACGACTTGCTCGGTATATTTGGCTATGTTCGCCCTCAATTTATAACTGCCTATCCAGATACTGTCCAGTGATTCCTCCAATCATTTTTCCGACCCACATCCACTGAATCGAGCAAAGGCATATCGCCACCTATTTTTGTTTCTTTTTTTGTGGGATCATTACATCCTTAACATTGTCGTGCCTCGCAAAAATATCTCCAAGATCCTTTGCCGACCATTTCTCCGGGAAATTCGTGACATAGAAGCAACACAAACTCCCTCCGCTTGCCCATTTTTTGTTCCTATCGAAACTTCCAAATTGGTTCTGGGGGTATCTACCAAACTTTGGCCTACTCATTGCGTTAAATCGGTTTTCTCTGCCAAATATACTAATCTCTAACGGGTTTTGGGTATTTTCTCACGTTTTCGCTCGTAGGTTTAGGGACAAGGCTAGGGTTCTCTGACATGGAAAGTGTTTACACTCGCTCACCAACGCTCATGGTAATCGAAACCATCTCAATAATCGACAGGCGCCCAAGACATCACAAGAACGTTCACTTGTCTGGATAGCGTTGATGTTCCTATCAAGATTTATGCACTTGCAAAACTTTGAAGACCGGTTATTTAAATAAATGAAACAAATAAGAGAATCATAAGTTGTATCACCTAGCTATAACGTGTTACATCAGGGCGTTAGATAAGATGGGACCTGAGATGATTTAGAATTAATATGCGGTGACGTTGCTTTTATTTTTTTAATAAATTAATGCAATGATAAAAGCTTAACCATTTCTTTATGAATTGATCTATTATTTATGAATCACTTTCACTAACTACTAATGTTCTTATCGTGGATTACTTGTTTGATATACTATTCCATCTCTTTTGCTTTCTATTTTATTAGTCCCTATATTTTTTTCAAAGGTATTAGTCACCATCTTTGATCTATTAATCTTTATAATATTTAATAAAAATAATAATATAAGTTTATTTATCATGGAAATATCAAATTCATAAAATCGGAGCACGTAAGCATGGTCAAACACGTGATTAATTTTATGATAAAGTCTTGAATACTTCACATGCACCGTACAATTTAAGAGCATTTTTAATTTCAATGAAAATGTGAGTGAAGATAAAATCCCGCTAAAAGTGGAGAAAAATATCAGAAAATGAAGAATAGAAGGTGCAAAACACTAAACAAGAAAAAAAAATGCCGGGCAAAAAATTCAGTAAACATTATAGGAAAGAGTAAAACTAATGAAAGTATAGGGAGTAAAAAGATATTATTTCATCAATTTATTCCATTCCAACGTGGATTCAATTATTTCTTCCAAAACTATATGTAGACAGGAATTTACCAGTCTAACATATATTGATTTAGATACATTGAGTATAAAATTAAATTGATTATTGTAAATTAAATAAATGAACTTTTTTTTTTATTGGAATGTATTTATACTAGCACATGAATTGTTTCTTTTCTGCATCCATTTAATTAATGCCCGATGATATTCTGGCATTTTAAATGAAAATTCCCCTTATAAAAAGAGTAAAAATAATTTAAATTAACTTGGTTTAAAATACATGGGCATATGACCCTATACATTTCTATTCACTTCCACTCTTTTCAGTTTTCATTAAACGTTAATTAGTAAATCAATGGTGAGACACACTTGCATGAGACGATCTCACGGTGTGACAATGTATAAGTTGGATATTGACGTTTTAACACTTTGAAAAGAGTGAGTGTGATTTGTGCTAGATTATACACCGTCTCATATGACTTTTTGTCATCAATGTTATATGCAAACAGAATTACAAAAAAACATATGAATAGATTAAATAATAAAATTCCTTTCTTTTTCACTATTTCTCAAAATATCAAACATCAGGTGCTAAATATCTATAAACCGACACTCGAGGGACAAAAATGCAAAAAGGGCAATAACAAAATATGGCGTGTCTAGAGCCGGTCGGGATCTCCTGTTACACAATAGTGTTACATCTTCTGTTACATTCTTTAGATTTGCGCCACGTGTTAATCTCATAATATCTACAAATATAAGAATAACGTCCTAACATAACCCTTTTTTCTAATTAGGAAACTATATTTAATTTTAGCAAAAAATTAATTCCTTCCAAATTTCATTCCAAAAAAATTTAGTATAACATATTTATAATTAATTAATTTAAAGCATAAATATACGAATTAATCAATAATTATTAATTATTTAATTGGAGTGAGTATATATATTATAATCTTAATTTATCGTATAAATTTAAAATTCAATAAAATATGAAAACTTACTAAAAAAAATTAACAAAACCCAGCTTTATCGTCTATTTTTTTTACAGTTATTAATTACATATAAATATGATATTAATCACATCAAATTTATTTGAGTTATGTTTGTGCAATTGGATTTACTTTTAATTTAGATGAACCATGAACCCTAAAACTAAACCCTAAACCATGAGCTCTAAACCCTAAACCATTAACTATTCGGGTCGGGTGAACCATGAACCACTTGTGCCGGGTTCGAATAGGGTCTGGTTGGATCCGGACCGGGTGTTAAAAATATTGAAAAAAAATTATAAAAAAGAAAAATATAAACCCTAAATCATCAATCATTCGGATAATAATATACGTGCTTCAATTAAATAATTTAATAAATTTAATTATTGGTTAATTTATATTATATGTGTAGTTTAGACTAATTAATTATAAATATGTTTATAAGATTTTTTGGAATTAGATTTGAAAGGAATTATTTTTTTGTTAAAATTAAATATAGTTTCCTAATTAGATAAAAAGGTTATGCTAGATGTTATTCTTATATTTATAGATATTATGAAATTAACACATGAGTCAAATTTAAATGATGTAATAGGAGATATAACACCATTGTGTAACAGGAGATCCCGCGCGGTCCAGAGCGTGTTTTGTGGCGTGTGAACAAATTTGCGTCCCCCAATCAGAGGCCCTCTTTTAACATTTTCACTTTTCACCGATTTCTACTTTTATTTCCATAATAAAAAAACTAATTACCACTAATTACACCCTTAATCTACCTTCATAAAGTTTGTTAATCTTTTTTTGAATGAATATTCTCTTTCTTTACCAACGAACCATAATACGCGGTCCAAATCGCCCTCAATATAAGCCTCACCTCCTCATTAGGGTTTCAAACATCCCCTCTTTCTTCCATTCCCTTCATCCACGCTTTTTCCAAAACTTGTGATCCTTCAATTTATTCCCTATTTTCGTTACACGGACCCATCGGTGTGCCTTGCCTTTTGTTGCGTGTGCCTTGCCTTTTGTTGCGTGAAATTTTGAGATTCGAGACTTTTCTCTCGGAATCTCTGGTGTGAAGAAATTTCGATTTTAATCGAGCACGATTTTGTGATTTTTGTTAGCAGTTATTGGATCATTTTAGGCGTGTTTTGTGATTTCGTTTGGGAACTTGTGAATCGTTGTTGATTTGCTAGGATTAGTTCGTATCTGATTGGAATTTGCTTTTTCTGTCATGGATTTTTAGCATTTTGAAATACTCTGTTCCAATTTTTCTGCGACGGTTCAGTCTCAATTTCGTCCAATTGTGTGTTAATTAGGGCTCAATTTTGAGAGAGAAAAAAAAAACTGTGAAGTCTCGACGGTTTCAGTCTAGATTCCATTCCAGTTGTATTTTTTTTGCTATATTTGATTCGATTTGATATAATTTCAATTTCCGATTTCTGTTACATGTAAGTTGAGAATGCCAGCAACAGATTATCAGGAAGCATCTTCATCTCCTTCAAGCTTCGGATTCTCGATTCTGAGCCGTCGCCGCGATCAGGTCCATTCCATGGAGTCCACACACGAATCCACAGCTCAAGAAGCCGAGCTCAAATCGTTCCAGCGGCAAGTCGCCGATCGGTTTCAAGTTCTATCGGCGGCCCACTCCGACGAGCTTCTCTCAATTCCATGGATCCGGAAGCTTCTAGACGCATTCCTCTGCTGCCAGGAGGAATTCAGGCTCATCGTTCTCAATAACAGAAGCCACCTGAACAAACCCCCCATGGATAGGTACATTTCTGATTTCTTCGAAAGGAGTGTGAAAGCTTTAGATGTGTGTAACGCTATTCGAGATGGAATCGAGCAGATTAGGCTATGGCAGAAGCAGCTAGAGATTATCCTCTGTGCTTTGGATAATCAGAGAAGCATAGGTGAAGGCCAGATTCGTCGAGCTAAAAAGGCATTAGTCGATTTAGCTATTGCAATGCTCGATGAAAAGGATTCGAATACCTCGGTTTCTTCTTCGCATAGAAACCGATCATTTGGGCGTCACACGGCTCAAAGGGAGCAGAGATCCTTCAGCCATTTCCGGTCTCTATCGTGGAGTGTTTCGAGATCTTGGTCAGCTGCCCGGCAGCTTCAAGCGATTAGCAGCAACTTGGTTGTTCCGAAAACTAATGAGATATCATCCACAAATGGATTGAATGTGGCTGTTTTTACTATGAACTATGTGCTGTTGTTTGTGATGTGGGCTCTTGTGGCTGCAATCCCGTGTCAAGATCGTGGCCTGCAGACACATTTTTATGTGACGAGGCACTTCGTATGGGCGAGCCCCCTGCTTAACCTCCACGAGAGGATAATGGAGGAATCGAAGAAACGGGACAGGAGGAATGCGACTGGATTGTTGAAGGAGATTCATGATATTGAGAAATGTGCTAGGTTTATGAATGAGATAACTGATTCTGTGCAATTTCCAATTACAGAGGAAAGGGAGAGGGAATTGAAGGAGAGAGTGGAGGAAGTTAGAGTGTTGTACGAAGCTATAAACAATGGGTTGGACCCGTTGGAACGGTTGGTTAGGGAAGTGTTTCATAGGATCGTGAGGAGCAGGACAGAGGGGATTGACTCGATTGGTCGAGCCGAATGATCAACTCTTGCACAGGTTCTTATGAATTTTGTTGAATATGATGTTGATCTGAGGGAGTTTATGTGGTTAGAATAAAGAGAGTTTATGGTTGTATGTATTAGATGACTTACTCATCTTGTAAAGAAAGTGGGGAAAAGGATTGGATTTCCTGCTGTTTTTATCAAGTTTTTGGTTTTTTTGTATAATGAATTTTCTTTTTATGTTTGAGTTTGACAATGTAACCATTGTTTGTATATTCACGTAGCTTGATGATGCTTAACTTGCTATCAAGGATTGCTGCAATATCTTTTGGTATAGTGAATCCCCATTTGGTTTATGATCATCCTTTTTATGAAATAATCTTCATTGTATAGTGTTTTGAATCCACATCGTTTAAATATTTTTCTGATTAATGGATAAATTTTTGATTTTACACATAAGATTGGTCTTACTAGAGAATCTCTATGAATCAAAAGTGGTCTGGTCTTTTTCATTGTTGTCTTTTGGCAATTTTTGTCCATGCAGCGAAAGAGAAGAAGATAATATGAACTGATACAATAATAGCAAAGAAAGAACAAATAATATGAATTTTTGATACGATTATACCTAGAGCCCGTTTGTTACGTGGTATAGGATATGAAAAGATATGAAATCATGTGATACATTTTACTTACTTATATGATATATTTGACTTTTTTAAGTGTTTGTTATGATGTATTCAAATCATGATTTATTTTACTTCAACCGTTTGTTAAGATTGATAAAGACATGAGAATTTATTTGATAAATATTAATTTTACTATTATACACCTTATTACATATATATTTTTACCAACAATGAATTAAAATATGGTCATTTATGTCAATTAACAACAATGGATAATATTTGGTATTAGAAATACCTACTAGGAGGTGGGATCTATAATAATGTAAAAATGGGAAAATGAAATCGGCCTTCGTGCCAGAAAACTCATCAAACATATCAAACACTTAAAAATATGGAATATGATTTCTTTTTCCCTCTTTTTCTTTCTTTTCTCGCATAACAAACAACCTCAAATGGAATAGAATCTCCCTATTGATATTTATTTAGACAGGAAATGGTGGCCAAGAGAGTTGCTTTCATGTATACGTCCATTCCTATCTAAACGTTTTCCACAACGTAATATTTTAAGGTGTGATGTTAGAGTCAATTGAAATGGACATTTATTTTGTTGACTTGACCAAGTTTTCTCGTAATAATTTACTGAATTTTATAATTCAAGAAAGATGTATTCAACCTATGTTTATTTTCTTGTTTGCCTCCACGTTTTCATCTCTATATTGTACGTTGAAAAAAATACAAGTCCAATTATCAAAAACCTTATCTAGTTATCTCGTTCTTCTTGAATCCAGATTCAATTGACCGACTCAAACGTTGCTTACATGCCACTCATATATTTACAAAATATTGGTGAACAAGTTTCACACAAAATTTGGTAAAACGGGTTAAGAAATGTGATTTATATTACTAAAAGGTATTAGTTCTAATAACTAAGGGTATGACTTTTTACTATAAAACGTACTACTCATAATATTGAATGGTGTGATTTATATTACAGAAAGGGTATTAGTAGTGATAACTGAAGGGTGTGACTTATATTATAAAAGGATATTAATCGTGATAACTGAAGAATGTGACTTATGTTACAAAAGAGTATTAGTCGTGATAACTGAAGGGTCCTGTAAAAAAAGAATCAGTTTCACGGTGAACATGTTTCACAGCATACCAATTCCTCCTATATACCAAATTTATGGTAATAAACTATGCAGATATAATTAATATGAGATTTGAATAAAATTGGTTGAAAGGGATATTGATTTGTAGATTATTTAATTAAAAAAAAAACTGTATTTTGTAGAGCTAGATATGATAAACTGAGGTGTAAAATGAAACCAGAGTGGAAGAAATTGAGGCCTAGAATAGGAGAGGACCTCTGTAGTTCATGCAAAGAGGTGTAATTGATAGATTATGGGGTCTGTGATATTTGGCTACATTAGAAGCTTTATTCATCAATGATATTTGGCTACATTAGAAGTGGTCACTCATTTGTCAAAAAAGAAAAAGAAAAAGTGGTCAGTTAATTTGGGTCCTACATGACGGGGGTGGGGGTGGGGGAATTAATGATCGTTATATTATTGTGAAATCAATCTAAATCAAATGTATTTTTATTTCCTTCTCATTTTTTTTTTAATTCAGCATATTTAATAATTTATGATAATCCGGATGAAAAATGGGTTTGAGTTGAAGCCACAGATTAGCAAGATAGACATGATGAGTTTAACATGTTCATGAAAGGTTGTAAATAGGAGTTGACAGCTTGTGGGCCGAGATATTGGCTATTTGCAGGTTATTTATATGGACAATTGGACATGGGCCATGCCAGATTTGAATTCCTTTTAATTCCACTTGAGGAAGTAGACTAAATCTTATATACATTTTTTTGATATATCTAGAAGACTATAATATGATTTTTGAATCATCTGATTTTATTATATAAAAAAATGTAATTATTTACATCGAAACGTACAGTTTAGTGTAAATAAATTGCATATTTCAATATTACAAATTGTATGATTCTAAAATATACTATGAGTGCACGGTACACCTAAATGTACACGATACTCACTCATTTTTTCTAATCAAATTAAGAATTATTGACCATTGAAGATAGGTATTGGGTGAAATATGAATTTTTTATTAGGGTTTAAATTTTTTGTAGTCCTGTAACTTTGTTTCGTTTTGAAATTGGTCCCGATTGTTTTGACTTTTTTATTTTGGTCCTGTAAGTTATCAAATTTTTTGAAATTGGTCATTTAACCTATTGTAGTAGGTCACCAAACAGGTAACTGCTACCTATATAATTATTTTATTTTTTTCATTAATTTCGAAATGTCACCTAAACTTTTTTAATTCAAATAATTTGTGTTGGGATTTTTTTTCGTATTTTTTTAGGAAGGAAAAGTGGTTTTCTACGTTTATTGATTAAATTTTTTTATTTTTGAGTCAGTTTAAACCCAGTAAATCGACCTGATTCGTTTTATCTTTTGATATACAAATTGTTTTAAACCTGACCTAAAACCCACTAAAATTATTAAGATTAAAAAAAAAAGTATAGCTCAAAATTAAATTAAAGAAAAATAAAATAATTACATATGTAATTTACTGTTTAGAAACCCGCCAGAAGCAGTGAAAATGACCAATTTCAAAATTTTAAGAAACTTACAAGACCAAAATTAAAAAGGCAAAACAATCAGGACCAATTTCAAAACGATACAAAGTTACATGACTAAAAAAAATTTAATCCCTTTTTATTATTAATTATTTTACTTTTTTCTTTGATTTTCCTTGATTAATATCGAGGTGATATATGAATTACACAAAATAATGACACATGTCACATATAACTAATAGGAGTAGTAAACAAAATAAGATGATATGTAAATAAAATTTTCAACTCAATATAATCATTACATATATTATTTAATTAATTCTGCAGTCGACACACAAAACATCATTAAAAAACGGTGCAATCGACACATAAACAACATTAAAAAACGAACTCATTAGCAAAATTAGGTTATGTGTTCTAGTTATTATCATTTCACATTGAAAAAAATCTATATACAGAGGACTTGCAACTGCACTTTTAACTCATCTCACGTCCTTCAATCATCTCTAAATTTATAATTTTGGTTAATGCATACAATTAATCACTCCAAAGTCCAATCCATCAAATGCGTTAAACCAAATTGAAGTAGTAATCAGCAAAAGAAGGGATAAACACTACCATAAAATAAAAAATTAATTATAAAATTTTTAAATGGCTAAGAAGTTTTCTAACAAAAATAATTTGACATTTAAATAGTAAGAATTATTTGCGATTTACCTATAAATTTTTAAAATTTTTAAAATTTTAATATAAATTTTTAAAATTTTAATAGGTAAACAAATTACTTACGAACCTATTTTGTAATTTTCGTAAGTAAACAAATCACTTATATAAATTAATAATTCTTTATGCAATTAATTATATTTTCATAGATACTTATATTTGTAATTTAAAAATGCCTATATAATTAGAAGATTAACAAATCATATGCAATTCTCACTATTTAAAGATAAAATTATTTTAGTTGGAAATTTCGAAGGATGTTGAAAAATTTTGTACGCAATTCTTTATTTTTTTTATAGTTAAACATAACTTAATAAACTTAATTTTTTTTTGTTTAAAACCAATTAATAAACATAATTATTTAACGCTAATAAAACTTCCGATTTTCCCTCTATACTAAAAGAGTTGGTATGCTGTGAAACTTGTTTACCGTGAAACTATTTTTTTTCTATAGACATACTCTTTAGTAATATAAGTCACACCCTTCAGTTATCACTAAGACACTCTTTGATATAATATAAGTCACACCCTTCACTTTTATGAGTAATACTCTTTATAGTAAAATGTCACACCATTTACAGTAAAAAGTCACACTCTTTAGTAATAATAGTCACATTCCTTAACCAGTTTCACAGTAAAACTTGTTCACACTATACTTTATCGTCCTAAAAAAGGCAGCATGTTTGGTTTGCGTGAATTTTTTATTATCCAATAAAGTTGACCAAATTCTCATTGAACCGAGTAAATTAGGACGGCTAATCAATTAACGATGCTTCCCTATTTTACTTCATTTTTCTCTCTATAGTCTATACCATGGAAAGACCAAATTGATCAACTATGCAGTCTATGCTGACGGATTATTTTTGCTTGTTAGATCAATACTGTATTTTTTTTTTGTACACTTTTTAGTTTTCTATCACAATTAAATAATATGAATGTTTTTCTATATAAAAAAAAATGAATGTTTTGATTTATTTATATGGTAAGCGTACTCATAATCACCGAATAATGACTGCAATTCCCTTATTTGAAAACAAAATAAATTAATAATGGGTCGATGTTCCTTACTCACAACTCACAAGCAGCTTTCAGAGTTTTCATACTAAAAGTCCATTATATTAATTCTTGGTCAGAAGAATTCATAGTATTAAGGAACTAATATTAAAATATCTAATACACCATAAATAATCTATATTTCTTGATTACTGATTAGTGAGAAAAGAACTCAGAATTTTATAACTAAAACAGTTTAATGAAAATATGGGCAACTTCGAGAAAAACGTTACTCTTGAAATTGTTAAAGTAAATAATATAGAAGTGCAAATTGAAGTAAACCCCAATGAATAGGTATGATGTATACCCAGGTGCACCATGTATTTATAGTCCATTTTAGAGATGTGCGATTTATTATATTAAAAAGTGCAATTTATTTACACTGAATCGTACAACTGTTTTTTCATATTAATAGTTGCACGCTTCAGCGTAAATAAGTTACACTTTATATTATAATAAGTCGGACGTTTCTAAAATGTCTTATGAAATAAGACAAAAGATCTTGCGTGAGTTCATACAAGACCTAGTCAACTCCTTTCTATTTAATCTGTAATATTTTCTGTTCCAAAGAAATTTGCTCCAATTTTATGACACAAATATTAAGAAAAAAGTGTAATTAGTGGAATGTTGAGGGATAATATGATAAATTTGTATGTATAAAATATATGAATTAAATGTATATGTGGATCCCAAAAATAATAGCATTTGATGTAAATATGTGAATATTATGATAATAAAATTTAATAAAGTGTTTTATTTTATGAATGTACAACGTCCCAATAAAGAAAAATTGAGCAATTTTTTTTGGGACATAGGAGTAACATATTTTACATGATTCTGGGAAGTTGCAGTTTGAATTTGTGCCTTGGAATGACAGAGAACACGGAAAACAACAAAAGAATTTTACTTGCTTAGCTTACATTATATTCATGTTGATGATTTAAGATCTTTAATAAAGAAAGATGGAAAAGATATTGTTTAATTTACATTATTATATATAGCGCTATTTGATAAAGATATAATATGAAAACGCTAAAAATTATTTAGGACGTGGGCGTGCGTGAACCTAAAATCTTTGATACTATAAAAAATTATATTTTATCTAAAAATTCGAATTTATAGAAAAATATAATACAAGACAAGTAATATTTAAAAGAAAGAAAGAAAACAATAACTAATAATGGATTAGTTTGCCAAAAGTGTAAAGAGCACCATGATGATAAGGACAGCAATATTACATATGGTACAATCATCTAATTCTAATTCTAATTCTAATTCTAACTCAGACCATCATTATAACCAAAATTACTGAGCTCAAAGCTTTTTCAACTCCAGAAAACCTCACCACCTGCAATCAAAAACACCATCATCTGCTTTCTATTAATACTAAAATTAATCTGAAATAATTGCACAACTACATGCCAAGAAATTATTTCAGAGTTTAAAAATCCAAGGGGAACATAATACATTTTGTTACTTTTAAAAATGTAGGCCATAGATACTGTTCTTCAAGATACCAAAATTTCAAGAATCTAAACCAAAAAATTGGTTGAAATTACTATATTACGTTCTTTTAAATAATCTGACGACAAGACTCTCTTTTATGTCTATTAGTGACACCTTATTTACATCACAAATATAAACATGACATGTATAGAAAATGTTCGGTATTTTCAGTTATGTTTCTAAAGTAGTTCAAAAAATTAAATACTATATATATAGGTAATCAGTTATTCAGTTTCAAGTTCAGAAAATTCACACGTTAGCTGTGTTTTAGAAATAAATTGCAATTGATAGTTGAAATTCAGATGCACCGCATTTAATAGTGTCAGTATTACTTATTAATGTGCTTTGGTCCTCAATGTGAATAATCAATGTTCAGAGATGCAGAAATTGATGATGCAGGTCCACACTTCACAAATTATTCACAAGAATCACAACATTTTCACCAATAATTAATTAATTTTTCAAATATTTTGTCAGGTGACTGAACTCAAGAGGCTAATTTATTAGCTTCATTTTAATTGGAGTTTAAATTTGTATTCAGATGAATTAAGGAAGCCATTTAATAATCTTAAATATATATTTTTTTTTGGTAAAAAAAAAATTATTTAAGAGAATTAAATAATTATATTTCTAATTGTCCTCTTTTTATTAAATATGAGGCGGCTGCATTTATCATGATATATGCTATATGACTCATGCATGGTTTATGGAGTTCATTTTCAATTAAATTTTAAAAGCAAATATGATTCAAATATTATATTTTAATTTCATCTCATACAAGAATCCCTTATAAATAAATGTGTAAATGACTTTGCATATCCTGATATTTAAAAATGATGGCTCTGCATGTATAAATAAAGATTAATAAGGCCATACATATATCTATTACTTAATAATTTCTTCAACTCGTGCGAATTAACCTTAAATTCCAATTAAAGTGGATCATTGAATTCCTTAAAGTAATTGCAAAATCCAAATTATTACTACAGCAGCAAATTGACAATTAAAATGAAATGGATATATGGAATATCCTTTTAATTTTAATTATCTTAAACCGAGGGTGTGACCTTTATATACCAAAACATGGTAAAGTTGCTGCTGGCCTGTGCTGCAACACTAGTGAAAGGTTGCAATTGTGGGGCAAGAATAAAAAAGCAAAATAAATAAATAATTAAAAACGGAAAGGAAAAAGAAAAGGAGAAAGTAGGAGAAAAAAGACAGTAAAAGAACAGAAAAAAGAGAAAATACAGAGGATGCTATATTTTAAACAGTGTTTAGTTCTTTATGTAAAATGACACTAAAAAACCAGCCAAGTTCGCTGAAAATTGAAAAAATTTAGACAAATTAAAACTAGTTTAGGATATGAAATTAGATTCATACTAATACTATAACACTCATTTAGACAAAAATGCATTTTTGCAATTTCAAGAATCAAGCAAAACATTTACTTACCTGATAACCAGAAGTAGGCAAAGGACGAATTGTAGCAGAATCAACTTCACCGGTAGGGAGAGGCACCGCCGGATTGCTGTTGATAAATGGGATGCCTTCTTTACCCGCCGCCGGGCTGGTGGCGCCGACAGGTGCAGGGCTCGGCGAATTGCTCTCTCGCGGCTGAAACGGCCACGGGAACGCCGGAGACGACGCCACGTAGCCGCCGGAACTAGGTGGCGGCGCCGACACTTGTGGCGGCAGCTCAGGGGAGGAGGCCTCTGTCAGTGTTACTTTCACGGCAAGTTTTTGGCCTTGTAAACATGACTTGTTTGAACCGTTGTAGAAGGAGAAGTAGAAGAATCCAGTGCGTGATGTGTGCCACTTCAAATTACAACTAATACTATTCAGTAGAGCAACTAATACTGTTCAGTGAAAACCACCGATACAGACCGACTACTATTGTTAATTGAAAACAAGAAATATTGTTCACAGAAAACAGCTAATACTGTTCAGTGGAAGCAACTAATACCGTTAAAAAAACACACCACAGAAACAGAGGGACTTACTGTGTAAACAGAGGAATTGTGGTTTGTCAAGATTGCAGCTTGAGTGAAATTGCAGTGAGAGAATGCTTTCTGGTTCTTGAAAATGTAGAGACTGTAATTATATTTGTGCTGGAAAACTGAATCAAAAAAAAAAAAAAAACAGACACCAAAATTAAATGACACTGCAATTAATTAAAGCATAAAATTCAGAAGAAAAAAGAAGAAAAACATACTGACAGAGTCTCCTATTTGGAGTTGAGGATTTTTCCATTCTGAAACTCCATCAAAAATTACTGTTGCACACTCAGACATTTCAAACACATTGGCAATAAAAATAATGAGGATTAAAATGGGAGAAAATTCCATTATTTTTATGGGTTTTTTTTAAAGAAAGAAATAAAATTGGGATGAAGGTGGAGAAATGCAGCAATTTAAATACTGAAATTTTGTAGGAGGTTGTAAATTTGTAATAACCTCTTCACACAGAAACACGTGTGTATGTGTGTGTGTTAGTTGTCTGAAGTGATTGAATGCTTTGAGAGGGAAGGGGTTGGGACATGGGAGAGTGTGTTAATATTAGTGTGACCAATTTTTTTAGAGTGAAAAAGTGGAATGATTTTGTCTAAATTAATTCTTGAAAAGAGAATGATAATAAATAAACTGGTGAAAAGATGAGTTCTTTTTTAGTGGGATTTGATACTGATGATGGGCATTATCATTCTTAAATGATTCTGATGTGATTATAAACCTGCAGTATATATATATATATAATCACATATGTTTTAAATTGAAAGGTTTATCGTACTAGTGTATGGACTTTTGTTTTGATGATGGTGAGGAATGCAATTTTAATCTCTTTTTGACATTTTGAGGTTTTAAAAACATTTGATTTTTACTTTATATTATGATGTGAAGCAAGATTGTAGGTTCTCAATGTAGGAGATTCTTAATGATATAATTTTTTTTTAAAGATGAGTATTTCTAGGAAACATATGGGGACGGTAGTAGAAATTTTGGCTCATATATAATAATGATGACTTACCTAAATGAATTATTTATCCAGACAAGTCCTACTGTCATCACTCGTGAGAAAGGTTTTGTCTATGTGCACAACACTGCTAAATATTTATAAGTCTTGATATTATTGGTTGAATTAAAATAAAAAAGAATATGTATACTGTATAAATTTGTATAGATACAAATCAATTAATTTAGGAAATTAATTAATTCGCTCAAAATTTGGCGGGGTCATTCATGGGATGGAAATAACAGACTGGTCATAATTCATAAACCCGTTCTTCAATTTTGACGGTGTGGGTCTGAAAATTTTCGTTGACCCATTCGATCTTCAATTTTGTTTCTTTCCTTTTTTGTCTTAAATTTATTTTTAATTTTTATTTAATAAAAAAAACCTCATGATTGTTTCTACCAAGAATTGAATAGGTTTCAAGAAACAAAAAGATAGACTTCAACTCTACAGTATTACATATTAAAACATAACAGTATTAATTAAATTTTTTAATAATTTATTTATATATTATAATAAATTAGAATAAAATCTGTAATTTTAAAGGGTGTTAAACACAAAATTAGAACACTATCAAAACATAATAATATCACTTTCAAAACATAACAGTATTACATATTAAAACATAACAGTATTACATGTTAACATATAACAGTATTACATTAAAAAAATACCCACAATATGTAAACCACACTATTTTTCCAGTTCTATATTCAATGACATGTTAATGTATTTAGTAGTATATCATGTCAAAACATTAATACACCATAAGGCGAAACATTATTACACCATAAGACGAAGTAGTATTACACCATAAGACAAACAATATCATGTCTTCAAGCACATTTTATCACATTAAATGACATCCAAAGCATTCGGCTCTCCCAATGCCCTCAACGCCAAAAACGCCTCTTTCTGCCACGAAATCATCATCGCCCCGAATGTTGGCCCCTGTAAAAATTCAGATCCCCAAATTTTAGGGTTATGTATTTCGAAAATTGATTTAAGAATTTTTTAATTTAGACCTAATTAACGAGTTACTGTTCTCGGAGATCCATCGATCTCTGCAACAAAAATTCAGATCTCCAATTGTTAGGGGTTACGAATTCTAAAAATTGATTTTGAAAATTTTCAATTTAGACCTAATTAACGAATTATCATTCTCGAAAATCCATCGATCTCTGCGACTTCCATGCCCGTGACAATCTCCCTGGTGAGCCTGACAATGGCATCCTCGTCGGTGTTCATTCCTATGCTCCACTCCTCAGTCTCTTCACTCTTGCGGCGCCGTCGAACAGGTAGTCATGGCTCGAGCACATCACCACTTTCGAGAGAAAAGAAGAGAAACAGAATCGAGAGAAAAGAAGAAAGAAAAATGGTGAAAAGAAAAAATGGTAAGAAGAAAAAAGAGAACAGAGAGAGAAGAGAGAAATAGGAAACAGAAAAAAAGGACGTAGAGAAGAAGAGAGAAAAAGAGAGAGAGAAAGGAGAAAAAAAAAAAAAAAAAAAAAAGAATGAATGGGCGGGTGAAAGGGCCAAAAAAACGGGTCAAACGCGGGTCAAGAATGGGTTGGATAAAGTGAAATTGGGTTTCAATTGGGATTTGTATGTATACAAATTTGTATCCTAAACTTTGAATAAAAAAATATTAATGTAAAAAAATGTGATGATCCCAACATATATATATAGTGTAAAATACTGTCCAGCACTCTAGTATAGTCAAAATCCTTGTGGGTATGTTTGTTTCGGAACTCACCCTGATGGACTTAGGACTTTGAAAACCACGTCCCATTATAGTTTGAGATTTAAAATTTGATTTCAAAATTCTCTCCTATAAAGTACACTTGCACCCCTATTTTTCACAAAATTCAATACAATCACATTACTAATTTTCCCACTCTCAACATAATATAATAATATCATATCAATCATTATTAAACATTGATTTGACATAAAGTAAAATCTCACCCTATCAAAATATCAAAACAAACACATATTTTTTACTATTCATCAAGACTTTCAAATCCATAAGATTTCGAAGTCATGATTTCCCCTCACACCTAAATCTCGAAACAAACATACCCTGTAAGACTCGTAACAAGAACACCAATCCCCATCAACCCCAATTTTTGGCACATTGTGTGAGACAATTTTACGATGAGAAGAAATATAATTTAAACATGACATATTTTAATCGCCAGACCTTTTGGATTATTTGGGGCTAAAAATTGGTATTAAACACCGGAATGTAGCTTCATGAAATTCCTTGGTAACAAGGTTGAGAGTCGTTTAAATGTTTGGAAAAGTAAACACATCTCTTTTGGGGGTCGTATTACTCTAGTCCAATCTGTTTTATCCGCGGTACCGATCTATTGCTTATCTTTCTATCGTATACCAAAAAAGACGATCAAACAACTTATCTGAGTGCAAAAAAACTTTTTATGGGGGGGTTGTGAGAGTAAGGATGCAACTCCATGGGTGGGATGGGATGAAGTATGTAGAGAGAAAGAAAATGGAGGTTTAGGTATTAGAGATTTAAATTCCTTCAATATTGTGCTACTTCAGAAATGGATTTGGAGATGTGTAAATGAACCAAATAGATTATGGGTGAGGGTAATTGAGTCAAAATACGGGGTCAATCCCTTTGGGGAGGGGATTGAGAAGACCTTTTGGTGTGTTCGTGTGAACGGGATCCATCTTCTCAACGGTTGTCACTCTGAGAGGTTAGTTCACGTAAGCCCGTAGAAATTCCGCATGCGTAGGATTTATGTGAACTGTTTATATGCATGATTTGTTGTTGAATTATTATTTGAATTAATATATGATTAATTCATGCTAGTAATAATTGTTAGAATTAAATTTGTATTTAAATATTCATCCCGAATAGATCCGAGCAATTAATTCTCCAACAACTGGTATCAGAGCCTCGGTTTCGGGCTCTGAATTTTAAATTGTAATTTAATTCATTTTCATTAAATTTGAAATTGAATTGTAGAATTGCTAGATCTTTTTATGATCCAATTGTCACGGAATTTAATGTGTTGATTTATGCATGCGATATAAATTGTGGTTTTTAATTTGATTAGATTCGAATTTGTTTTGCCTCGAGAAAAATCCACGAGTAGATTATGATTTGTTTGATTTGTTCAATGTAATAGACTAGTCTAGATTTAGGTTTATTTATTTTTTTGTAAATAAATTATAACCGGATCGGAAACGGAGGCGAGACGAAGAATTAAAGGATAGATCGAGCAGAAACCGCATAACGTGTTTGCAACGACGCGGACGCCGCCATGCATGACGGCCACGACACTAGGCATCGAGGCGGATCGATCGCACGCTGGCCCCTTGACGCGGACGCGACAGCGACGGATTTGAAATTGAATTGCAGACCATGCACGGATTGGCCGAGGCGGACGGGCAGTAAAGGCGAAGGCCGGCCGCTTAGCAAGACGCGCTGGAGTCAGCAGAGATCCGCGGAGGCTTGTAAGGCGAGGTCAGCGGATAGTGTATCGGATACGCCGCTGTCGCCTACCGGCTTCTTTGCCAGCCGAGGCGCGGGCGGCGGCTACTGCCGAGGCGTCTCTGACGTTCGGCGAAAGAGCGGCCGGGATCTTGGCGTGCATCCTTACCGCGAAGCTACTTGGCGTGGTGTTTTGAGATGATCGAGTGGGAGAAATTCAAGACGGCGTTTCTTCAAAATCAAGTCAAGAAAAATCAAACCATGACAATTGGATAATTTGTGCCCAATATGTTTATTTTTTATTTGCTTTGCTTGATTTAGTGTTGTGATTTCTTGTGCTTTGTTTAATTTGTTTAAATGTGTTTGCATGAGAATTACCCAATGAAAAATCTCACCTTCAAAAATTACTAAGTATGTTTAAATAATTAATTAATAATTTTATTCCGGATAATAAAATTGAATTAATTTTGACCTCCATGATTTATTTATTTGTGGATTCTTTTGGAGAGAAATTCCCTACGGAACGACGAAAGATGGATTTCACATGAATAAATTCCTAATGGATGATTGTGGGTTATTATTAGTGGTACGCGATGACCCTCCCACGAGGCTCGTTCAAAAGCGGCGTAATAATTTCAGATTTAATCATGGTTATTACTTAGGTATAAATTTGATATGCATATACTTCCCAGTCCTGTCGATTTTATATTGGTCAAGTGAGAGCCAACTATTAATATGGATATTAAAGGTTTATAAATTGTTTTCTTGTTTGTAACACCTTGAATGTGTTTAAATAATGATCCACCCCACGGACTTATTTAAACTGCTTTTTGAATGTTAGGTGATGCATGTTCATATTTTTTTGAGATTTTAATATGAAACATGTGATCAATTTTTGTGATATATTTGTGCTTATACAAATTGTTATTTATTTGATTCAAATGTGTCGCAACCTTTTTTAATCCAATTGTTAATATACTTAAAGTCAATATAATAAGTATGGAAACTTTATTGATTGGAACGAAATTATAATTGTCTAATCGCATTAAAAAAACAAGTGGATTCTTGACACACCAAACTCAAGCTTTGACGGCAAGTGGTCCGGCTCTTCATCTTCTAGGCAAAGGAAGGCAAGAAAAAGAAGAGGACCAAAAGCCATAAGCAATCAAACTCAACTATTGCCAAGGGCAATGGTAAAATGAGGAATTGGGTGGTGTCGAGGAAAATCAAAAAGGAAGTGCTTAAGTCTGCGGTGAAAGTGGACAATAGAGGTTTGTTCGTTCCAACCCCAAAAGGGCCCTGGAAAGAAAGGTAATTCTCACGCACTAGTTGTTGAAACTTGTTTAGCGGTTAATATAATTTTTATTAAGGGTAGTTGATACGGGATCTGCCGACCATGTATGTTTTTAATTCTGAGGTCCCAAATGACCCGACAACTTAGTGGCAAAGAAATCCTCATCACCTTTGGCGATGCTACGAGAGAGTGGCAAAATTTGAAGCGATGGGAGAAGTGCACTGTCTTTTGAAGACGAGTTTTAATTTTAAAAGATGTTCTTTTTATGTTCCCGGTTTTTTAGAAAAGAATTCTTTTTAGTTTCTAAAATTACATTAATGGATACTTAGTTTCTTCTAATAAGAATGACATCATTTCTTGAAATGATGAGTGTATCTGATGGGACATTGATGGATAATCTCTATACAATTAATCGTGCACACCACTCACGAAATGCATCCTATAACACATCAATTGTTTTTTAGAGTAAAGAAAACGCTCATCAAACGTGAGCGAGACACTTCTATGACATCTAAGATTGGGACATATTAATCCAAAGAGGATCCAAAGGTTGGTAGAAAAAACGGTTCACCTGGAAAGTCTCCAAGTTGAACCAATCCCAACCCTGCGAATCATGTTTTGAGGGTAAAATGACCAAGAGGGCATTGAGCGAGGGAATAAAGCGAAAAAGTGTTAGAAATCGTTTACGCACGGCGTGTGGTCCAATGTCAATCAAAGTAAGAGGAGGTTATGAATATTTAGAGTCACTTTTATTGATAACTACTCAAGGTACGACTATATTTTCCTTATGAAACATAAATCGAGACCTTTGAGAAATTTAAAGAATTTAAGGCTCAAAGCCCAGAGAATCATAGGGAAAACGTATCAAGTCTCTACGATCCGATCGTGGGCGGCTAGTACCTCAAATGATGAGTTTTGAACCACTTGTCGATGAAGGGATTGTATCCCAATAACTACACCGGAACCCTCAACAAAAACGGGGTTGCAGAGCGAAGAAACATAACTCTTTTAGAAATGGTTAGATCAATGATGAGTTATGCGGATCTACCCAAGTGGCCTACGGGTCATGCCTTGAAACAACGAAATACATTCTGAACTTGGTGCCATCCAAATCGGTTCCCAAAATTCCCAAAGAATTGTGGACCGGGCGCAAGCCCGATTTTGAGACACATGAGAATTTGGGGTGTCCTACCTCGTGTTGGACAAGGAAGTTTAAAATTGGATCTTCGATCGTAATTAAAATCATGTTTATAAGATACCCCGAGGAACAAAAAGATGTATGTTCTATGGTCCCGAAGATCAAAAGGTGGTCATAAGCATCCACTTTAGATTTTTGGAAGAAGACTATATGAACGAAAAGAAAACCAAGTGAGATTACCTTAAATGAGCTAAGGGGGGCTAACCTCAATTACAATCTGTACAAGATGACATACCAAACGACACACTTACACAACCTAACCTCGTCATAGTGGGAGGGTTGTGAAGACGACTCCGAGATTCATGGGGATAGGAGAGTCATCGGACTTGATTCCCGACAAGGCAGAATCGAGATCCATGGACATATGGCCGAGACAATCGAAGACAAGGATGCGTTTCTTGGCAAACAAAGAATGAAAGTCAAAATGGGTTCTATGGATCATAACAGAGTAGTATGGGAGCTAGTCGAACCACTTAATGAGGTCAAACCTATTGGTTTCAAGTGGGTGTACAAAAAAAAAAGAGGACGGGGAAGGTGGAAACCTTCAAGGCAAGGCTTGTGGCGAAAGGTTATACTCGGAAAGAAGGGATCGACTATGAGGAAACTTTTTTTCGGTAGCAATGCTCAAGTCCATCCGATTCTCTTGTCGATTGTTTCAAGATCTCGACTTTGAAATCTGGCAAATGGATGTCAAGACGGCTTTCCCTTAATGGAAGTCTTGATGAAGAAATCTATATGCAACAACCCCAAGGCTTCATTGAAAAAGGCCAAGAACACCTAGTTTGTAAGCTCAACAAGTCCATTTACGGACTCAAACAAGCATCCATAAAACCGTCAATGTTTTGATCAAGTAATAAAGTCTTATGAGTTTGATCAAAACGAGTTCGAAAAGTTATGTGTACAAAAAGCGCGTTTAAATCGCATTTATATTCTTAGTACTATCGTGAAGAGATCGACATTCTCGCTCATCGGGGAGCGATGTAAAGGTGTTGTCGGACGTAAGTGGGCATAACTTTCAAAATAGTTTGATATGAAGGACTTAGGAGAAAGGCGGGCACATCCTTGGGATCAAGGTTACTCGAGATCTCAAAAAATGATGATAGGCTTATCATGAAGCTTCATACATAGACAACGTCTTGAAGCGATTCAAATCTGCAGATTCCAAGAAAGGCTTCGTACCTTTCGGACATGGAATCCATCTATCCAAGGAAATGTGCCCTAAGACACAAAAAGGAGATAGATGACATGAAAGACATTCCTATGCTTCGGTTGTTAAGCCTTATGTATGCAATGTCGTGCGAGACCCGGATATCCTTTGCCGTTGGCATGGTGGCAAGATATCAAAGTAACCCGGGGAAAGAACATTGGGGCGGGATTAAAAACATTACGAAGTATCCGAAAAGAACTTCGAGATAGAATGTTGATTCTATCGATCGAGATAAATCTAATCTCCATCGGCTACACGGACTCGGTTTCCAATCGGACTTAGATTCGGAAAAATCTACCTCCGGTAGTGTGTTTTGCATGGGGGGAGGAGCCATGACATGGAAGCGTTAAGCGAAATGCATCGCAGATTCTAACATGGAAGCGAATATGTAGTCAAGCTTGCGAGGCGAAAAAGCGATTTGGCTCAAGAACTTCCTAGTGGACTTGGATGTAGTTTGAATTTGCCAAAGACAATCACTATTTTATTGTGATAATGCCGGAAGCGATTTGCAAATTCAAAGGAACCAAGAGCCCACAAGGCCAAAGAAACACATTGAAAGAAATCTTAGGCGAGAAATCGTTAAGAGGGAGATGAAGAGGTGGCTAAAATCGCATTGGAGGATAACCTAGTTAATCCTTTCACAAAGTGTCGCCTCCGAAACATTCAAGAGACATGGGAGGAATGGTTGTCGTTAGTCGTAGCAACCCGACACGCTTTGAGTATAAGTGGGAGATATTATTAGGTTAAGTGTAGGTGACATTAGATGTCACGTGTTAGAAACTTCACGAGATGTGTTGTAGTATACTTAAAAGGACTTTGAGTATAAGTGGGAGATTGTTGGGGTTATCTTTTGGAAAGTATGCTTTTACTTTGTATAACCAAACCCGAATTTTTCATCTTATTTCTTGAAATAAATTATTTATCACTAATGCTTTAAATATCATTGAATGTTACATATATTTCTTTGCATAAGCTGTTCATAAATAAGACGTGTTACATTGTAGTTAATTTAGTGATACGAGATCACGTAAGATTAAATTAACAGTTCCTTTGTAACCAAAAAGTACATCATTCACGCGTAGATGGAAATGAACAATCCATCTTGAAAGGTTGAAGTGTAAAGGCTCGGGATTGGCTTGTCTTGACCAAGAGATTACACTAGTGCATGACCGATGATTGAATAGGACCCTACAGGAGGACAAATTCTTGACCTTTAACTAGGAAGAATTAGACCTCGATGGTTCATTATTTCTTAATCTTAGCCCCTTAAATAGGATGGTGTGTGGTTAGTAATTATTGCTTTGACTTATGATGTGTAGAGAATCAATGAGATTCAATACTTTATATCTTGGGCAATATTCTTTGGTCATATCGACATAAGATTTAATATTTATCTGAAGAATGGGTTATGCGAGTATGCTCGTTTGATTTGCCCCCTTGGGAGGTTCATAAGATTTATCATACCAAATCTTGCAAGTGGAATTTGTTTCCGGTAATGTTGAACCGTTCCTTAACCAAGGATAAAAGATATTAATTAATGGAAAGCTATTTCAGTGGCTTGAATTAATTAATGGACTAGATAATCTTAAACACTTTTAAATAATAACCGAGTCATATTAACAGTAATATGGATGAATAGTGCAATATTAATTATGTAGTGGGATTAATTAATATTTATGGGCTTGAATAATATTGTGGCTCAATATTGGAAATTCAAGATCCATTAGAAGGTCCAATCTTAATTCTCCCAAAGGCCCCTCAAGTAGCCCAAATATAAAGTCCAATAACTGAAAAATGTGTTTAAAATAAAATAAATTATTGTTGCCTATTTTTTCAATTTTTTTCGAAAATTATGAATAAAAGAGGGAAAGATTTTCTTTGAATTTAGTTATGGAATGAGGATAAGTATTCTTGGAATACAAGATTATCTCATTAAATTCAAGAAATCTCCCACTTGGCTATTTATAATGATATTTTCGAAAATACCATAACATAAGGAGGAGGAGATTTTATTTGGGAGATATTTTGGGAAATAGAATATATTGGATATATTCAAGATTGTTTCTTGAGGAATAAGCAAGGAAATTTCCCAATCACCCAAAAGCCCTAATATTTTCGTCCCCCTTAGTATTATAAATAGGGGATGAATGTTTCATCCCCGAGAGAGCACGAAAATTGGTTTTTCGGAAAAATATCAGCGTCGATAAAATATCAAATATTTTGAAACGTCGACAGATTGTATTTTTTCGAAAAATTTCAATTGTGAGTGTGCAATTCCATGTGTTGGAAAATTAGAAATCCACAAAGGTGGTGCAACATATTTTGTTTTTCCTTTTGTTAAATTGTTCGCGAGTTTCTTCCATCGGATTGTTGAACAAGGGCAAGGGAATACTTGAGAAGACCTTTTGGTGTGTTCGTGTGAACGGGATTCATCTTCTCAACGGTTGTCACTCCGAGATGTTAGTTCACGTAAACCCGTAGCAATTCCCGTCGTTAGGATTTATGTGTGAACTATTTATGCATGATTTGTTGTTGAATTATTATTTGAATTAATATAGGATTAATTCATGCTAGTAATAATTGTTAGAATTAAATTTGTATTTAAATATTCATCCCGAATAGATCCGGGCAATTAATTCCCCAACAAGAATCTCTAAAATCAAAATTTCCTAGACTTCATAAATTGAGCTCTCAACAAGAGGCAAATCTTTATGAAATGGGTAATTGAGTTAATGGTGTGTGGGCGTGGGAGTTGAAGTGGAATAGAAGATTGAGGGAGAGGGAGGAGGTTAGGATTAATTAATTGTTTGATATCATTAACAGGTACAAGTTGAGCGAAGGAGAAGAAGATTCATGAAAATGGATACATTCTAGTAATGGTCTATTTTCCACGAATTTAGCATACAAGATCAAAACTGGGACATCAAGGGCAGATTCGAACAACGCAAAGGAAAAATTTTTCAAGAGACTTTGGGAATGTCATGCACCGAGAAGAGTTCAAGCCATCGTTTGGAAGGTGTTGCAAAAAAGACTACCGACAAAAATGAGTCTACAAAATAGAGGTATTATCCAACCTAATGGTGATACAAATTGTGTGTTGTGTGGAATTGAGGAAGAGAACATTAGCCACTTTTTTTTCCATTGTGATTTTGCTCGTAACATCTGGAACGCTAGTTACACTTGGACGAATTTATCAATGGTTCCACATTCCGAACCTATTGGTAATTTCCTTCAACATGATAACTACTTTGATTCGGATCCGAGAGTAAAAAAATCAGCAACTGTTTGGTCGTGCATTATTTGGATGATTTGGTCAAAGAGAAACGATTTACTTTTTAATGGGGAGATTCCGAATGTCACGAAGATAATGGAGGAAATTAAAGCAAAGGTGTTGTCGTGGTTTGGAGCCAAAAACATCTTAAAAAAGAGAGCTTATTTGTACATTAATTTTTAAATCCTAGATAGAGTAAGGAGAAACAGTGAGTGTTTTGCAATACTTTTGTTTTTCCCTTATTTTGTAAGGGTTGGGGTAACCCTTATACTCCAAAATGATTTTATAAAACTTTATTGCTTGATAAAAAAAAAACATGTTAAAAGGGATAAATGTTGATTTGTACTAATTTACAACTCTTCTCATGTATAAAATTATTTTATACGAGTTTTATCTTTTAATTAATTAAGTAATACTATATTTTTTATGGTATCATATTACCCACACCACTTATTGTGTCACATTGTTCAGATAATGACATGTGTACGGCTAAAATATAATTAGCGAACTGTATATATATTACATGGGAAAAATGTGTTTTTAGGATAGTACGTAATTTAGGGGATTGTGATAATTTGAAAATGTAGGATAATATATTTTAAAATATATAAATATAATATAATATAGTTAAAAATCTGTAAATATAGGATAATTTAGTTCAATTAACTCCAAATTGGGTTGAAATGTCACGTGAAATTTGAGTTTATTTGGGTTCGATTGTCCTACATTTTAAAATATATAAATATAATATAATATATTTACAAATTTGTAAATATAGGACAATTTAGTCCAATTAACTCCAAATTGGGCTGAAATGTCACGTGAAATTTGAGCTTATTTGGGTTCGATTGTCCTACATTTACAAATTTAAATACATATTGTCTTATATTTAAAAAAATCAAAATATATTGTCCTATATTTTCAAACCCGTAAAATTATCGTTCTTAAAATACAACCCTAAAGTAATTGTACTTAAAAAAACATTATTCCCTATATTACAAGTAGAGGCTAAGGAATCAAACTGTTATTTTAGACAATTTTTTATGTGAAACGAGTAAAGTGACGAATATAAACTAAGTGTAATTTTTATTTCCAAAATCGTTTATAATAGATGGAGTTAATAATGGATTAGAATGATTGTAAAGACTAATGGAGGGATGTTTGATTTGCAATGGTTAATTAATTTAAGGTTGGGAGACGGACAAGACAAGAAGCAAAAAACCATGTACGAATGTCCAAGTTTATCTTAAACTCAACGTGCAAAATTGCATGCTTAAAAGAAGAGAAAGATACAACGACAGTGCACAACTCAACATGCAAAATTTCTCAACCCATTATAATCTATTAATATTTATTTCAAAAATTAGTTTCCATTTAACATTAGAGTTTGTAAGAATATTCTACATATTTTCTCAAAAAAAAAAATTCACAATCTGCTATAATTTATTAATATTTATTTCATATATATTTATTCCAAAGTTTTTTAAGTTGATATGTTGTGAGAGCATCCACAATGGTACATCCAATGAGTGTTTAATCATTGGATGAATGAAAGTTGATGTTTAAAACCATTGTGGATGTTCATTAGATTGTGGAGAGAGTGTCATCCATCCAATGGAATTGATGGAGAGAGAATATTTTTTTGGAGAAAAATAGGTAGAAATGAGGTGAATGTGGGGTCCACAAAAGGTGTATGGATGGATGAATGATTGATAAACCATTGTGAGAGTGTGTTTAAAGAATTGAATTTTTACAAGTTAGTGATGTGGAGATGATGTGGAGGAGAGAAAGTGGATGGATGGATGAATTTTCATTCATCCATTTGTGAATCTTCTGAAAATTATTCACCGTGAAAATTTGATTTTTTTTTATATAGGCATACTTTAGAGCATCCACAATGGTTGGATAAAAATCCATCCATCCATCCATTCACCCTCTCTCCACATCATCTCCACATCACTAATTTTTAAATATTCAATTATCTAAACAAATTCTCACAATGCTTATCAATCATTCATTCATCCATCCATACATCTTTTGAGGGTCACACCCCTTATTTCTACTTACATTTTCACAAAATAACATTTTATCTCTCCTCCATTACATTGGATAAGGAGCATCCACAATGATCCATCAAATGAGTGTTTAACCATTGGATAAATTAAAGTTGGTGTTTAAAACCATTGTGGGTGTTCATTGGATTGGAGAGAAAGTAATAATCCATCCATGGAATGGAGAAAAGAGAAAATGCTTTTTGAAGAAAAGTAGGTAATGAGGTGAATGTAGGGTCCACAAAAGTGTATGAATGGATGAATGATTGATAAACTATTGTGAAAAGTGTGTTTAAAATTGAATTTTTATAAATTAGTGATGTGGAAACGATGTGATGAGAGAGTGGATGGATGTATAATTTTCATCTATCCATTGTGGATGCTAATATAAGTTACACCCTTTAGTAATATAAGTCACACCCTTCACTTTTATGAGTAATACCCTTTATAGTAAAAAGTCACACTTTTTTTTCCAGTTGCGAACAAGTTGTTGAGGAGATTGAAATTAGAACATAGTCATGGATTACGGCAAGAGAGAGTCATTGAAGGACATATCGGGTTTCAAACTGGGTTCGAGACCCATTAATTATATTGGAGAGATTAAGTGATGTAACCTGAGACATATGAGTTTGTAAACATTGTAAAAGGGTTGAGTACTCCTTGTACTACACTTTTATAAATCCTTTCTTTTACTGTTCAAAAAAAAAGGTCATACTCTTTAGTAATATAAGTCACACTCCTTAACCCGTTTCACCGTGAAACTTGTTCACCCTATACTTTGCCAAGTTTTTTTCCATATTTCAAAGATTCATTTTCCAATTTAACACTAAAATTTGTGAAAATATTCTACATATTTTTTTCAAGAGTGATGCTTGTGTGCACCAATTGCATAAGGTGCAATTGAATTCAGTTTTAATTTGGATAAACCATGAACCCTAAACCCTAAATTATGAACCATTCGAGTCGGGTGAACCATGAACCACTCGGGCCAGGTTTGGGTTGGGTCCGGGGCGCAAAAAAAATTGAAAAAGAAAAAAACTAAAAAACTAATCCAGTTGCACCAATTCTAAATTGGTGCAAAGGATGCACACAAGTATTTGTCTTTTTTCAAAGATTTTTCTCAATCCGTTATAATTTATTAATATTTATTCCATACATATTTATGACAAAGATTTTTTCCAATTTATTATAATTTATTCTAAAGATTTGTTTCCATTTTAACATTAGCGTTTGTGGAAATTTACTACATATTTTTTTCAAAGATTTTTTTTTCAATCCGTTATAATTTGTTAATATTTATTCTAAAAATTCATTTTCTAATAACACAATTTTGATGGGAAATTTAATGATTTCTAAATGTAGGCCGATTTATGTTATGGTATATATATACTAGCACATACATACGCAAGATTTTTTATATATATTTTTCCGAAAAGTTTACTGTAGATCTATTAATTATCTTTGTTCAAAAGAATATATCTCTGAAAAAATATATATAAATTTTTTCCAAAAATTTACTATAAATTTATTAATTATCAATGTTCAAAAAATTATCTATTTTCAGCCAAATACTTATTATCCAAAAATATTGAAAAATATAATTGTTAAAGGATTTTAAAAAGTTATAGGTTATCGTATTTATGCAAGATTTGTAATATATGTTTTTTTTAAAATTTACTATAAATCTATTAATTATCTTTGTATAAAAATATTGTAAATTTTTTATTCTATCCAGTGAAATAAATATAACTCTTAGAAATCCTTCAAACAATTAAATTTAAAAAAAATGTATAATAAATATTTTGTTGACTTTAGATAATCTTTTGAACAAAGATAATTAATAAATTTATAGTAAATTTTTGGAAAAAAAATATATAGCAAAACTTGCATAGATATGATTAGCTATAACTTTTTAATAATATTCAAACAATTAAATTTTCCAGAGATTTTGTAAAATATATATTTGGCAGAAGTTAGATACTCCATCTGTCCCCCAAAAGTATGCTCAGATGACTGAAATATGTTTTACGGAAAGGTAGATTAAGTTTGTCTATGAATACAACTTTTTTTTCTTCATCGTTCAACAATCGTTTAGTTACTCAAGTTATCATTATACGTTACTCACAATCAATTATGTTATTAATAAATGAACTTATCTACGTTTTCGTAAAACATGTTTCAACCCTCTAAACATATTTTTGGGAGACCCATAGTATTATTTTGAACAATTAGAATTGATTACTTGTTGATACTTGCCACGTGGGCATGTATTGAATTGAGCACATTATGTATTCATCTGACAAGGTCTCATATACACCTATTCAACTATTAGTTCGGGTCAAATACATAATACCTTTCATCCTAATTTTTTCTCAACCCGTATACTGCGCCTCTCACCCTTCTTCTTCTTCCTCCTCCTCCTTCACAATTCACACGCAGGTCCTGCCCTTCACACGCCAAATTTTACTCTTCAAATCTCGTCATTTTTCCTCTTTTTCTTATTCCAATCGAAGAAATCCTTTCTCACCTTCGTCTGTACGAATCTCATGAAAATTTCTTGCTCACCAACGTCAATACGGATTTTCACAAAGTTTTCTCCTTCTCCTATGCGGATCTTTACGATTTTCACCTTAATCGGTACGGATTTTCTATAATTCTCATCTTATTTTTGTTCCCTCCTTTTGTTCTCTGCAATTTGTGATGTATCCTCAATTATTAGTTCAAATATTGGTACTAACAGTGAGCAGGCTGTTGTTTCTTCTCTATGGAGAATCTCCCCTCCTTCATAAATGGAGGCATTATTTTGTAATAGTTGCATGTTTCTATGTTAGATAGTTGCACTGTTCAATTGTAGGTAGTTGCATGTTTAAGTTTCTCTATTTGATTTAATATTTTCCCCTAATTTAACGGGGGTTGCAGCAATGTGAAGTTTGAGGGTGAGTGTAATGTTGAAAATTCTTTTTGATGCTATCAAACTTTGGATTGAACCTTGTTCTATGATATAGACCTTATTCTTGATACTACTTTCATTCTTGTTTCCTATTAGTGTCTCCAATTTTAATGATTTTTCCTTTGAAAAATATTGACTTGAATGTAATGTTTTTGTCCTAAATTAGATGCTTAGCTGCTGATGCTGACAACAAGTTTTGGTCATTTGTAGTGTATCCCACACTCTAATGAACAAAATACTAGTAAGGGAATCAGTTAAGCTAGTTGTATTGATCCACTTATTTTTACTCAACAGTCTAGATTTTTTAGAATTATTGTGTTTGAATGGGTCTTTTTTATCTAATTGAAGCATATGTGATAATATGACTAGTAAAGGTGTAGTAGTTAATTTAGATGCATGTTTATAAACAAATTGTGACATTTCTCTATATGATGATGTAAATATTTGTCTAAAATATTTGTTGGACAAAATTAGAATATTATTTGGGCATATGATTTTAGATCTTTGCTAACTTGTGTACCTACTCTAATGCAAATATTTAAAATTCAGATCAGTATTGATTGTAAGAATGATATATGGACTCAATTTGAGCAGCAGAGCCCAATGGGCAGCCGATTGTGTCATTGATGATAAGAGCAAAAGAGAAGAAAGAAAGAAGAAACAATAAAGAATTCTGCTGTTGAGAAGAATTTACATGAGAAGAATGGAAAATAAAGAATTGATGTAGATGTAATTTAATTTAATTTGAAAATTATTAGTATTAGATGTTGATATACTAGTGCATTTCAGTTAGTACCGATGTTGAAGTATATTTTGTCTTTTTTATGTGTTTGTTTAGTCTTTATATCTTAGTTATGCTACATATGTGTATAGTATTGAGGAAAGTGATATTATTCATGTTTAGTCATTCAGGGTTATTGGAAATGCTTTAGTTATCTATGAAGAAACATGCTCCTTTTTGTCAATAAAAACACCACTTTTATATCAATGAACCATTCAACT